>OY720194.1:10803452-11403452 GCA_963082885.1 Parascotia fuliginaria | reverse complement strand
AGAGATACTTAAACCATTTATTTACTTATTATTATTATCCCCACACATCAGTGCCGTCTCAGGGACGGAACAGGAACATGACTGTGGCGAAACCGTGTCCCGTCAAGGGCTGTCTTTTCACACACGTCAGTAACTTAACGTGACAATGCGTGGACAGACCGAGGCCTTACATCTGCTTACATCACTTCATTCTGCTTACTTGTTCGAGTATCTCAGTGTTGGGTGCTAAAAATATTAAGTACTTACCATATATAATAATATAGTCTGTGGTACTTACAGAAAAAGTGATAGGTACTCGTCATGTCTTTATTTATTATAGAGTAGTTAATTGCGATTGCAATTGCTCTAGATGAAGAGGGAATGGAAGAAAATCAAGACAGACTAGAAGTAATTAGGAAGACAAGAAGCTTTTGGGTGTCCGAGTTGTATCAAGGTAGAGAATCGGGTGGAGAAAGTGAATATCAAAATATCATACATATTTAACAAAGTACAGAAAACTTTGCTATCTCTATCAAAAATGTGTGTGTAATCTATGCAGGAGGGAAAACACGTATAGCTGGAGATCATTCTGCGCAGGGGTTGAAAAATATCCAGACGCGGCACGGCTAGTGAAAATGTTCTCCAAGGGAAACACCTGCAAACTAGGAAGCATAAAGGACGGAGATGAATTAATCACCGATCCTAAAAAGATACTGGAAGTAATGCTAGACACACACTTTCCAGGAAGTGAAGAGGATAAAGACAATACACCAACTCCCCAAAATCCCATAGTGGAACAGGAGACGAGGGTAATCATCACAGAAGAACATTTATTGTGGAGCCTGAGGTCCTTCCAACCATACAAGGCTGCTGGACCAGACGAAATCTTCCTGAAAATGTTACAGACAGCCATTAAACACATAAGTAAAGATCTACTAACTCTATACAACAGTAGCATCAAAACCAAGTACATCCCAAGCAAATGGAGAGAGGTGAGAGCGGTCTTCATCCCGAAACCCGGGAAGGCATCGTATCAGGAGGCAAAATCCTTCAGATGCATCAGCCTCTCCTCATTCATACTTAAGACATTGGAGAAAATCCTAGATAGGCTAATAAGAGAACAAATAGAGAAAAGTGGATCTCCATTGCACCTAAACCAACATGCGTACATGGAAGGCAAGTCAACCGAGACGGCCCTACATAATTTGGTCATTAGAGTGCAAAGATCAATAACCAATCAAGAATACGCACTAGGCTGCTTCTTTGACGTTGAGGGTGCATTCGACAAAGCAACCCCCGAATCAATAGAGGACACCCTAAACCGCGAAGGCATTGACAAAGACTTATCAGGCTGGGTGAAAAATATGCTAAAACACCGGAAGATACAAGCAGACCTAGCAGGAATCACCCACAAAGTGGTGGCAAAAAGAGGTTTTCCACAGGGGGGATGCCTATCTCCACTACTGTGGTGCCTGCTAATAGATGAATTAATAAACAAGATAAATGGGATGCATATATATACGCAAGTCTATTCTGACGACGGCGTGCTCCTAGTCACAGGCAAAGTCCTCAGTATTATGTGCGAAATCATGAACAGAGGCCTAAGAGCAGCATTAGCATGGTGCAGGAGCAAGGGTCTCGACCTGAACCCTGACAAAACCAAACTAGTTTTGTTCACCAACAAGAGAAAAATAGGACGAGCTGGACCAGTGCGACTAGACAACCAAGACTTAGAAAAAGTCAAGGAGGTCAAATATCTAGGAGTAAAATATAAATAACACTGGACAGTAAGCTAACGTTCAAGACTCACATCAGCAACACGTGCGCAAAAGCCAAAATGGCAATGATGCAGTGCAAAAGGATAATAGGAAGAACCTGGGGAATTAAACCAGCAATAGTAACATGGATATACAAGGCAATAATTCTGCCAAGAATCCTACACGGAGCCCTGGTATGGTGGCACAAGGCTGCCCTAGGGAAAAATAAACAAGAACTAGACAAAGTACAAAGGCTAGCAGCCCTCATGATCACGGGCGCGATGAGGACTACACCAACAGCCGCACTCGAGATCATATTAGGGCTAAACCCCTTGGACTTAGAAATTAAAAGAAAAGCAACCGAACAATTGTTCAAACTCAGAAGCACTGACCTATGGACCGGAAACTACATGGATGTAGGTCACGCACGTATAAGCAAAAACTACGAAGAAAGACTGTCAATGATCCTATCCAATAACGACCTTATCAAGAAGGAGAAAATCTTTGACAAGAAATACAGAATACACATAGGCACACGAGATGAGTGGCGGATAGACTCCAGTGGCACTATCTGCTACACAGACGGCTCAAGAAAAGAACTGACGAAGCTATCCGGTTCCGGAGTGCACATTAAAAGTGTAGACGGGACAGAAATAAACAAGTCAATACCTCTAGGAAGATTTGCAAGTGTCTTTCAAGCAGAGATATATGCGATAAAGGAATGCGCGGAAATAGTGGAACACCTGACCAGTACGGGAAAGGTAACCATCTACAGCGACAGCCAGGCCGCGCTCAGAGCACTTGACAAAGTGGAGACAACATCAGCAATAGTCAAGGAATGCAAAAAGTCACTAGACAGACTGGCTCAGAAAACCGACCTGACGATTGCCTGGGTCCCCGGACACGAGGGAAACACGGGCAACGAGCTGGCGGATGAACTAGCCAGAGAAGGCGCTGATGAAAACATGGTGGGGCCGGAACCCCGGCTGCCTATAGCGCACAAAATCACCAAAGGAGTAATCAGCCATAGTATTAAAACAGATACCAACCGCAGATGGAGATCTTCGCCTGGAATGAGACAGTCGAAAATCTTCATCAAAGGCATGGACAAGAAAAGGACGAGTCACATCATGAAACTCACAAGAGGAAACATGAGGCTCGCCATAGAGATTATAACAGGACACTGTCGACTAAACAGACATCTGACAGTGATAGGAGTAAAAACCGATCCCAAATGCCCGGAGTGCATGGAAAACGAAGAAACAAGTTTCCACCTGCTGGCAGAATGCCCCATGTACTCACTGATCAGATGGGAACTCCTGGGATCGGACAGACTGGACGAGGAAGACATAAGAAATCTGAAGGTGGAACAGATGATCAGATTTATCAAGGATACAAGAAGGTTTGATGGGGTGCCGTGAAAAGGCTGGATCAACCACACCCTCCCCAAGGGGAGAACTGGGGAAATGGACGAAGTGGCCCGCAAGTAATGCGGGTGGATCGTCCGTCCGGCTGCCGGCGTCCCCGCTGGAAATAATAATAATAATAATATCTCTATCAAGTGTCAACCACATTAAAAAATGATTTTTGATACTAGTATCTTTATTTCCAGAAAGGTAATATTCGCATGATTAGTATTGGTAATATGATAATTTAAACTTTTTAATCGCTTATCTTATATTCAAATGAGATCAAATTATTACTTATTCTTACCTATTAACAAAACGTATTAAACGTCACGTGTTAATTTGAACTAAGAACTAAACGCAATCTGTCAAACTAGCGGTGGGTCGATACCACAGAACAAGTACTAAAGCATAGAAGGACTATTAAGAGAATAAAGCGTACACACTCAGAGACAAATAGAAGTTTAATAGTGCTACGATACCTTCTGACAGTTTATCGATATCGATAGATGAAATTTGTCTATGGGCTATGGTAAATTAACAGACATGCTAATAAAATGAGGTCTGGTTCCATAAAAGCTCTCGTAAACGAACTACAAGAAACAAACGGCCGTTTTACACCTCACCGGAATGGCATAGGCCGGCAGCGGCGCCAGGAGCATTTTCAATGTGAAATAATTTGAAGTTTATATTCATGTTTCATGCTGTAAGTTCAAACACAATGTAAATTGTATATGAATAAATTAAATAAATTGAAAATTGAAATATACATGATCGATCCACACACTACCTCGCATCACGGAGCGTAGTGCGAGCGTGCGTGTTCTTGTATTGTTTGTAAGTATCTCTCTTTGTATAGAAATCACGCGTGGTGCAACACACTGAAAACGCATTTATGCGCTGTGTTACTGATCACACGCTTACATGCAGAGAAACACGTACTCACGCGCGTGGGTTCGGGGCCAGACGGTATGGACACCGTGTTCTGCAGTAACGTGCGTGATTGATGATGCAGACCAGCACTCTGGCATCTGCACGCGTGGCACCGTCACCGCGTCGCCACGCTCCCGCAGCGTAGTGCGGGGCAGTGTGTGGATCGCCAAAATACCGGTATCGGCCCTCTGTTCTTTTCTGACTTTCTTAGTATAGCAGATACCCCAAGGTAAAAATAAAACACAGCTGTAAGATTCATGTCACAAATGTATGATTATATTTCCAATAATATTGAAACACATTATTACTGCCCCTTAAAATTACAGTTTTGTTTAGGAATGTCCTGATTATTTGTGCATAAGCTAAAATATTTTTTGTTATGTTATGAATTGGTACTATTAGAAATTTTTCCCGATCAATTTTATCAATAAATTTCTGTAGTCATCTAGAACATTTATTTATTTATTTATTGAAAAAGTATTTACAATATCATTACAGATAAAAAATCCAATACGATATCATAAAAAAACCTAAAAAAATTACTAAATAAATATACCTATTTATCCAATACTATACATTTTTGTGCAACATCTTTGAATTTTGACAGGGTACATTGAAAATATTAATTTCTATAGAAATAATATTAATAAGTCGTATGGCGCGTGACAATGGAGCAAATTTGAGTAGATTTGTCCTCACCGCTGGAACGTTAAACGTGTAACAATATAATATATAACATAATTCTCTCTTAATTTGCTTCATGGATCTTCCGGTCTGATCTTTCGGAAACCTGCAAAAGAACACAATGTATGAAACACTATGAAAGGTACAAAGATAGTTACCACAAAATCGTTAACACAAATTATAGTAATATTTTTGTCATCGATAAAATATGCAGCACAAGTCACAACACTATTGAACATGACTACACAAATTGGTAAAAATGTAAAATACTTAAAAATTACTGAATGGAATGGCAAACAGACGATTATAATATGATTGCAGTATAGTAAAGTATAAATCACTTAGGTATTTTGCACGTATATATAGGTTTTTAGTATATATTATTGGTTTGTTATCTACTCACCGATGGAAGTTGACGATTTAAACTTGATTTTCTTTGCGAAAAGAATGTAATTTACAACTTACAATAACGCAGGACTTTGCTTATCCAATGGGCTGAATTTTACTTCACAATAGCACTATGTAATTATTAAATAACTTAGATTATTTCACAAAACAGATAAACAACAATGAAAATAACGAGCGGTGGTTTAATCCGACTAAATTGTCTAGAGGCCTTGACAAGTTGGAACATTTGACATTAGTTCACTTTTTAATTCGGCATCCAAAGGTAACCAAAGGTAACCAAATTGACGTTTCTACAGTGTACACCGGGCGTCCTTAGCTAAATTATTTGTCTCTTTCTTTTCAATGTATCCGGCTTATTTGGAAAAATAGGACAAGTATATGAGGGCGATTAACACTCCTTCTATGTATGTACTTGTTCTGTGGTCGATACGCATTTCTACAACACCACTGTTTATCGTTTTAAATATCGATAACAGTTTTTGAAACTGTTTATTTCAATAACTAGGTATTGGCCTGAACCCATTCGGTTTGGGGTACCTATTATAAATGCAGCGAATAGATACCTATTCGAAAACTGTTTAATCAGACAACGTATTTGAAACCTTACACGATGACAACTAAGTTATAACGATTTAAGAGTTTAGTTATTATAAAAAATTTGTGTAGACGCAAATAACTTTTTAACTTTTTTATATTTCTGTTATTAGTAGGTATATTAATAAAAGTATTTGGTTATGGTTTAACAATAATTATTTTGCATTAAGTAGGTAAGTATGTTTAAATAGATATTGCTTATTTTATATGTTATGAAGAAAAAATAGAATACATACATACAATATTATCGATGGTTTTGTTTATTTTATTTCAAAATGTTCATTTCATCGCAAATGTCTAGTTCAAGGTCAAGGTTCTGAAGTGAGATTAAAGTTAAACAATAAATCTTCAAAGTGCATTCATAAATTAGTATGCAATAAGGTTTAAAGCCGTATGCACATACTTATCTACAATAATAATATTCTCTAAATTATAAAACAAATTTTATTATTTAAATGCAAACCTAACTCATTAGTATAGAGTTTAAAATGAGTTAATCATCCTTTAATATTCTTTTGTGTTCCTAAATTCGGTTATTCGTTTCACGCACTTCACGCAGTAAGGAATAAATAGTTTGTCAAACCCGATATTTGTGGTGCGTTTGGTATTTAGCATTGTTCCGTTTAACCTTAGAGCATTAAACCAACCGGAGAGGCCACTGACAGGCGTACCCCTCTGCCAAAGGTACCAGCCCACCGGTCATACCCGTTGTATAAAACTAGTTGACGCGCGTTCCGCATCATAAGTCACCTATCAGTGCATGCGTAATAGCGTCTCAATAGAAATGCCGAATTGCAGTGTATTTTGGTGTAAAAAGCGTTCAGCGACATCAAGTCTACAAAAGGATAATATTACATTCCACCTGTAAGTATTATTTTGTTCTAATATTATTAAATAAGGCATTAAATTAGCAATTTACCCAAATAAAATGCTAATCAACAAGTGTTGCCAGGCTTATCATCAATACTCCAATCTGGGGTAATATTTTAAGTTGAATTAACATAAAAACTAACCTTTCCTTTTTTATATCTCGCCTTGTTGACATATCTAATAAGTTTCATTTTGGATGTACATTATTGTGTCACCGTTCCCATATTTATTTATTTTTAATTAAAACCAATGTTTTTTTTACCAAGTAATGCACAAAATAATATTAAATGAACAAGTAAAATGAGATTATAAATCCAAATATACAAGATAAGTGCAGTTTATTCCGAAAGATAATTGCTCAATTCTTACAAAAATAAGCGTATTTATTTTTAAGAAACTGGTCACTAATTAGAGATGAGACAGTTTAATCACGATATCGATATTGGTTTTCCAGTATTAAATTAATTTTTTTTTGTTTGTTTTAGATTTTCAAAAGAAGCAGCGCCTCGAGTCGCTTGGGTCCAATATTGTAGGAACCATATAAGTGGGTTCCTAAGCGTACAAGTATCTGACTAACAGCTCCCTACCCCCCAAGCGGCGGAGAGCTCAGTTTTTAGCAAGTAAACTCGCTGTGCGCTACCTCCTCTTATTGCATTACCTAGGATTAGTTAATGATTTTTTTAGGATTACTAGAATTTATAAGGTTAATTTAAATTGCACAGTTTTCAGTATTTTATTATACCTACTTAAATAAAGACTTTCTGAACTATATTCTGTTGTTTTTTTGTTATCTGAACAGATAAAATATCTCTCTAATAAAAATCTACTCATACATTCTCATGTCAGTGTCTTGTTACTATGTAATCAGAACAAAATCCTCCAATTACAAGCTCTGCTTAGTTGGAACGAAATTTAATAGCAACAGACAATTAATTCAAAGTATTATTTGGTTTGAATATACATACATACTTAGGAATAATACACGTAAAATTGACACGTAATAATTAATTACAATCTTTAATCCACACTAGAACAAATTTCAACAGGTGGTGGTTATTGAACATACATCCTTGTGCGCAGTAGTAAAATAAAAAAAAAGAGTGGGTACCCATGTACGCACGTAAGAAGTTATACTTCTTTGGCATAACAATCCAAAAATACCAAATAATAATACAACGCATACATACATAAATATTTGAATTGATATAAACGCCAATATATTTTTTATTTATTCACACAGATTATTTGTACTGATACGACACACAAAGATCCGCAACTAACTTCAGTGTGTAAAAGGTTCGCAACTAACTTCAGGGTGTTGCTTTTTTCTGTCGGTGTGCGCGCGCATCGTAAAAATTCACTTTCATCATTTTTCCCAATCGCGCCAAAAAAAGTATAACTTCAAAAAAAACGCCTAAATGCCAGTAGGACTCGCGCGCCGAGGGTTCCGTACTATCAGGGATCGGAAGTATTGAATAAACATTAGTAAACATAGTAGGAGAGCCCGACCGCATAACCAGATTTGTTTGTCGAACAATGTTTAACAAATAAATTTAGCCCGACCGTATGACGGGCTTTTTTGATAATAATTACAAAAAAGTGTGCTAGTTAGAAACACTGTTTTATTCTTCCTGTAATATTGACATAAACATGAACTAACAGAATTACTTCTAGTTAATTCATGTTTATGAACTATTTACTTTACTTTCATCTATTTCAAAGTGCTTAAATAAAAAAAACCTTAAAATTATAATAGATTATTATTACCTAAAACTGTTCTATATAATATAAGATAATGCTCATTTTAATAAGCAAACATAATAATCACGAAAATAATTAAATCTTTCGCGTACTTATATGAAATCCTAAACATCGATACTAAATATCGACAGAGTCAAGCTCTAACTGTTTTACGCTAAGGAAGCGTAAACTGATTGATGTCCCTGTGTGTGAATGTGATTGTGTGTGTTTAGTTTAAGCTAGTGTGTAATAATTTTATTATGTGCGTGTATAACGACGCGATTTAAAAATGCATTAGTAGTTACATTGTAATTAGTGTGCGTTGCTCGCGTTACCCCGTCCCCCGCCGAAAGTGGCAGACTTTTGCGCAAGGGAAATAGAGCGCGTGTCCACTCCTGTTGGTTTAATGCTCTAAGCGTTTAACGCAGTAAAGAATACCTAGTTTGAACCGATAACTTGTTTCTCTATGGGCCAATATATAGTTATTGGGTATTGGAGCAATACCTAGTTAGTAAAACTGTTTATGGTTTGCAACACCCACTTCTATGTCAAAGTAGAACAGTCAATTTGTTAAAAAAAAATTGTTTTGAGGTTATGTTATTGAAGTTAAACCTTTTCCCTTTTCATTTTTATGTAATAACTCAGAATAACAGACAAAGATTTCAAGACAATCTAAAACTATGGCACTATTAAAAACTATGCTGACACGTTATATTAGTATGTATTTACTTTTCCTCTTTTTACCATCAACAACCATTAGAATTTTTTATTTTGTCTGTACCGATACTTTATCGATTTTATAATTTACACAAACGGTACACATGTTTGTTTTATGTACCTTTACACTAACATGTACAGGTTCTCTTTAAAATATTTATACAATTCTTCATTAATTTATGATGACTGTTTGGATTATTTGGACTACTGATCCCTTAACTAAATTATGAAAATTTTAAAAATAATGCAGTCATTATTATTTTTTTTTTAATATTTTTTTATATTTATTGTTTCAGTGCCAACTACATACCGGGCAAGGGCAATAAGATATTCATCCACTGACCCCAAATTGGCTGAATGTGATGATGCCCCTATCGAAATGGAGAACCCTTATAAAAAAGAGCACCGTCAATGTATACTATGCAAATATAATATTACGCCAGATTACAAAAACTACAGATTATTGTCTCAATTTCAAAGTCCATACACAGGTCGTATTTATGGCAGACATATTACTGGCCTCTGCAAGAGTAAGCAAGAGCTAGTTGAGACTGAGATTAGAAAAGCTCAAAACTGTGCATACATGCCTTATTATTACAAGGACAAGACATTCTTGAAAGATCCTAAACTATTTGACCCACAAAATCCTATTAGGTCACATAGATTTTAGGTTTTTGTAGTATCTGTAGTAAATGTAACGCTGGTTTTAATAAATTAATGTTTGAACTTATTTTATATTTTTATTGTTTTTAGATAATAAAATGCGATACCTTAATGATTGTCCCACTAGAGCAGGAGCCTGAGACCACGATACATGCTTTAAATAGAATAGCAGTTTCAGACTAATTTTAAGGCTATATTACCAGAGAATATTTTATTATATTTATATTTTAACCACCTTACACTAGTTAGATAAAAGTATCCAGTCTACTCAATAGACTACAAGATCCCTATTTGTGATAAGAAAACATAGTGAAATACTCTGAAGATTTGAAGGTTTCTTTAGAAAGGACTGTATCCTGTGCTCCTGGCCTTATTTAAATTAAGTTTGTGATTTCCATTTTCAAGATAATTTCTCATATGCAATCTAAAATAGAATAAATTGTTTCCAATCAGTCCCTTTAGAAATTGATCAAAGAGGTCTAAGTTCAGTAGTAGTAATCCTATGGCTGATGATAAATGACTAAAATAGAAATTTTCAGATAGCAACATTTATTAAATAAATTTCTTAAAAATAAATTATTCCATTATATATCCTTAAGCTGTCCTAAAATGATGGTGGCATCATCAGGACTATTAAAACAATCATTGTCTGAATCATAGCCAACTAAAGACGCTGGTATTTTTAATGTTTTCAACATTTCTGAATAATCCATATTTTCTTTATCTGGAAATTTATTCCGCATTAATTCTAATAATTCCATTAAAGCATCTTGGCATCCTTTTTGCCATCTTTTTATTAAGTTTCTTAGTTCTTCTGTATCAGGGGTTATAGATTGGGCTAAAAGGAGTTTTTTCTTTGCTTCAATCCTCTGTTTAAGATTGTCTATGTCTCTCTGTGTTATGGAGCCTGTAGACTTAGCTTTGGCAGGCTTAGAAACTTTTTCGTAAGTCTTCTTTATTATTATAGTCCTTTTGTCATCAAAATCATCGTCATCATCATCAAAACAATTTTGAGAAGATGGCTTTTGTTCTTGACTAACTTTCTCAGTATTTGTTTTAGGTGGTTTTGTCTTTAGTTTGTTCTTAGGAGATTTTGTGCTTAGCTTTGTTTTGTTTTTTATAATCTTGTTGTCTACAAAATCATTTTCATCATCAATAGGTTGTTTAGATTTTTGTTTATGTAAATTAATTAATGGTGCTTCATCTAAATCTGAATCTATCAATATTTCATTTTTGTCATCTTTTCTATCAATCTCATCAGTTTTTACATTCTTAAATATTTTTCTTTGTATTACAACTATGCATTCTTTTTTTAAATCATTTGGGCTTTTTTCTTTTACAATGTATATTTCTTTCATATCATTTTGCTCTACAGCAGGAGTATTAATAGGTTCTTCTGGCTTAACTTTAACTTCAGATATAGAACTTTTAGGTTTACTTTTCAAAGAACTTGTATTTTTCTGTTTAGACTTGGTTCTTATAGGTGTAGACACTACTTCTATATTTTCATTATTAACACTATCAATGCTAGGGGTTTCTTCCACACTTTCTTCATGTTCTTCAGTGAAAATATTATTATTTATAACCTGTGCTTCAGTTATGATGTTCTCTTGCGACTTATTAATAGACGTTAATAAAGTTTTAGACTTCTTTTTACGCGGTAATACATTTCTAGTTGGCGTTTTATGAATATCAGCATCCCCTACATTTTCATCATTATTAACACAATCTGTATTTTCTTCTATAGTTTTATCTTCGCGTTCTTTTCTTTTTCTGGTATGTTTATCTTCTTTAGTATCTGAGCTGCAGCTAGATAAAGGAGAAATAAAAGGTGAAGGACCACTCTTTCTCCAATTTCGAGAAAGACCAAGTCTTCTGCATGGTGTTAATAAAGACTTACTTATACCTCCCGGAGTCTTTGGTGAATTCGTGCTGTTGGATTTTAACGAGGCAACATTCTTCATTTTTATTTAAATATCATTCAGTCAATATTTGTTTATTTTGAAACTATTAATATTAATACTAAATTCTTCGTTCCCGCCAATGCTGTCAAGTGTCAACCAGAATGCTGTCAGTTGTTAGTGTTAGCGATGTGTAACTCATGAGTGAATTGAAAAAAAGATGTACATCTTTCAAAAAGATTTATTAATTCACTAAATCACCCTTGTTTAAAATACATCTTTAAATCTTTTGATTTTGGTTAGTATAGAGAGTGAAGGATGTAGATTGAGACGACTGTATCAGAGTTATATTGAACAAAAAAAGAGAGAATGATTAGAATAGTTGCGTATGCGTAATGCACTGATTCCTTTAGCCGCGCATAGAAAACTATTTCTTATGCCTTTTTAATTAAGTGCATATTCAAATGAAATTAAATTCGTTATTATTTTATTAAATTGTTACTTTTTAAATGAGTGGAACATAATTTTAAGCTACTAATATTGCTTGCATTACGTTGGTATTTTGATGTGCAATTTTTAAAAAGTATAATATGTTTTACCGAATAATGGAATAAGTGGACATTAATATTAGATAACTAGTTATTTAAATTTTCAGACTTATTTTTAAATAAAGACAGTACAAAAAAAGTACCTAGATGAAAATTGAAAATTATCTCCATAGCAACGCAATCCAAATTAATAAAAGAAATGAAACAAACTAGATATGCTGTATCTACTCCTACTTAAACGATACGATATCATATCAACCGTATCAGTAAAATAATTATTAGATCTTCGTTCAAATACATCGTGAGACCAATTGTAATTCAAAGATGTAAAAGAGTTAAAGATTTAAAAGAGTGATTTAATTCTTCAGAGGTAAAGGATGTATAAATCACAAATCTGTTAGATGATTTAGTTTGCGCATGGCTAGTTAGTGTTGCAAATTTCAAAATACAATTTGGTAGAAATGGCCTATAAAATAACTAAGGATCTAATTTTGACATAGATCTTATAGATAATTATTTTGTACAGAAGTAAATTTATAATAAATTCATAAAATAAAAAGGAATTTCTGTGAAATAATGTTACTAAAATATTTTTTATAGACAATATCAAACATATATATAATATATATTGATAATGTCAAACATTAATTAAAATGCAAAAGTGTCCGTCTGTCTATCTGTCCATTATGCTTTCACGCTCAAACCAATGAACTGATATTAATGAAATTTGGTATATAGATTGATTAGACCCCAGCTATCTCTTAAAAGTGGCTTAAAGTGGTTGACATAGGGGATGAAAACTTCCCCCCCAACGGGGTTCTCGCCTTGTCGCGGCGGGGGGGCTTAGTAGCCGTGGTTACCAAGGACCACGGTGAACCAAGAGGAACCCCAAGGAGGCGCCGCTCCTCTGGGCTTTGCCGTTAAGCCCACGATGGAGCGGCTCTGGTGGGCTGCAGTGTTGCTTCGGCGACACTGCGGCTGAGGAGTGGCGGGGCCGCGGCGGGAGAGGAGTGCCGGTATAACGGTGCGCCGCTCTCCCTACCTTCCGCGGCCTCGGCGGGGCCGCAACCGCCAGATTGCGGATGCGGTGGGGCCGCAGGGGAAGAGGAGTGTCGGTATTGCGATGCGCCGTTCTCCCTATCCTCTGCGGCCGAGTTGGCCTGCGGGCGGCGATCGGGCAGTCGCCGCCCGAACAGCACGGGCCCGAGACGGCAGTGCGCGTGTTCCGCACGCGCCTCTCGAAGGAGGGGGGGTTAGACTCCTAAATCGGACGGGGCCCGCTCGCGGTGAGCGGGCCATGGCCCGTCGGGGTCGCGGATGAATGCGCAAGCGACTCCCGTGACCCCGACACTCTGGCCGTCTGGAGGAACACCGTGGGTTTTAGTCGGTATGCTGGCCGCGCTTTGAGTGCGGTCGGAGAGTCCGACATAACCCCCGCCTTGCCCGGGCGGGTGCGTATGCGTAATGCATTAGGGGATGAAAACTTGGGCCGCGGCGGGAGAGGAGTGCCGGTATAACGGTGCGCCGCTCTCCCTACCTTCCGCGGCCTCGGCGGAGCCGCAACCGCCAGATTGCGGACGCGGTGGGGCCGCAGGGGAAGAGGAGTGTCGGTATTGCGATGCGCCGTTCTCCCTATCCTCTGCGGCCGAGTTGGCCTGCGGGCGGCGATCGGGCAGTCGCCGCCCGAACAGCACGGGCCCGAGACGGCAGTGCGCGTGTTCCGCACGCGCCTCTCGAAGGAGGGGGGGCTAGGCCCCTAAATCGGACGGGGCCCGCTCGCGGTGAGCGGGCCATGGCCCGTCGGGGTCGCGGATGAATGCGCAAGCGACTCCCGTGACCCCGACACTCTGGCCGTCTGGAGGAACACCGTGGGTTTTAGTCGGTATGCTGGCCGCGCTTTGAGTGCGGTCGGAGAGTCCGACATAACCCCCGCCTTGCCCGGGCGGTTGCGTGTGCGTAATGCATTTCCCACGTAAAAAAAAAAAAAAGGGGATGAAAACTTGTATAAAAATCGTGAATGTAAACAGAGATATAAATAAAGCTTCGGGCAACAGCTAGTTATTTAATGAATAACTGAATTGTTTAACGTTAGTTAACGTCTTAGAAGATACTATGTGAGTAGAATATTTTAGCGCTCTCGTATTAGGTTAAACAGAGTAGCCATCAGTTTCAGATTTGCAATAATTAATTTCAGTTATTTTTTTATTATATTGTACGACTAAGATGATCATTCTACAACCATATAGACGTATGGTACGTTGGAGAAAGTATCTCTGAAATCTTACTAAGCCAAGAGGCTTCAAGGTGTGAGGATCATCCTCTTTCCTCTCTTCTTCCCTCTCTCAAATCAAAATACTAAGAATTGCTAGTGTCTGGCCTTAGTTATTAAAATTAGTTTTTTATAAACATGGTATTATTTTGTAAAGTTTTAATAAAAATACTAAACCTTTCGACCAAAATACAAAAATCCACTCTGTTCGTTTTGTTATTGCAGGAATAATTTTAAATTGGTTAGATATGTTCATTGCATCTGCTCTTTATAAATTGTGATATACCACATAATATTATCCAAACTAGGGTTGTAATCTTACATTGCCAAATTTTAATTATGTTACTCTACGAATTCCATGTTTTGCCTTGACCGATATTGTTGAGATCAGACAAAATCATTTATGTTCATCATGCATGAATGAATGCCTGAAATGAATGCTTTCAATTGCTTGCCAAAAATGAATGTAAGGTGAATGATTTGGAAATTTCAATTCAATTACATTCATTCGCTGTCGCTCTCGCTCGCTCATCAAGGAAAATAATTCGTGTGGAAGTTTGAAGCCGTGGTGATATCGATACGACTTATTATTTAGATAAACCGATTCGAAAGCGAATAATTGACGACGCTTAGGACAGTATTATCAAAGTGCTAACAACTGGGAACACGTGAATTTTTTTAGTTTTAGTGAATAAAAACATTACATAATGCCGCTGTTGAGGTTGACGTCGGGCACTTTTGGCCAGCTTCGCACTTTTGCGACGTCACCAGCCCTGAGCAAAAGAATAAAAACCTTCGCTATTTATCGCTGGAACCCTGACGAGCCAGAGAAGAAACCGTATATGCAGAATTTCGAAGTTGACTTAGACGACTGTGCGCCTATGGTTCTCGATGCTCTTCTCAAGATCAAGAATGAGGTAGACCCGACTCTTACGTTTAGACGTTCATGCCGCGAAGGTGTGTGCGGCTCTTGTGCCATGAACATCGACGGTGGCAACACTCTTGCCTGTATTTGCCATATTGACACAAACTGTTCGAAACCCACTAAAATCTATCCATTACCTCACATGTATGTTGTGAAGGATCTTGTGCCAGACCTCACGAACTTCTATCGTCAGTACCAGTCGATAGAGCCGTGGCTACAGCGTGACAAGGAGGCAGTTAAAGGTATGGAGACCCAACTGCTACAGGATGTTGAAGATAGGGCTAAACTGGATGGTCTTTACGAATGCGTATTGTGTGCGTGCTGTTCCACGAGTTGTCCATCCTACTGGTGGAATGGTGACAAGTACCTCGGCCCTGCAGTCCTCATGCAGGCGTACCGGTGGATCATTGACTCCCGTGATGATGCCACAGCTAAACGTTTAGACAAACTTAAGGATACTTACTCAGTGTACCGTTGTCATACAATCATGAACTGCACACGCACTTGCCCAAAGGGCTTGAATCCTGGACGTGCCATTGCCCAAATGAAAACTCTGCTGTCAGGACTAGTAAAGAAACAGTCTCCTATTATGGACCCTGCAGGCCTAGAAAAGCAGTCTGCATCAAATTAAACAATACACATCAATGATAAGTTATGGGAAGTATTATTGCTCTTGTCACTGTGTAGTATGTACTTAAAGAAGTTTAATCCAAGTAACCTCAATTAAGGAACTATAGTAATTGTTACCACAGGTCTAAAACTGAAATAGTGATAAGTTTATAATACCAATATCTAAGGGATTGTAAATAAAAATATTTGTATTCAAACAGTATGTAGTTGCATAAACACATTGAGCCATATTAAAAAAGTATTTTTTTTATAAGCAGCGGGAACTGCTGATCATCAACATAAAAAGTTCATTTTGTAAAATATTTTTGAATTTTGTACAGCCAAACAGCAAGTTGTGTAAATTTTTTGTTTAGAGTGATCTTTAGCATTTTCGAATATTTTTCTTTTAATTTGCTCTTTTGAGTCGGGGCAGGCCCTAAAACCTTTTTTAAATCAAAACAAAATCTCACAAGTTTTATTGTTGTAAATTGTTCAGATATATTATGACAATTTATGCATGTTTTTGTATTGAGAAATAGTTTTTGCTAATAAAAATTTTAACAGCCTTTTTTGAAACGATTACACAAAAGAGATTAACATTTGTATGTTAATCTCTTTTGTGTAATCGTTTCAAATTCATAGACCAAAGTAGAATATTGCAGTAGTCTATGAAATAATTTTTAATCTGTTGACTACCATTTTGGACGTAATAAATAAAATGGCGTAATAAAACTGACCTCTTTTACTTGTTTCTAAACATCGGAAAATTCAGCCTTGCAATCATGGCGGTCAAAAGGTTAAAAACTTGGAAATTGTAAAATCTTAGTACAAAATAGACGTTTTCAAATAAACTAATAATAGTAATAATTTCTGAAATTATTCAAGTATTATAGTAAAAAGTATTTTATTTACGAATGAAACTTCATTTTTAAATTATTGCGCATTGCATGTTATATTTATTGTTCATTTTGTGTGGACACATCATTATTGTAATAATGTTGTTAAATAAATAATCATTTAAGCAATAATTGTTTTATTGTTTAGAAGTACGCGTAAACAGCAACAGCCCATAAAAATTAAATTTCCTATTACGCATACATACGCGTATTATTCAGCATAATATCACTAACTAAAAGGCGATTACAGCTAATTCTTAAAAGTTTTTTCGAGTTGTATAAAAAAAATAACGAGAAGTTTCTTTATGTTTAAACTATCTTTTCGCGTCTTTGTTTACTGCTCTACTCCCGTCGCCAGTAGCGTAATGAATTAATGATACATAGCCTATAATCTTGGAGAACTGGGCTATCATACGCAAAAAGATTTTTTCAAATGCGACTGGTAATTCCAGAGATTTAGCGCGTTCAAACAAACAAACAAACTTTTCTGCTTTATATAATAGTATAGATTGTCTATTTCACTATTGTGATTAGGTTTTGTACTGAGTGGCAAATAAAGAAACAATGCTAAGAAACGTGCCAGAAAAGGAAGAAGTATCGAGGGGCGATAGAACCTCCGACGTTCGCATTTTTCGTACGAAACTCAGCCGTAGGGCCACTACCTTGTTGTTTACTAGATATATTAAGAGGTACCTAGACACCTACTGCTCCAGTTCAAGCCTAGGGCCTAAACATCCAGGATTTACAATCTACTGTAAAAACTATTCCACCGAATCATTATTGATTAGTACAATTTGTAACAAAAACGTAAGTATTTTCTTCGTGCGTGTTCGAACCAATGCGCTACTACTTAATAAAAAAGTAAGTTAGCATAGAAACTTATGCTGAATTACTTTTTTATGGCAAGTGCAATCACATACAATGCCGGTTTCTAATGTGATGACTGACAATATGAAATAACCTTACCATACTGTTTTCGTTAACTTTATTTCTCTCGCATCACGAAGGTCATGAATTCATGATGATACGTGCGATAAATGCGTTAATCTATGGTCAAATGAATAGGTAGGTGACGAGCTGTAGTCAAAGCGCATATCCGTACTGCGGTGCCTACCCACACAACGTGAAACGACGTCGGGGACGACCTAGGAGATGGCGGAATGAGCTAGACACTCACTGCAAGGATTGGCCACAGAAAGCCTTGTACAGAGAGGATGGAAGGAGTGTAGGGAGGCCTTTGTCCTGCAGAGCGTTGATAACGGCTAAATAATATTAAAGGTAGATACTTAGATATTAGCCTTAAATTTAGACTAGATTTAAGTTGGCTAACGCATCTCATTTGGAAAGGACGACGGAATGCCGACATACTTAACTATGTAGGTACTTATATGAATAATATAATTTGCCTATTATAAAATGATTACGAATGAATACACTAGTTGGTCAATCCGGCCTCTTCGGCAACCGACTTACGCTATCATTTGGAACATTACAAAGTTAATTAACTTCACAATAATCAAGTTTTGTAAGATACTGTAATTGCCATTCCGTCTATTGTTTTTTTTCGTAGTATCTGTTATTTAATTATTATTGTTTTTATTATTAATTAGCTAATAGCTAACAGGTAATCGGTCACGTAAGTGGTACCCTACTTACCTTTATAAGAAAAATCGGAGAAGTGCTGAATCTTCGACCAGACCAGAGTTTTCGAACAAAACTTTCAATACCTTCACTACTCTGTTTAACCTTTCAAGGAAAAAGGGCGTAAAGATGCATGTAGATAAAGTATCATTATATCATAGACGAATACGTCTTAAATAAGTAGAAATAAAAACCGGGCAAATGTCGAGTGTTAATTGACTTCTTGATTCGCACACCAGGACCACAGGCCACAGATTACATAACGACTTCCGTACAACATTTAGTAGACAGTTCGTCCGCTAAAGGAATCGTCAGGATGTCATAATTTAAATGGGTACCTGGGTATATAATTTTAGGTAAGTAGAGAGAAGTAAGCGTCTATTCAGACCGGTCAATTATGTAGACTTCCATAGTAAATCAGCGAGATCTTAAATTTCTGAAACAATTTGTTCAGATGACATTCTGTGCCTGAGATAATGGTGATGATGACATACTTATAGATAGATACGATGTTGTTTTTTAATTTCACGATTGTAAGAGGTGAATAATAAATTTAATTTTAGACTTATCTTTATAAAGTCATTACAAAGTAACTGCAGATTTTAATAATTTGTATATTTATCCTACCTAACACTTAAGGTTATATCATATCGAGTATTAGTAACACTAAACGTCTAGTATAGTAGGTACTTACTGCCAGTTGTTATAAAATAGTGCGTGCGCTGGCGCTGACATCTCATATTCTTCCTGGATCCTAAGTAATTTATTCCGCTTATCTCGTTATCCCTTAGTCACCCAAAATGCAATTCAAAATTAAAATTCTTGACTGCCTGGGGCAATTAGGAGACATTCGGAGTGTCTGTACCTACTTTACAAGATTGTGGTCAATTCTGACACGGAAAAAACTTTGTAATACGCTCATATATTTTGTTAATTGTAAAGTCCCCTGTGACATGACACGAGGCTTGTTTCCTAGTGTGGAAAACACGAGGCTTGTTTCCTAGTGTGGAAAATAAAACTAGTAGACCTATGTCACCACTATTTTTGCAAATAGCTATAGATTAGATCCATTCCAAGCAAAACATAGCTCTATTATATTATTTTCCTTCACAAGATGGACCATTGTCCATAAGCATAACAGGTTAGTCTTACCTAGTTAGTCTACGCAGCCATTCGACCGTAAGATAAACATTATATCAAGATTATATCTAATGAATAACGTTAGGTATGACCTCTAGCATTAACCGATAATGCACTGTCTAGAACAGGACATACAAGTATTGCGTAAGTGATAAATAAACTGATAATTTTAGTTCATTTTAAGTGCAATACGGCATTTATTATGTCCAGTATGCACCTACTACGACAAAGAATAATCAACGTTAAGTAAGTACATTTTAGGTTGATTTTGCTTTAGCTCGTGAGCACTATGTACGGTCTTCCACGCAAATTTCGCGGGTTCACTATATATAGTGATATTGGGTTTATTTCTGTCGGAAAACTCGCAGTCGAGAGTTAGGAATTGTGCCCGGTGCAAATACTCGGTGCTCTAGAAACATTGAAAACGCTACTCACCAATAGAACAAACACTACCTACCTAATTGAAAACGCTACTCACCAATAGAACAAACACTACCTACCTAAGTACTTAGTGCGATATAATAATATTATATCGCACTAGGTACTTAAATAGGTACGCAATTATATGTATATATTATATGCATAATGCCTATAATTTACAAAAGCAGCTTACATCACATAGAAAAAGTTACCTAATTGCCTAAGATACCTAGGTGTTATTATCTAAAATATAAAAATGAATCGCTGAATGTGTTGCTAAGCGCAAATCTGGAGAGCAGCTGAACCGATTGCGCTAATTCTTTTTTATAATATTCCTTTAAGTACGAAGATGGTTCTTACACAGAGAAAAATTAAAAAATTGCCTGAAAAAAAACACTTCTATGTTCCCATACAAAATTATCTTTATTTATCCCAAAATGTTTAAAAAAATATCCACCCGTGTCGCGGGTCGCTAGTTGATAATAAATTAGACTTCAAAGACCACATCGAATACTTATCCAGTAGAGTTCGTAAACTCATATATATATTTAAAGAACTTCGGCATTCAGCTGATGCTCACGTTTTACAAATGGTTTATCAGGCGCTTTGCCAGTCTATTCTCAGTTATTGCATCACAACATGGGGTGGTGCCGCAAAAACTCACCTAATACAACTCGAACGCGCGCAAAGAGCTGTGCTAAAAGTATGCTGGTCTAAACCTCGCCTATATCCAACCATCAAGTTATTTGAATTCTGCAAAGTACTTACCGTTAGACAATTATTTATTAAAGCAACAGTTCTTAAACAGCATTCTCTAACAGTTTATCCTAGTATAACTACCCGTCGTAATCACCTTGTTGTTTCTTCATCCCAGATTAAAACCTCGTTTAGCCGCAGATTTTTCATCTTCCTTGGGCCCTTCTTATATAAAAAAGTTCATAAAAGGCTACATATTTTTAATTCAAATACATATAAGTGTAGTATCGTTATTACTGAGTGGCTTCATAAACAAAGCTATGACGAGAGTCAATCACTCCTGCTTGTTATGACATAGTACCTTCACAAATACACACACATTCAAACACACACACACACACACACACAAACACACACAAACACACACACACACACACACACACACATTCTTTTTGTTCCAATTTAAAGGATATTTTTATTATATTGTATTTCTCTTTTCTTTCCTTTTGTTTATCTCTGTTAATTTTGTTATTAAGCTAAGATATTTACATAGTATTACGTGGTTTCGAGTGGAGACCTGGTGACCTGTAGCACAGGTAATATATATACCTACCGCAGGCACCAGCGACCTACAACCGGAATTTTGTACTTAAACCTTAGCCCTAAGTTGTTTTCACTGTATTTCGGTTTTGGTGAGAAATAAACAAATTATTTATTATTTATTATTATTATATAATTGCGTCCTTCTGTCTATTCTAAAATTCTTCCAATAGACCTCTTACATAAAACAGCAGGATTCACATTGTAATAAAAATCCAAATTTTAAATAAATTATATAGTAACTAATAACAACATATTAATAATTTCGGCGTTTTACCGCAAGATAAAACTTAGATAATTAACTAGATATACTTACAAAGTTAAATCAACACTCAAATACATCTTACAGGAAATCATACGATATATACATACTCTTTATTATCTATATAAATAATTTTGGCGGGAATATGAATTAAAAATAAATCCAAAAGCCCGCCTTTTTTACAAAATTAAAATTAAATACACACCTTTTTCAAAGCATTAAACTAGGAAGCCTTCGAAATCTCTCTCGCCAAGATACATGACAATTTTTGTCTTCTGTTTTTTGTTGGTGTGAGTGATTTTGCAAAAGATAATTTTGGTTTAGTGTGCATGTGAAGGACACGACATTTACCCCTAGTTTCTGAAAAACTGATCAACGAAAAATTAACTAATCAGCTGTTTAATCTCATGCGAAGTAAATGAAAAATGAAAAATGAAAATTTATTTATTCACATAGGTTAATTAAATTAACACTTATGAACGTCAAAGTTTACAAAATGTCAGCAAATTAACCTACAGCCAGTTCGCTGACGAAGTAGAGCCATGAGAAGAACTGGCAAGAAACTCAGGCCACTCTTTTTAATCGCCAAATTATTACAATTTTTGTAAGTTACAATTTCAAGTAGCATGCAAAGTGACACAGGCAATACACTTAACTCTATAGGTAATAATTACAGCTTTCTATGATGTAAAGAAAAAATAAAAAGTAAAATGTGTGCTTTACAGGCTGCCTCAATTTGCATATTGCTACAAAAGGTAAAGGCAACATGTGAACTGTGGTAAATGTTTCTATTCTATTATGTACCTGAAAGTATGCGAAAAGCATGGACAATTAGTTAATTTGATCTGATTAGTTACTAACTAGATCAAATTAAACTAAATAATCATGCTTTTAGCAACCTAATTGGTGCTTTACATGAGATTTAACAGGTGATTAGTAAATTTTTCGTTGATCAGTCTTTCAGAAAATGGGAGTTAGTGTTTTAGTGTATGTGATGCTGTTAATGATGATTTTCTACCTAGCACTGAAAGTGCTAAAGAAAAGACTTATTTCTTCGCGTCAAACATTAAAAGGCATCCTAGTTTAATGGCCTAAGTTTTAAGAACAAAAGTCTGTAAATGATGAGTATTATTAGAAATGATTTTATTATTATTATTATTTATTAGACTATTGGTGTTTATTTTAGGAATATTTTAATCACAATTCGTTATCGAATAGGATATAATAATGTGGCTATAATTATGCATTTTTCATTGTAAATGTTACACTGTAACTATTTTATTTGTGGTAAACCTTTTTGGCGTCATCATCGAAGCGATCGAAGCAATGGCTCTATGTCAAATGGCAATAAACCTTTCTATTCTTATCAGTAAACGAAAAATAGAGACGATTAGCTACTGTGTGTTTTGTCTCTTAGGCATGCGTCGTCGAATTGGTTTAGTCCATAGGGTTTTTAGGAAAATTTTCGCCACCAGTTGGCGCCACCTAAGTGAAAGGTCTTTCATTCACAAAAATTAAAAATCAAAAGTGATTCGCAGTTTGAAATCAATAGAATCGTTCACGGTTATTCATCATAGATTAAAAGCACTTGGACAGGTGCTTGGACCTGACGCCTCAGTGCAGCCACCTCGTGGGCGCCATTTTAGAAACCCTTATTAACCACAATCGTTCGATGACACGATGCGGTCTCGTCGTGCAATGAAAATATGCCTTTAAACATGAATGTACTCGTGCAAAGTTTACGAACTGTATTTAGAATACATCTGAATAAATATGTATGTTTGAACTCATCGCACGACGAGAACAAAAAATGGATAAGTATACAGAAATTTTGGACTTAGAACTAGTTAAAAAGTAAAGTAAAATCTGAATCAAACAATGAATTACTTATTACACGTACACAAGATGGCGCCCCAGTGAGTTACAGGTTTCGTTTCAGAACACAAAAGGTTTGAAAATTATTGAACATAGACACATTAGACATAAATATTTCGTAGCTTTTACGAGGTAGACCGGAAACCTTATACGGGTAGGGGGCAACCGATAGATGAGGACGGCTCACAACCGGCCAAGGTGGCGAAAATTGGGAGAGGCCTATGTCCAGCAGTGGACTTCTATTGGCTTATTAGCTGATGATGATGACGTAAAAATAGAAGTATTGTAATTTTTTTTAATTATAAAGACTAATGCATGCATACTTTTTACATAAATAGTTCGATAATATTTTGTACATTAACTCTTACTAATAAAAATAAAATAACGACAAATTATTACCGTGTTTTGTCTCTTTCTGTCATTTTTAAACTTAAATATAGGGACAAAATATTAAATAATTATTCCGCCGCTACTTTGTTTTTAAATAAATATGAAGTTACAAAGATGAGTAGACAATACATTTTGTTAAATTATATAACACATAAATCTTTCAGTTATAAGGACTTAACTTTATTAGTCAAATCCAAGATAAACATTTGTATTGTAAAATTATAATAACAATATTTTATTTAGCATAGCTGCCCGCGGCGCGGTTTTACCCGCGTTTTTGGCTAGAGCTCTGCACCCGTGTCGTCAGTAGCGTGATGTTATTTAACCTATAACCTTCCTCGAGAACTGGGCTACCATACGCAAAAAGAATGACTAAAATCCGACTGGTAATTTCAGAGATTAGCGCGTCCAAACAAACAAAATCTTCCACAAATATTGATGAGATTGAAATAGTCATTCTAAGGCGTCGCATAGCAGACCCGACAGTCCTCAGACTTTCTGGCGTTTTGCTTTTACACTATGGCCACACAGTTTACGTGCCCTGTAATGGCGGACCTTTCATACATTTTGCGGTGGAATAATAAGACAAAAAGCCTGCGGACAAAAAGTTTCTAGTGTGCGTCCGTTTTAAAACCACCTAATTTTTTTTTCTCGTAAGAGGCGGCTCCAAGTAAAGTGGCAGCGTTACTTGCGGCGGTCACTATTACGGCAAGCGAGGTGATTATGGCAATCCCTTTATGAGGCCTATAAATTTAAAACAATTCTAAACAAATATAAGCTCTATAATTTCATTTAGATGCTTTAATTTTCTGGATAAGAAATATATAAAAAAATCATGCATTTGCTATCCATCATCAGTATTAAACAATAAATATACTAAAAGGCCTGGTACAGACACATACTTTCTCCACCGCGGACAAAATGTCCGTAAAAGAAATAAACTGAGAACTTAGTACCTACTTACATAATGTACATTCGTTTGTTTGAATTAACTAATAAAAAATGTGGTTAGGTTAGTTCAGAAATTATTTTAAATTATATTTATTTGAAATTGAATAATACTGCTATATAAATCAATTTAATATTTCCCTTAAATAATGGGCATACTTGAAAATACAGATTAGCTTAAAATCATAGCAATGCAGTTGTGTCATGATTTATTCTTACTTTATCAAAATCTGACTGCAGAGCTATTAATATTTAAAATGCCTAAGTTATAAGTATAACTTACATATCTTAAAGAAATTTTCATTCTTTTGAGTTATTTCTTGCATATTTTTGCTTATTCAAAACAAAAACATAAAACTCTACATAATAAATATTTTCGTGGACTATTCGTCTGCAATAGGCCTTAATAAAAGAAGGAAATACCCTCAGGTCACAATATTCTTAGCTAATATTATTCCGTCTCGATAGATAGTGTAACTTCGGCTTATATAAGTCAGAGGTGTCATATCTCTGCACTTTGTTTCTCGGTGTGGTTTTTATCTTTCCGTTTGGTGTTTGAACGGCAGGAGTGTTCTGTTCGTAGTTTTCTACAGATTTGTCACTGGATGGACTGTTTGGTAGATCTGTAATGATAAAAAACTTCTTTACAATATGTGTAGAATATTAAAAAAATCTGATTCTTCCATTTTATTTGAAGAAAAATCCATACTAATATTATAAATACTAAAAGTAACTCTGTCTGTCTGTTACGCTTTCACGTCTAAAGCACAGAACTGATTTTGATGAAATTTGGCATAGATATAGACATCAAGGAACAGCATAGTCTAGGCTAGGCGGCTTTAATCGCGAAAAAATGGCTTAAGGGGTTGAAATAGGGGATGAAAGTTTGTATGAGAAATCTTTAATGTATAAACAGATATAACCAACATTCACGCGGGCTGAGCTGCGGGGAACAGCTAGTATACTATATTATTTATTTTAGTACAAGCATAAACATACACCAATAGAAAAACTTGATACCAAAGAAGGAAAAACAAGAAAATAGGTAAGTATAAAAGATGCTATAATGCTTTATTATAAATGATATTCACTAAAAATTATACCAAATATTTTTTTTTTTAATCAGAAACTAAGATTATGAAATCTTTATAAAGATCAACCTAAATAATAGGCTCCTTGACATTAATGACTTTTGATTCATGACCTTGTGGCATAAGTGACTAGTGACGTCTAGATACTATTTTTAGAGTTCCGTATCTTAAAAGCAAAAAACGGAATCCTTAAAGGATCACTTTGTTGTTTGTCTGTCAGTCAAGACCTTTTATCTCGAAAGCGCGTGGAGGTATCCGAGTTAAAATTAAAACGATATACCAAGTCTACTATATTTTAAAGATAAAGTAAAAAAAAAGATACGGCCGTTTATGCCGAAAATAAAACGTATATTTCGACACTAAAGGGAATTAAAACTTATAGGGTATTTTCCGTTGACCTAGAACTATGAAATTTGGCAAGTAATACCGTCTTATAGTACAAGTCTATGAACAAATCTGAGAACTATATTTTTTTTGTAATTAAGTCATTAAAAGACAGGGTCTTTATGCCTGGACCGTGTCATGTAGGTATCGTATGAAAAGGGCTTCATTAGCACACTTAAACTCATTTTTAAGATGTATAGTTATCGAATTATGACAAAGAAAGAAAAAAATCTTTTTTCCTTTTTTATAAGTATAGGTAGGTACCTAATAATTTTGATGTAGTACCTAACAGTTTGCACTGTAATAGGCACCTACAAATTTGTGGAAACGGAACCCTCGGTGGGCGAGTCCGATTCGCACTTGTCTGGTTTTTTTTACTATGAGAATACTGTTTGAAGACTTACCTAATATTTAGCCAGTAGTCAACTGTATGTCTGTAATTAATGACTATCTGGCATATTAGCTTTCAGACATCCTATATAACCTCACTCGGTGCTATCTAGCGTTTTAGCCTGCTTTAGTGACTAACATATTGGTCAGTCAGTAGTCATCATTTCAGTAGTTTGGTGACTATATGACATATGAGTCAAGAGTCGCCTGTATACTCTGTAATTTACGCAGTAGATCGGTGATTATATGACATGTTAGTCAGTAGTCAACTGTATATTCTGTAGTTGGGTGACTATAAGACATATTAGTCAGTAGTCACTTGTACATTCTTTACTTGGGTGACTATATGACATTAGGTCAGTAGTCACTTGTATATTCTGTAGTTGGGTGACTATATGACATGTTAGTCAGTAGTCAGAGTATCTATATTTTAAATAGACTCACTAGTTCTTTTTGGTTTCGGGAGCCCCACCCGTCTCGCTCTGCCCAAATATTTCGACCTTGGGGGGTTAGAAACCCTATTGTTGTTTGATATTTCTTCAGATTCTGAAATATTTTTTGGAAAATTTAAATATTGTTTTAATTTCGCTGAGCCTCGCTTGCAAACAAAGAAACTGGTCAAAATAAGAGCCTATGATATATAGTTGCAGTAAGAACGTCAAGGAATAGAAGGTAAAAACTTACTAAGTATTAAATTTAATAAAAAAAGTCGAAATGTTGAAAAGAAAATAGCCAATATAACCGATCACCACAATACAAAATTTATTTTAAGTAATACTGTTAATATTCTTTGTTAGAAAACCACCATCAGGCAAAGTGGAACCACTTTGGTAGACTAATATAAAAAACTGCAAAGAATCTCAGTCTCACCCGATCACCATGTCAAGCCTTACTAATAATCTCCGTATTTCAGACAAAAATATTTATAAATTTCAAAATATCATAGTGGCTTATTTATTAAAGTGTATTTTATTTATTATAACGTACTTTAGGCTATGTTATACATATAGAATTGGATCAATTTTGTATAAATCACACTCCATAACCTCTCGCATAGCAGTCACACACA
Source organism: Parascotia fuliginaria (assembly GCA_963082885.1). NCBI lineage: Eukaryota > Metazoa > Arthropoda > Insecta > Lepidoptera > Erebidae > Parascotia > Parascotia fuliginaria. The sequence goes on along the minus strand of OY720194.1, from coordinate 11,375,647 downwards.
CCAAAACTGCATCACTAGGTTCATCACATTAGGTTTGTATAAATGATGATGAATGATGATGGAAGTAATAAATTTGTATAAATAAACCATAAAATCACGATTACTATCCCATTTGTATAGTCGACCACATATTTGCGATTTTAACGAAAATTACCATCAAAATTTAAAAAACAATTATAAGTCTAATAGCGCATTTACATTGGTTCTTAGCCCGTACGCGAGGGCTTCCGCATGCGCGCTAACGACCAATGAAATTCATCGGTCGGTATCACACATGCGGGGACTCTGAACGTCTACTTATGTCATTTTCTCGAAGCTAACTGCCAATGAAATCGGGCGAACGGCCTGCGGGGGCGAACGGCCTGCGGGCACTAACGACCTGCGGGCGTTAACGACCAAAGTAAACGGTTCCCTGCATGCAGTCCATAAGGCAACGTTACAAAAACCTCACGCACCCCGCATGCGGTCACTAACGACCAATGTAATTGCGCCTTCATTATGACAGTGACAACTGGCAAAATAGACATTAGGTATTGTTTTATGACATGCAAACGAAATTTACTCTAAGAGTGGTAAAGCAAGTTTATAGTCGACTATACCATACAATAGGTGTCCTATTGATTTATTAGTTAAACAGTATTTTCTTTGTTAAAAATGTTAGCATTCGCAAAAGCTGATTATAAAATTACTCACCTTCAGTAGTCGAGGAAATCTGATCAGAATCACTTAATTTTCTCATTTTCGTCAACACCTGCCTATTATTATTAACTGTACTCTCAACTTCAACCAATTTCCTTTTCAAATTCAAGTCACTTTCTATACACGACTCTGTACAATAGTCTATTGTAGGATTGTCATCTACAGCACTGCCAAGTATAATCTCCATCACTTGTTGACGAGATGTTTTATTTACCATTTCTTCTAGTTTAGCATCATAATCGCTTGATAATTCAAAAGAGCATTCAGATTTCACTGGACTGAAAACTGGCGATGGCGATTTAGATGTGTAAGTATTCGCTATTGGCGATTTAGGTTCATAATTGCTCTCTAAAGGTAAAGTTATTTCGGATGAGAGACTAACGTTTTTGACTACGTTTTTAGCAGATTTCGGTAGTTTTAAATGTCCATTTTTATAATAATTCACTATTTCGTAGTCTCCAAATGTTGAATAAACTTCTTTTAGTATATTTTCTTCGTACGTATCGCAGTTGAGTAAGAAAACTTTATTTGTGGATGTTTTTTCTGTAAATGTTCTTAAAAAGTCACTGTATTGGTGTCTTTTTATTTCAGCATCATATTTCTCGTGTTCAGCAAAATATCGGAAAGTGTCTTCATTATTTTGAGTTGGTTCAGTAGTTTCTATATCAGTTTTTGTATCTTGAGTAATATTTTCTTCTTTTTTTATTTCATCCACTATATTTTCTTTTTGTTCTGTGTTTTCTGCCTGGATTGGAGGTTCATCACTTTCCGACAACTCCTCCGTTATAATTGTAACTTCGAAATATTCTGTTCTTTTCTTATTCTCATCCTCTTGGACACTTACTTCATCTTTTTTCTTTTCTGAAGCTTTACTTATTTCAGAAATCTCATCCATTAGCTGATAAAATGGTTTATTTTCATTGTATGTCTCGTTATGAGTCTCTGGTATATCTGTGTTTGAGATTACATCCGTTTCTTGACAGGGTTCATTTTCTGGTGCTTGATCTACTTCAGATTTCGTGTCATTATTTACTTCGTCAGACTTTAACTGGATATTAGAATCGGAATCTATAGCAACTAACTCTACTTTTATCTCCTTTTCAGTATTGTTGTATACTTGGTTCTCATTATTCACTTCGTTAGTGTGAGAAATGCAAGCGAATTCTAATTCAGGCCCAGGAATACTAGAATAAACTTGACTCAAACTCGGCCTTACATTCGCTTGGAACTCGAGAAGTAACGCAGCTTCTTGGTTCATTCTTTTCTGTTCTTCGTCTAGAAACTTGCGCATTTTCATCATGCGTTTCGCTTCTTCTAAATTGGCAGCAAATTTCGGCTTTTTTAACGTCACGTCTGGAACGAATGGTAGTCTCGGTGGGCTTGCTATAGGAACTTCTAGATGATTCTCAACTCTTATAGGCTTTTGGCTGCTTTTGGTATCGCTAGCAACGTTAGCATCGTTTGTAACAACTTGTTCTTTATCACAGGGGCTAGCAGTGTCACTGGTTGAAGTGTTATCTGATTTGGAACTTGATTCTTTACTTTCTTTCTTATTTTCTGCTGATTTTTGACTTGAATGATTTTGCGAGCCTTTCGATGATGAACTACCATCATTCGAATCGCGATCAGTCGAGCGCCTGCTATGGTTTCCCCTTCCCGACAAACTGTAATGATCATCCGTGTCTTTTTTATCTTTTTTCTTATCTTTCTCATCGTGTTTACTCTTGCTACTGTTCTTTTTGTCTTTATCAGATCGATGCGTACTAGATTTAGAATCTCTTTTGTCTCTAGAGCTTTTATCGGAACTTCGTTCTGATCTCTCTTTGTGACTAGATGATGTGCGCCTATCATCTGAAGATCTCTTGTCACTTTTATCACTTGAGTGTTTATGACTGGAGCTGGAACTGCGATGTGACTTTGAATCCTTGTGACTCGAAGAACTTTTATGACTGGAACTCCTGTGTTTAGAGGAGTCTCTGCTATCTTTTTTATCGCCCCTATCTTTAGATTTCTCTCTTTCTCTGTGACTTGATTTCGATTTGCTGTGGTCATCTTTAGATTTTTTGTCATGTCTACTGCTGTCTCTGGAGCTTGATTGTTTAGAACCTGATCTTTTATCTTTGCTGCTAGAATGTCGATGTGAATCTCTCGATCTGTGAGAACTCTTGTAACTGCTACTGCTTTTTCTGTCATCACTCTTTTTATCTTTCTTTGAGTCTTCAGAATTATGATCGTTTTGTTCAACTGCTTTCTCTACCACATGGTTAGTCTTACTATTAGCATCGCTTTCATAGTCAATCTGAAGATTGTTACTGTTTGAACTATCGTCGTATAGAGGGGTATTGAATGTATTGATATTTACTTGATTGTTAAATTGATAAGAAAGGTTTGCTTGATCGCCATCTTTCTTTTGTACCTTTTCTTCAGGACCATTTTCTGGTGATTTAGCGTCAATAGCAAATCTGAAAGTGTTAGGTTCCTTCTTATCATTACTTTTGCTGTCAGAATCATTGTCGAATGCTTGTTGAGCGTCACAAGAGTTTTCATTATTATAGTTTCTTATAGGAGTGAGTGGAGACATGTTCCTTCTTAAAGAAGAGTCGCTACTAGAATCATCATCGCTGTTTAGATGTAAAGGTTTGAAATATGGTTCTTTGTCATCTTTAGGCAAATTAGGTAGAGGAATCTCGTCTGGGTGAGGAACTTCAGTGATAGCCTGCTCAATTTTATCCAGTTCAAACTTGGGAGGACTATTATCTGGTGGGGGAATATTCTCCAATTTGATATCTTCAATTAGACATTTAATTTTATCTTCACTGCTATCAGAATGTACAACTATTTCAGTAACAGTGGATATTATTTCTTCCTTGATATTCTCAGCTTCATCTTTACCCTTCTCAACTGGTTTTTCTTCTTCTTTAACTTCTTTGTGTTCTTCTATATCCATCTTAATATCCTCTGTGGTATCTTCATCCATTGCTTCTGTTTTGTCATCATTGCTTTTAACAGATCCAGGACTGACGGCCTCAAGGTCTGTTGGCAGTAGATCATCAGCTTCGATTTTGCCATTGGAAGTCTCTGCAGTAGTTACTGACTTTCTGATTATACCTAAGTAGTTGTATACCAGGTCTTCGACTTGGGGTATGAACACGGATGCTACCTTTGGATTAACTACCTGATCCACGATTCTTTCAACTCCTTGCTCTAAGTAGTTGCCACTGAAAAAGAGATGATTACCATTATTTGTAAAGATTGTTTATATACTTCATTAAAATGTCTTTAATAGCTAATTAAGTGAACTAAACACTGATCATCTCTGCCTTGCCAGAGATAGAGCAGTGCAAAAACTATACATATTTATGTTGCGAAAATAATGATCATTCTGAATATGATTAAACTATTTTAATAGGGTACCATTACCCTACTACTTTTTATTACTTTTACTATTACATTACCACCAAGGGTCGTCGGTCTATCTTATGAGGGGCTCAACTATGCTGCATCTAACATAACTCACTCTAAAATATGTTTCCTAAGCTTTTCTCGAAGCTGATTCTTATTCAGGTCTGGTTTCCAGCACTGGCGTGACAGGAACGAGGACACGGAGTTCTCTACACGCTGTCGAAGGTTCTGGTATGCAGGCCGAGTGTCTACATCTGCGATGCATTCTTTACGAAACTGGAATGTTATAAATCATATGATAAATGTTGTTCTAAAGCGTAATAATTCTTGGAAGTTTACAGTTGGAAAAATGAGTTTTTTAGCAAGTTCTTGCCCATTATGTTGCAGGTTGTCTACATATACATGCTGGCAGCTACCAGAAACACAAACCTCCAGTTTCTGAAAGGCTGAGCAAAGATAAGTATTTGTATTTGCTTGTTTGGCACTTATGTTGAATAAAAACAGATAAGAAGCTTAGGCGGTTGGTAGTTTGATCTTGTACTTTACTGTACCAACTGTGCAGTATATACTAATAATAATAATATAATATGTGGACACTATCACACACCGTCATCTAGTCCCAAGCTAAGCAGAGCTTGTGTTATGGGTACTAGGTAACTGAAATATAATACATATTCATACTTTTTTTTTTGTAAATACATACTTAGAATACATAGGAAACACCCAGACTGAAGACAAATACAAATGTTCATCACACAAATATTTGCCTTCCGCGGGAATCGAACCCACGACACCCGGCGTCGCAGTCAGTTACACTAACCACTAGACCAACGGTGCAGTCATATACTATGATAAATATATAATATAATATTATAAATATAATATTAATATGTTTTAATATTATATAAAGCGGAAGAGTTTGTTTGTTTGTTTGGACGCGCCAATCTCTGAAACTACCAGTCGGATTTGAAAAAATATTTTATGTATGATAGCCTAATATTTTTACGTATGATAGCCTAGTTCTAGAGGGAGATTAAAGGCTATGTAACATCACGCTAGTAGCGACGGGAGCAGAGCAGTAAGCAAAGACGCGGGTAAAACAGTGCCGCGGATAGCTAGTGTTTCAATATAAGAAAAGACAAAGTCACTTAATAAATAGACATCTATGTTTTGATGATTGTTAGGTTTTTGATCTTAAATTTTAATTCTGACCTTAGTAACTGAAATTGTCTGGTATACAAAGATAGACATGGATGCAGTTTCCCATATGTTTTCAAATATAATATGTTTATATATCTCTAAGAGACTATAAATATGTTATTTATTTCATACAAGTAAGGTTTTACCATGGTTATAATTTTTATCATTGTTTCTACAGGACAGAATAAATTAAAGAACAAAATAAGTCTCTTATTCTGCTACATTATAGTGAATGCTATGTACACCATAATTGTCATGCATATCAGATACAATACCACAATGAAATAATATTTATAAATGTGTGTTTAATGTCTTTGATGTGTTGTACTATTATGAATAAATAAATAAATATAAAAAAACACAACAAAGCTGTTGCCGTTACTGAACTCAGTGCGACTATAGAAATCAGGAATGTAGAGAAGGATCTATCTCTAGACTTTCTGGTCCATCCACACTAAAACCAAGCTTTTTGGCCATAAAAAGTTATAATTACCTAAGATCAAAGTAGTTTCAATATTACTCATGGGTATACGAATATGAAATATGAACAAGATTTCACCTTGTAAAATTGCATTTTACATTGTGATTTTAAATGATTACTAATTTAATTACTGTTGCACAAGATTACTCTAATTATATCATTTCTTTAGATGCACATTTATCTATAGAAATCTTGACAATACTTTAACTAACAGCAAAACCTGTAGTTATGTGTTATAATTCACCAGTCTGCAAATTTATTACAACAATGGCTGTTTAGTAACAGATCTTTACCAAAAGAGCCATACAAAAAAAAAACAATTTGAAATAAGAATACACAAAGTTGGATCATGGCTACCTTTAGCTTGAAATCAAATTATTGAACTTAAAATAATAGGTCAAGAGAACAATCAATATTTATCCTATGTCCAAATTTGTTATAATTTATAGTTTATAGATATAAAAAAGAAAAGATAAAATAACTTTGTACCTAGATGTAAGATTAATGTTAACTAAATACTTTGTAAGTGTAAAATATCGAACGAAAAAATTGACTGATTAGTTCAATGACTGTGGGCACAGAAGGTCAGCACAAGGAGTAAAATGGCGACTAATGGAGCCCTTCACAGACCCCAAGAATTAGAAAATTATGGACCTTAAAGTTAATAGGCTTACCTGATCAAATATTCCTTTAGACTTTAATTCATAAACTAGTTGATCGACCAGACGAGGATCCCCCGGCATGTATTGCAAATGTGCCATATTAAGACATTAATTAACAATGATAACCGAATTAATTAATAATCAATCTATTTGAGGGCAGTTTAGGACTAATATACCATATAAAATAGAAAATAAAAATATTTAAAACACAGAAGAAAAGAAATACGACAAACACAGTCAATATTTTAGGGTCGTTGTGACAGGTGTCGATAACTTTTATCGATAGTATTCATTTGATGTATTATCGAACATCGATACTTATTATAGATTTTATTACTTAATATTATATTATTATAATTTTAAAACATACGTATTAAGTAGTAAGTAGTATAATATAAAATTGTTTAACACGAGAATTATGACTACAAAATGAGTCATTGCGTAAGGGTCATTAAATTGGAAAAGGTGGTGCTGAAACTTGATGTGAAGGAGGCCTATGTCTAGCAGTGGGCGTCTTTTCACTTAAAGATAATGAGAATAAAAAAAAAACTCTTCATTGTAGATACCTAAAATAATAAAATTATTTTAATACATTATTGTACACTAAGTCACGTAAAATTTTTACTTTTAAACTTTTGCGTTGCATGATATAATATTATTATAGTTATCTAAGTATAAGGGAATTCATGCGATTATGATGTATTTAGATTCATTAAATTACATTTACATGCCTTTTACTGAACCAGAAGTTGCCATTACTTATCGCGTGGTTTGTGCTGTAAAAGCAAGCAATAAAAGGTCTTCCTCATCGGAGTTAAAATCTGATGTTAACTATGAGTATGTCATCACTACAACAATTTAGTAGCTATCCTACTAATTTATTTATTTATTGAAAAAGTGTTTACAATATCATTACAGATAAAAACCCAATACGATATCATAAAAACCTAAAATTAAAAACACTAATTACTAAATAAATATATCTACTTATCCAATACTATACATTTTTGTGCAACATCCTTGAATTTTGATAGGGTACATTGAAAAATATCAATTTCTATAGAAATAATATTAATAAGTCGTATGGCGCGCGACAATGGAGCAAATTTGAGTAGATTCGTCCTCATCGCTGGGACGTTAAAAGTGTTAGGGCGGTAAAAACACACACACACACACACATACACCCACAATCTTTCGTATGCATAATATTAGTAGGATAGCTACTAAATTGTTGTGGTGATGACATTCTCGTATTTAACATCAAATTCTGACTCTGATGAAAAAGACCTTTTATTGCTTTTGCGGAATAAACCACGCGACAAATAATGGCAACCTCTCTGGTTCAATGGTTTAATTGACAGAGTACGAATCAGTAGGGTTTTTTTTACAGCCGACGGTGGCAGACTAACTGGTAACTGGCGCTCATGTCGCTTCTTCATTGCCTGGGACTCTGCGGTCTGCGAAGCCACTGCCTACCGGCAAGGGAGTGGGTTAGGTGAAGGAGGTGGGATAGGCGAATGGAATGTGGTAGGAATAGGTAGTGGTGTAGGTGCAGAGAGTAAGGTAGACAAAGGTAGTGGAGTAGGGAATGAGGAAAAAGGAAAGGGGTGAGATTGGGCATCCGGCGCTCTCACTTACCGAACGAAAGTAATACTACTACTCTTACATCTAACTTTTATGAGAGGGTAGTACTTTATTCATACTACTACACACGTCTGACCACTAGACGCGTGCGTCCCGCTCTGCGGACGCTGCAGTCCCGCGTTGCGGTCGCGCGGGTGTGCAAAGCGCCATAGATATTATACGGCAGCGACCGCCGCGCGGCAGACGCTCCCGCTTCGCAGTCGCTTTGGTCGCGCAGGTTTGGCCGAAGCTTAATACTTACTGTAGCGGCTTGGCGACACTGTGCTTGCGTTGCAATTCTGTGTGGGAACGTACACACAACCGCAGGGCTCGCCAGTCGTCTCCCCACAGTGATGTAGTGCAGTTGTATTGTTATGTATTTTTTATATTCACTGGTACCAGTAAAGTATAGTATATTTTATGATGAAGTAAGTATTTATCGTATCCCTTATTATCCAAACATCTCAACCCCACACTTATGCATGTAAAATTTTATTACATCGTTCAAAAAGAGATTTTCCTATATCTCCATTGAATAAAGAATAAAGAAAGAATAAAGAATATTTATTTTGCTCAAAACATGGTAACAGGATGTTTACAAGTAGTATACAGTACAGCATGTCTTACCGCAATATTACGGTATGCAAAAATATACACATCAGGTCTTAGAGCATTAAACCAACAGGAGTGGACACGCGCTCTATTTCCCTTGCGCAAAAGTCTGCCACTTTCGGCGGGGGACGGGGTAACGCGAGCAACGCACACTAATTACAATGTTAACTACTAATGCATTTTTAAATCGCGTCGTTATACACGCACACAATAAAATTATTACACACTAGCTTAAACTAAACACACACAATCACATTCACACACAGGGACATCTATCAGTTTACGCTTCCTTAGCGTAAAACAGTTAGAGCTTGACTCTGTCGATATTTAGTATCGATGTTTAGGATTTCATATAAGTACGCGAAAGATTTAATTATTTTCATGATTATTATGTTTGCTTATTAAAATGAGCATTATCTTATACTGGGTGGCGCAAAAGTAAAGACCCTATTTGGTTCAGCTATAACATTTTTTCTAAATTAGAAAACTAGATTTAGATTTTTTTAAATGTATATTTGTGCCATTAAATTTCGTACCATTAGGATTTAAAGATGATGTCTTTTAAATGGTGACCTCCAGAGTTGATACACATTTGAGCCCTATTTATGACATTTTGCATAACTTGCCGTAACACTTCCTGCGATATGTTCGTTATTTCTTGACGAATGTTTTCTTTTAGAGCTGCGAGAGTCTGTGGCTTGTTCACATACACCCGAGATTTCAAAAAACCCCAAAGAAAGAAGTCTGGACTGGTCAGATCGGGTGATCTTGCAGGCCAAGGCAAATCGCCAAAACGAGAGATAACTCGGCCTGGAAAAGCGTCCCTCACTAAGTCCATAGTGTCGCGCGCTGTGTGTGCCGTAGCGCCGTCTTGTTGAAACCAGATGTGCTCCAGCCCCAATTCGTCCAAACTGGGTATCAAAAACTCACGTAACATGGTTCTGTAGCGTTCTCCAGTGACAGTAATCGCATTGCCTCCAGCGTCTTCGAAAAAATAGGGTCCGATCACTCTGTCAACACAGATGCCACACCATACAGTAACTTTTAGTGGGTGTAGAGGTGTTTCTTGAATAATGCGCGGATTATCAGTGCCCCAGAACCGAGTATTCTGCTTATTGACATGCCCTGAGAGATGGAAATGCGCTTCGTCACTCATAACCAATTTTGAAGGAAAATCTCATAAATAGGGCTCAAATGTGTATCAACTCTGGAGGTCACCATTTAAAAGACATCATCTTTAAATCCTAATGGTACGAAATTTAATGGCACAAATATACATTTAAAAAAATCTAAATCTAGTTTTCTAATTTAGAAAAAATGTTATAGCTGAACCAAATAGGGTCTTTACTTTTGCGCCACCCGTTATTATATAGAACAGTTTTTTTTTAGGTAATAATAATCTATTATAATTTTAAGGTTTTTTTTTTTATTTAAGCACTTTAAAGTAGATGAAAGTAAAGTAAATAGTTCATAAACATGAATTAACTAGAAGTAATTCTGTTAATTCATGTTTATGTCAATATTACAGGAAGAATAAAACAGTGTTTCTAACTAGCACACTTTTTTGTAATTATTATCAAAAAAGCCCGTCCCGTCATACGGTCGGGATATTGTTGTATGTTTTTTTTACCAAGTAATGCACATAATATTATTATGTGCATTACTAAAAAAAACATTGGTTTTAAATATATAAAATAAATAAATATGGGAACGGTGACACAATAATGTACATCCAAAATGAAACTTATTAGGTATGTCAACAAGGCGAGATATAAAAAAGGAAAAGTTAGTTTTTATGTTAATTCAACTTAAAATATTACCCCAGATTGGAGTATTGATGATAAGCCTGGCAACACTTGTTGATTAGCATTTTATTTGGTTAAATTGCTAATTTAATGCCTTATTTAATAATATTAGAACAAAATAATACTTACAGGTGGAATGTAATATTATCCTTTTGTAGACTTGATGTCGCTGAACGCTTTTTACACCAAAATACACTGCAATTCGGCATTTCTATTGAGACGCTATTACGCATGCACTGATAGGTGACTTATGATGCGGAACGCGCGTCAACTAGTTTTATATATCGGGTATGACCTGTGGGCTGGTACCTTTGGCAGAGGGGTACGCCTGTCAGTGGCCTCTCCGGTTGGTTTAATGCTCTAAGCATCACGTATAGTTTAGGCTAATTTGAAACATACGAGAAAAGTTAACAGACACCTTATGGCTAAATAATATTAAAAAAAAAAAAAAAAAAATTATAAAAAACTATCTATGAAACAATATCTAAATTATAAGACGAGATCATTATGTGTTGATACCTATTTAGACCTACTAGTTACATCAATTTACTTATGAATCTCTAAAAGACCTAATTTATTTATTTTTCTATATACATCATGAATTCTTTTATTGTATAAAAGCATTTTTTTATAAGCCATTTTCTTAATTGTTTTATGAATCTTAAAAGTGGCAATTCTCTTATAGATTTCGGTATTTTGTTAAATATTTGAATTGCCATACAGTAGCTATTTTTTTTATATAGTGTGGTATTCATAATAGGGACGAACAATTTACCTGGATCTCTTGATAGCATTTTTTTGTATTTCGAAGATATTTCAAATAAATTGGGGTGCTTTTTGACAAATATACTTATTTCCAATATATACAGTGATGTTAAAGTAAGAAGTTTTAACTTTCTAAAAAGTGGTCTACATGAATCTAATGGGGAGGCACCACATATAGCTCTGACACATTTGCTGCTTCTTCTTCTTCTCCTTTTTTTTGGCAACAGAGCCGACGATTGTGTCAGCTATTTCTGCCAGCGTCAAGTGTAGAATTATATTCTTGTTGATGGTAATAATGGTATATAACAATGATAAAATAGAAAAATGTGGATGAAATTAAATGACGACCATCTTCCGTGAAAACAAAAGAAGCATCCGACACATTTTTTCTGCGTTATAAACGCTTTGTTAATATCACTTTGACAATATAATTTTCGCATGTGCTGTTAATGGCATTCTATAGTGTCTGCTTACCCCAATAACGGGAGACAGGCGTGAGATTAATTAAACCTATAATGGTATTTAATTATAGGGTAGGTACTATTATATACATGTACATAGACGTTCAAAAAATCGATAAAATCTCATTCGAATACGTCTCTACCATCAATTGTATAAAAAAAAATGCCTACACTGAAGTATTGATCAAACAGCCAATAAATTAAACTTTATAGATTGTTACATTTTCAGAAAGTTTTTTTAATGGACGTTTCTGAATAAATATTTATAATTAAGATTTTATAAAACAAATTATTTGTTCAATATCTAATAATAATTTCACAGCAATAAAAAGCGTAGCGTTCTTTTTCCGCAAAAGGGAACGTGATTTTAAAGACTGAAAGAGGGAGACAAGAACACAAAGAATAATGTATTGTAAGATAGATTAGTATTAATAATTAATAATTATTGTTCTGCTTGTTCTGTCTGCTGAGGTCAGCCGTCATTTTCATTGTTGTCAAAACAAAATTTTAAATTTCAAATTCATTGTATTGTTGTTTTGCATTAGAGTGATTTGAAATTCGTGTAAGAAAAATGAAGTCAGTAGTACCAAATGAGGAACATGATAGAATGGTAGAATGTTCAGGTTTGATTCAAAGAGAAAAACAGGAGCATTTTGCTGCAGGTAAGCGTCAGTTTCAAACAAAACAATACGTTACGTTACCCTACAAAATTCAATAGACACTGCTTTGGAAAATAATAGTCACAATATTGACGTAACTAAAAGTGTTTTTAAATTTGGCGGATTATCTCAGCTGTTCTACTTTGTTGATAACCTAAATCGAAATATTTCGAATAAAATAAATAGAATATGAATAAATTAACATCGTATACGATAAAAGAAATACACAGAGCGTATCGCGATAAAATTTTGACTCCTACGAATTTCGTAGATTTAAGTTTACAAAAAGCAAAACAGGTGGAAGAATTGAACGCGTTTATTACTTTAACTGAAGATGAAGCGGAAAACCATGGAATTGATAGTGAAAAGAGGTTTTATATTGACAAGAAAACGAAGCCATTAGACGGGATAACCATTGCTGTGAAAGACAACTTTTGTACTAGTAATATATCAACTACATGTGCTTCTAACATGCTTAAGAACTTTGTGCCGACTTACGATGCTACTGTATACGCCCGATTGAGAGAAGCGGGCGCTTGTCTCATCGGTAAATGTAATTTAGATGAGTTCGCAATGGGGGCGGGTACCATCGACTCAATATTTGGACCTACTCGCAACCCATGGGCATATAATAAAGACAAATGGAGGATTGCAGGTGGAAGTTCAGGTGGGAGTGCAGTAGCGGTGTCTTCAGGCTCTTGCGTAGCAGCTATTGGTTCAGATACTGGTGGTTCTACTAGAAATCCTGCAGCATTATGTGGAGTTATTGGGTTAAAACCAACCTATGGTTTAGTCTCCCGATATGGTTTAATACCATTGGTTAATTCTATGGATGTGCCTGGAATTTTGGCTAGAACTGTTGAAGATGCTGCTAATGTATTAAACTCTATTGCTGGACCTGATATATTTGATTCTACGACTTTAAAAGAAAATTTCAGTCAGATAAAAATAAGTGACATTGATCTGCATAACATAAGAATTGGTATTCCTAAAGAGTATCATTGTATAGGTATGAGCAAAGAAGTTATAGATACTTGGAGTTACGTAACAGATTTACTTGAGAAAGAAAAAGCCATAGTAAAGAGTGTTTCTTTACCTCATACATCAGTTTCTATATCAGTATATTCTATATTAAATCAGTGTGAAGTGGCAAGCAATATGGCTAGATATGATGGCATAGAATTTGGCCTTCGTACAAAAGAAGACTACTCTACAGAAGAGTTGTATGCATCTACACGTCTCAAAGGCTTCAACGATGTTGTACGCTCAAGAATTTTAGCAGGAAACTATTTTTTATTAACAAGAAACTACGAGAAATATTTTATAAAGGCATTGAAGCTTCGTAGATTAATATCTGATGACTTTAAGAATGTTTTTAATGGGAATAATGCGGTAGACTTGTTGTTAACTCCTACTACATTGACAGATGCACCGCATTTTGATGATTTTTCTTCTAAGCATAATAGAGATCAGTGTGCATTTCAAGATTATTGCACGCAGCCAGCAAATATGGCTGGTATACCTGCAGTATCTATACCAATACGGTTATCAAAGAATAATTTGCCACTGTCCTTACAACTAATGGGACCGTGTCTTTCAGAGGAGTTGATGTTAAATGTAGCTAATAAAATTGAAAGTTTAGTTAATTTCCCTGTCTTAGAGAGTGTGTGAACTTATCTATTAGTACCTATGTATAATAAATAATTATATTAAAATTGTTTATTGTTTATCAATCATGCATAAACCTATAAATTATACTATATTCTAGTCTCCCTCGGAAACCAGAGCGGATTTCGGAATAAAAAGTAGCCTGTGTCCGTCTCCGGCAACGAATCTATCTACATACCAATTTGCATACAAATCGGTTCAAACGTTTAGGCGCTGAATAGTAACAAACACACACATAAACTTTTGCTTTAATAATATTAACTAGCAGCGCCCCACGGATTCGCTCGCGCGTAATATATGTTTTGTTGTATGCCTCGGGAACCAGACCGATTTTCGGGATAAGAGTAGATAGCCTATGTCCGTCTCCGGCACAGAATCTACCTAAATACAAATTTTCATCGAAATCGGTTCAGCCGTTTATGCGCTGAGTGGTAACAAACATACACACACACATATATACCTACACAACTTTCGCGTTTATCTATACTAATAAATAAAGCGGAAGGGTTTGTTTGTTTGTTTGAACGCGTTAATCTCTGGAACTACCAGTTGGATTTGAAAAATTCAATTATTATAATAGTAAATGTTAATAGGAGATTATGATACCGACGGACTTTCTGTCACAAAGGCAAAGGTACCCTATTCATTCTAAGACTCCTCTGCTGTCTGCTCCGGACTCATTAGCTTCAGGTAGGAAAAGATACAACTTTTGCCCACGCAGTATTGGAAGACCTACCTTACTCGATTGCTAAAATTACAGTTATTTTGACGTTCCTGTTTCAGCTGCCCTAACATCAGAAATCCTATCGCAACTAAACATATCCATCGATGGTCTAGCTCAAAGAAGCCAGCAGCTTCTTCGTCAAACAGCAGAAGCACAGCAAGCAATGGATATCGACCAACTCGATCCTATCGCAATATCCATACACCAAACACGAGAAACGAGGCGAAAATTAGAGGAGGAATACGAAATATTAAATCTAAAACAGAAAAATATTGAGTTACAAGCTAAAATAGACCGTAACAACAAGTTTTTGGAAGATTTAAGAAAAGAATTGCAGATGTCGAAGGATTCGCTCGCAGGACAGAATCCTAATCCTAGTAATATACACGAATGTATTCGTCAGTTGAAACAGAAAGTTGCGTCTTATGAGGAGAGCTGTGAGAGAGCAAAGGTAATTTTGTTTAAATCTTTTTTTAGTTTATTTTTTGAGACCCCGATGTAGCAGTGATAGCTTAGGCAGACTCCTTAAAAAATGGATTAACGTAGTCACTTAAATTGTGTCTATCTGTTATTATGCTCTGGTCTAAGATAATAAATTCTGATCGTGAATGCCGTAAGAGACGACTGACTAGGGACTAAAACAAAATCAAAATCAAAAGACGTTTATTTCATTACGTTAAAAATCACAAAATGTCAACCAATTAACCTATAGCCAGTTCACTGAGATGAGGGTAGGGCCATGTGAAGAACTGGCAAGAAACTCAGGCCACTCTTTTTAATTGCCAGGTTATTACAATTTTTGTAAGTTACAATTTCAAGTAGCATGCAAAGTGACGCAGACTAATATAGTAGGTAATGATCATCAGCGCCGATGACGCTACCATCGGCGCACTGAGGCTACCTGTCCATAGAAACGGACCAGGCTGCTGAGAGTAGATAGGTTAACCAATAGGATTGCATAATATCTCTGCTCTGTTCTAGGAAACAGGCACTATTGGTTAATATTTATCCACGCCTTGCAGCTTCACTGCGATTCTGTGGACATGCAGTAAAGCTACCTGAATGTCATCAACCCATTTTCCTAGTGTGGTGACTATAGAATTCTCCTTCTTTTATATTAGCCTACTATTTTAAACTGACTCCACTCAGCCTGATGGTAAGCAGTCAGTGGAATCCAGAAGTGGTGGACACCATTCCAAAAGCCAAACTACGGGTATGGTAGCCTCCACTATGGCGGCTTAGTGCGATGTTTTTCACACCCCGCTTAAAAGACCTAGAATCAAAGTTAGATGGGAACATATGCGCTGGTAAAAAGTCCTTGTTTAGAAGAGGCCTATGTGAATATTCTAAGGCTAATGAAGGGATATCTACAATCAATATTTTCTTCTTTTTTAGGCAAAATACTCAAAACTCTCAGTACCGGACGGCATACTACCATTGTCATTGCTAGAGTTAGTATCAACTTTAGCGGCGAAACGCGAAGAGGCGGCCGAACTTAAGCTACGTGCAGACGATGTCGCACTGGCCAGAGAAGCAAGGGAAACGTTCATAAGATTAAGAAAATGAAATGTAAAAACTACTGTTATGTAAGTATAATAAAATTATGAAGACTTAGAATTTGTTTTAGTTTTGTTTACATGATAGATGACTAACCATATAGGCGATTTGGCTAAACCTGTCTAGGTATATGTCATTTTAAATTTTAAACGTCTCGACATTTTGAACGACTACCTACTGTTGACAACAATAAGAAAACTTTGTTTGTATAGCCTGAGTGTGACTAACAAAAAACATTCTTTTTATTATTGTGTGCATTCACCCAGCAAAAAGTATCCGCATTTCAAGGATTAAATGAGACAGATAATTAGAGCGTTATCTCGTGTAAATTTGAAATTTGTATTTTTGTCCTACTCCTGAGCAAAGGCCCCCAAAGGTAAAACATAGGTAGGTATAATATGATAAATCGTATACATAGTACCATGGACATTTCACCCATTTTGCTAGTGGCCAAGAAAATCTGTCTTTAGACGATTTTCGACCTATTAGCTTTTAAGTGGATTGGCAAAATGACCTTAAGGTGGGTCATGCATAATTCACTTAGTTCGATAGTACCTACCATATTTAAAATGTTTTATTCAGTAAACTAACTAATACAACTAAAATAATATTTAGTACAATAAAGTAGGAAATGTAATGTATTCTTTTTTGTTTTGTTAACAGACAGTTAACCTAAAATCTCAACAACTATCTTACAATCAGAAAGTGTTACGGCTTGGACCTTTAAGTCGGTGTTTTCTTCTACAATTTGTTACCTATAGTTTTTCTTACTTCCTTGGTCTTAAATCTGCTATTTAGTTAATTTCTCATTTCAGGCACACTACTTGATCGGCGTCTCTCATTTAGGGCAGCTTTTTAGGCAAATTTTACGTTTAGATATAACGCTTTCATTGGCATCTTGCGTTAAGGTAACTCGATCAAAAGATAGTACTGGTTTTGCTGTCTTCTGTATTGCAAATTTACAAATAATAAAATAGAATTTATTTCTATGTATAATTAAAAAAAGTATTTACGTATGTATATCCGCATTCTAGAACCCATAACACAAGCTGTAATAATATGCTTACTTTGGGTCTAGATGGCGGTGTGTGCAGTTGTAGTGATATTATTATTATATTTTTAAATATAAAAATATATTAAACGTAATAAAATATAGCACAAGTTACCCGCTTCATTTATTGATTTCTAAAGGTGAAATAATTTTCAAATCGGTTATGTAGATTTTTAATTAAATCGTTGCCAAAAACTAGTTAAAAACACTAGTACCTACTTATCTAGTCTTTAAAAGTGGTTTGCAAAATAAAATAAAACCATAATTATGTAAATTGATTTATATTCAGTAAACTTTAACAAAAAGCAATATTTACGTAGGTAATTTATTTTTTAAAATTAGTAAAAATTACATTTTTTGTTTTATATAAGTATTAGGTAATAGCTATTCTAACAAAAAGATTAGGCTCCTAGGTTTATAAAATCTTCTAGTTCTTCAATACCTTTCATCTGACAATGTGGATGGCAATGGCAGATAGTCATCGATGGAACTGATAACATTAAATTATAATGATACATGTGTCGTGGAGTAGTCTAGATTCCATACATACATACATAGCTTCAGGCCTTTAATCCTCGAAGGGATAGGCAGAGGTGTCTAACCACCTACTTTTCGCCATTTTTTATTTTGGGTCCCTTGTAAAAGGGGGCGAGCCTGTTGCCATATATCGAGCACTCCAGGCTAATACTGAGAATTTTCCAACAGAAATACATAATACAATTTTATCCGACCCGGCGATCGCACCCGAGAAACTAGATTGAAACAAAAATATAGCAAAGCAAAAGTCTACTTACCATCAGGCAAGATCGAGTCACTTTGTATTTTTGTTTACTAGAAATACCTAAATATTCTGCCCTAAAAAATAATGACACAGGTTTAAGCCACTAAGTACTTACAGAACCTCTATATCATACTCCAATTATTCTTATCTATCTATAAGCAAACATATATTAGGTAGTCTGACTAGGTACTTACTACATTCGTATATTTTATTTTAATTAATTAGAAAATAATCGTTTACTTACATACTCAAAAGATTGAGCAAACGCAAGCCTACAAAAAAAAATCTAAAAGTAATGTTAAAAATAATAAAATAAATATTAACCCCGTAGTTTATTCGACGAATGAGTCAACTTAATGTCCATGGTGTGTTGTCCATCACCTATGGCGCCTCTTAAACCCCATAGATAATAGTTCTCTTTCGCAGTATTAATTCCACAGTCTTTCTTAGTTTGTAGACACTTGTCTCTGGGCTCGACGGTTTGACATTGGATTTCTGAACGAAGGTGACTGTAGTTTGTCTGGGTTGAATGGGTTTTGCAGTTTACTATGGAAGCCTGTAAAAAAAAAAACGATGGGTCTTGTAGTGTAGGCAAAGATAACTCCCTAATAGATACCGCAATCCGCATTATCATTTAATAGCTTCCCGCGGTTTCACCCTCGTTTTTGGTTACTGCTCTGCGCCCGTCGCCAGAAGCGTGATCTTACATAGCACATAACCTTGTTCAAAAACTGAGCTATCATACGCAAAAAGAATTATTTAAATCCGACGGGTTGTAACAACAAACAAATTATTCCGCTATTTAAAATAGTATAAATATAGATTTGTTGAGTCGACCTCACAAGTAAGACGCAGGAGTGGGATGCGCGTAATGTAAACGCCTCGCTGTGATTGGCTATTTTAAGGTCTCATTTCAATGCACAAAGATGCACCAATCGTGGTGTCCGTCGTAAGTTGTTATGCTAGCAAAAACTAGCATGAGTTGTGCGTGTCTGTTGCCCTGTATAAAACCTACTATACATAATATAGTTTATATAAATTACTAGACGTCCGCCCTCGCTTCGCTTCGGTATACAAAGTTTCATTCTTTCTCATAATAATCGCCTACGGATAATATCATAGCAATAGTGACGTATTCCATCATTCAGATTACAAAGATTCTTAAAATATTGACATTTTAAAAATGACTGGAAAATATTTTATAATTTAATAAAATATAGCCTGTCCTATTTGTAGCTTTCTAAAGGTGAAAGAATTTTTCAAGCCGGTTTCGTAGATCTTGAGTTAAATCGTTGTAAACAAACATAAATCAAATCTTTCCTCCTAATATTATTAGTTTCGATGAACGTTACCCATTGACAAGCCCTGCGCTTCCACTCCCAGAGGTCCCAGGAGTAGTTCTTCTCGTGGTGTTCTTCTATTGGATGCGTCTCTGTTTGTATATCGCGGTCGTGGACTTTCACTGTTATTAAACAAATGTTAGGTAAGTATATTATTGGGTAGTCAAACGGGTTTAAACCACCTTGTTTGACACATGAAACGTTTGCCTTTTAATTGATCTAAGGATGTTTTAAGAACTGTCCCATTTTTTTTAATAGCCGTCAGTGGCAGATGAGCAAACAGTCCACGAGATCGTAAGTTGTAACTGTCGCTCATGGACGACTCAGAGTCCCTAGCATTGCTCTTGCAATGCCAGGGATTTTGCTAAGCCGCTGCCTACCGTGAAGGGAGTGGGGTAGGGGAAAAAATTGAGGGATGTGAGGGAAAAGAGGAGAAATAGTAGATTTACGGCGAACCCTCAGTCAAACCATTGTCATGGTTTTTGGGGGGACAAGTACTACCTAAATTTATTATTTTTATACAAATACAGAATTATGTTGGTACCCAATACCTAAAAAAAAAATAACACGGTAAAGCAACTTGCGCTGAAATTATAAGTTTTAAATTGTCAATTTAGTTTTCTCACTGATCTGGTAGTTGCAGAAAATTGTGCCTAAATTGTAAACATATAGAGATGTTTTTTCCTTAAATACCTTTAAACTACGACTGTCTTCTTCAGTGCAGTTTTATATATCACAAGCTGCGTCCGGCAAGCTTTGCAATGCCAAGTCATTTATAAAAAAAGTTGAGCTAAGAACCGTCTTGGGCATCCCCGGAATACCCACGCAAAGTTTTATTACAATCCGACCATTGGTTTCAGCACGTAAACAACAAAATATACAAACGCAGATTTTTATATAATATGAAGTAGAGTTAAGTGTATTGCCTGCGCCCTTAGAGCATTAAACCAACAGGAGTGGACACGCGCTCTATTTCCCTTGCGCAAAAGTCTGCCACTTTCGGCGGGGGACGGGGTAACGCGAGCAACGCACACTAATTTTTTTTAATAATTTATTAATAATAATAATAATAATAATAATATTCTACCACATTCACATTAATAATCTATTATAATTTTAAGGTTTTTTTTTATTTAAGCACTTTGAAATAGATGAAAGTAAAGTAAATAGTTCATAAACATGAATTAACTAGAAATAATTCTGTTAATTCATGTTTATGTCAATATTACAGGAAGAATAAAACAGTGTTTCTAACTAGCACACTTTTTTGTAATTATTATCAAAAAAGCCCGTCATACGGTCGGGCTAAATTTATTTGTTAAACATTGTTCGACAAACAAATCTGGTTATGCGGTCGGGCTCCTCTCCTACTATGTTTACTAATGTTTATTCAATACTTCCGATCCCTGATAGTACGGAACCCTCGGCGCGCGAGTCCTACTGGCATTTAGCCGTTTTTTTTTGAACTGGGAAAAATGAGAGTGAATTTTTACGATGCGCGCGCACACCGACAGAAAAAAGCAACACCCTGAAGTTAGTTGCGAACCCTTTACACACTGAAGTTAGTTGCGGATCTTTGTGTGTCGTATCAGTACAAATAATCTGTGTGAATAAATAAAAAATATATTGGCGTTTATATCAATTCAAATATTTATGTATGTATGCGTTGTATTATTATTTGGTATTTTTGGATTGTTATGCCAAAGAAGTATAACTTCTTACGTGCGTACATGGGTACCCACTCTTTTTTTTTATTTTACTACTGCGCACAAGGATGTATGTTCAATAACCACCACCTGTTGAAATTTGTTCTAGTGTGGATTAAAGATTGTAATTAATTATTACGTGTCAATTTTACGTGTATTACTCCTAAGTATGTATGTATATTCAAACCAAATAATACTTTGAATTAATTGTCTGTTGCTATTAAATTTCGTTCCAACTAAGCAGAGCTTGTAATTGGAGGATTTTGTTCTGATTACATAGTAACAAGACACTGACATGAGAATGTATGAGTAGATTTTTATTAGAGAGATATTTTATCTGTTCAGATAACAAAAAAACAACAGAATATATTTCAGAAAGTCTTTATTTAAGTAGGTATAATAAAATACTGAAAAACTGTGCAATTTAAATTAACCTTATAAATCTAGTTTAACTAATCCTAGGTAATGCAATAAGAGGAGGTAGCGCACAGCGAGTTTACTTGCTAAAAACTGAGCTCTCCGCCGCTTGGGGGGTAGGGAGGAGGTAGCAGTGCTGTCAGCACAGAAGGCTTTGTCTTTTAAACTGTTAGTCAGATACTTGTACGCTTAGGAACCCACTTATATGGTTCCTACAATATTGGACCCAAGCGACTCGAGGCGCTGCTTCTTTTGAAAATCTAAAACAAACAAAAAAAAATTAATTTAATACTGGAAAACCAATATCGATATCGTGATTAAACTGTCTCATCTCTAGTTATGTTAAAGTGTGACCAGTTTCTTAAAAATAAATACGCTTATTTTTGTAAGAAATGAGCAATTATCTTTCGGAATAAAGTGCACTAATCTTGTATATTTGGATTTATAATCTCATTTTACTTGTTCATTTAATATTATTTTGTGCATTACTTGGTAAAAAAAAACATTGGTTTTAATTAAAAATAAATAAATATGGGAACGGTGACACAATAATGTACATCCAAAATGAAACTTATTAGATATATCAACAAGGCGAGATATAAAAAAGGAAAGGTTAGTTTTTATGTTAATTCAACTTAAAATATTACCCCAGATTGGAGTATTGATGATAAGCCTGGCAACACTTGTTGATTATCATTTTATTTGGTTAAATTGCTAATTTAATGCCTTATTTAATAATATTAGAACAAAATAATACTTACAGGTGGAATGTAATATTATCCTTTTGTAGACTTGATGTCGCTGAACGCTTTTTACACCAAAATACACTGCAATTCGGCATTTCTATTGAGACGCTATTACGCATGCACTGATAGGTGACATATGATGCGGAACGCGCGTCAACTAGTTTTATACAACGGGTATGACCGGTGGGCTGGTACCTTTGGCAGAGGGGTACGCCTGTCAGTGGCCTCTCCGGTTGGTTTAATGCTCTAAGCCTGCGCCACTTTGCACGCTACTTGAAATTGTAACTTACAAAAATTTTAATAACCCGGCGATTAAAAAGAATGGCCGAGTTTCTTGCCAGTTCTCCTCATGGCCCTACACTCATGTTCATGCCAGTTCTTATAGGTTAATTAGCTGACATTTTGTAATTTTGAACGGGCATAAGGGTTAATTTAATTAACCTAATTGAAATCAACATCTTTTGATTTTAGCTGTATTTACCTTTAGGTACGCGCTTAGTAACAAGACCTTCGACGTTTTTAAGAGCATCCACATCGTCTAGTATGTTTAGCAGATTGATTAAATAGGGGTTGTTGCGAGCATAATCGAGAGCTTCATTTACGTATCTAAAAAAAGCAAACATATTTTAGATCGATAACTTCCACAGCATAGACATGTTTTATTTATGGGTGTTCTGAATGCCCTGCCAAGAGGTAATATTATGCTAATAGGCTAATAGGGCTACCAGCGCATGTGTTCCCATTTAACTTTGATCCTGGGTCTTTTAAGAGGGGCTTGAAAAAGCATCTCACTAAGCCGCCATAGTGGAGGCCACGATAACAGCAGTTTGGCTTTTGCAAGGGTGTCCACCACTTCTGGATTCCACTGACTGCTTACCACCAGGCAGGGTGGAGTCACTTTGGTAGGCTTACATAAAAATAAAACATTTTTATACATACACAAAAGGCCAAATTCGCATATAAAGTATTACTTAACATGTTTATTTTGGACATTTGTTAGATAATTCAGAAGTAAGAAGCCATAAATTAAACTCTTTGATTGTCACGACACTTTTTATTACGTTCGACTGTTCACATCGATATCCGAACACAGACTGTTTCTTTAACCACATACAATTATTAAGAAATCTCGAGTCATAACACTTCTATATAAATTTAAACCTTATGCTAGTCGCCTCAAAGCTGAAATTTCTAAATACGTCGTTGATTAGAGAAAGTTATAGTTCAAATTACCTCTCCGGCTCAGTGCTGAACTTGATAGCCATTTTAACGCTGCAGAACCCGTAGAAGCGGCCTTTGTTTTTGATCACTCCTATCTTCATCAGACTAGGAACTAAAGCACCCACACTCAAACATATCACGCAAAAACCTAGAAACTATGAACAAAAATAAAGACACGTAACATACATAATATCAAATCAAACCATTTATTCGATTTACATGACGTGGTAAAATTAATGCATATGGCATCTGTTACAAACATAAATTATTTAAAGTCATCATCATCATATCAGCCAAAAGACGTCCACTGCTGGACATAAGCCTCTTCCAATTTTCCCCACCGTGGCCGGTCATTCGCCGCCCTCATCCATCGGTTGTCCGCCACCCTTATAAGGTCGTCGGTCCACCTTGTGAGGGGTCTGCCCACGCTGCGTCTCAACGGCAGTCAGTTCTGCGAGCTATGTGATATTATTAAAAGAGCGATCTTTTTTGCAGCCAAGTGCTTTTGTCGAGATTATTATTGTTAATAAAAAATCCCATCGTCATATCACCCGAAGACGTCCACTGCTGGACATAGGCCTTACACAAAATTGTAGTCTCATAGTTAAAGCGCCCGCCTCCCATGAACGAGGTTATAAGTTCAAAACCGTTTATTTCAGATGACTTTATAGAATTGAAGAATATTTCGATCCGTCTTCTGAGGGCCTAGACAAATGGCATTAACGCTAGTAGAATAGAATAAATTAATCAATGAATGTGTGGGATTGACATAAGCTAACGCCAACATTGTCGTTAGCTTATGTCATTCCTATACTAATTTATAATTATATACAGAATTTGTCCTATGACCAAAGTAAATAAATGTTAATTGTACTTTAAGTCATAAGTAATTTACCCTAAATGTAGTTTAATTATTTGTTTATTTTCTTATTATACCTAAGTCGTACTGAGCAATTACACATGTTTACAATTTTACATGAACTCACACCCGCCTGTGGCACAGGTTTCATTACCTAGTATAGGCATCCTAACACTGTATACCTCTTTATAAGATATTATTTAAGACCTATATTGTTAAAATGACTTTTATTTATTATTATTATTTTTTATTATTTTATTTTATTTATTAGCTACAGATCTCTTGAGAACTTTTTCCACTTACTTGAACATTTTTCTCGCCTATGCTTGATATTTCGTTGTAAGAGACGTAATTTTTAATGAACGCCAAAAGCATTCGATCCTCAATAGTGATGTGATAGCCCATTCTATCCTGAAACATATCATAATGGATTGAGGTAGATTTTAAAATCTGAAACTCATTTTTTTTTTTTTTTTTATATTAGCCTACCAAAGCCTATCTTTTTATTATTTAATCACTAGCTTTCCGCGGCGCAGTTTTACCCACGTCTTTGCTTACTGCTTTGCTCTCGTCGCCAGTAGCGTTATGTTACATAACCTTTCTCAGGACCTGGTCATACGCAAAAAGAATTATTTAAATCAGACTGGTAGTTCCTGAGATTAGTGCGTTTATAGAAACAAACAAACTTTTCCGCTTTATTTAACAGTATAGATTATTTGATAAATTGTTTCCATGCTCACTTTTATACAACTGGAAGGAGCATTTTAGCCGGCGAGTCAACGTAAGTAAAAGAAAAATGCAATTCACACAATTTTTGTAAGATTACCTTTTCGATGAGGGACTCCAAACCTCATCTCATTTTACCAGGAAAACTACTTATTAAAATGAGTCTCTTGCTTCTCTTTAAAGCGAAAGAGTTTGTTTGTTTGAACGCACTAATATAAAGAACTACCATTTGGATTTGAAAAAATATTTTGCGTATGATAGCTCAGTTTTCGAAGAAAATTATAGGCTATGTAACATCACGGTACTGGCGAGGGAAGCAGAGCAGTAAGTACAGACGCGGGTGAAACCGCGCCGCGGAAATCTAGTACATGATAACCGAAGATCCTTCTCTCCTATTTCCTAGCTGTCTAAATGTACCTACACCTAAAACTACGTATAGCTTTAAACTTAATAGGTAGGTACCAAAGTAATCTATGGTATATAGCTGACATTATAAATTTGATCATAGCCTCTCCGTGCCTCACGAGAGCACATTAAAAGTCGTTCGCGGCTGTTACCAACTTGATATCAGTCGCCAGGTCAAGTCGGATGCCTATATGGGCGACCTGAACAAATCCTGACACTAGGTTGATAATTAACCACTCGTTATGAAAAAAAAGCTTACATTATCAGACATGACTTGCATCCCAGTGAGTAGGTTTTCAATCACGTGATGTGGGATCTTTATGTGGTCCTGGATGCCGTTGAGGATGCTAGTGAGTCTGTTAACGGTGGATACTAAGTACATAACGTTTTGCATCACGCGCCATACTTGCCATAGCTTGCGGAATAGAGGCTGGAAATACAGGATTTGAATGTAATGAACCAAGTACTTTTATATGAATGGCTCAGTCGCATGATGTGCACTTCGCAAAATGAGCATTAAGTAAAAAAAGTGCACTTCTCATAACGGGCACTTCTCAAAGGGAGCATTTCGCAAAATGTGCACATTTTATTGAAAAACCATTCGAATAAACGGTCTGGAAATAGAAACTGTCTCTTTATGAGAGTATCCTAAGATACGATTAAGCAAATACCAGATAACGGGTAGGTAGGCATGAGCGAAACCAGCGTGCATGACTGGCCTGTTGGTCTAGTGGTTAGTGACCCTGACTGCTAAGCCGGAGGTCGTGGGTTCGATTCCCACCCAGGACAAACCTTTGTGTGATGAGCATGATTGTTTGTTCTGTGTCTGGGTGAAATTTATCTATAATATGTATGTATTTACAAAAAAAAATGTATGTAAGTAGTATATCAGTTGTTTAGTACCCATAAGTAACACAAGCAAATATAATTGCTTAATTTGGGTCTAAATGGCGCTGTGTGAATGTGGTAGAATATTATTATTATTATTATTATTATTATCACGTTATTGCATCACAGCGATTTTTGTGCAAGAGTTTGTTATTCAATTCTCACACGGAACAAAATTTTGTGAATCATTAAAACTTGTGGGGAATCTTACTGTAGATATTTTGTATCTATTAATTTCATGTAACATAGATTTTTCCAAGATTGAGATAGGACTTTTAAACCAACAATTTATTTAGATAAAGTAATTTAAAAAGTTCAGTTTAACGCGAAAGTCTAGAAGAAAATCGCGCAAATCTAATCTGTAGTTAGATAGCTAGAATTTAAAATAAATTGATACTTACAAAAACAGTAACAACAGGTACTGCATCTTTATATCTGACAGCAGCGTGTAGTTCCTCGAGGACTACTTTAAACCTATCCACATAGTCCATGCCTTTCTGTGTCATGTATTCCACGTCGGACAACAGTTTACGTACGTAGACTTCGTATTGACGCTTGAAAGACAAAAGTTTGAATACTTCGTCGTAATCTTTACTGTAATGAGAATAAATTAGGTAATTTTTTGACACACATAGCTCGCAGAACTGACGGCCGTTGGGGCAGAAAAGTTCTAGAGTGGCGACCACGAACCAGAAGACGCAGCGTAGGCAGACCCCTCACAAGGTGGACCGACGACCTTATAAGGGTGGCGGGCAACCGATTGATGAGGGCGGCGAAGACCAGTTACGGTGTCGAAAATTGGGGGAGACCTATCTCCATGCTGTACATACGCCTCTCACAATTTCCTCGAGTAAGCGCTCCAATGGCGCCACTGTGATGCGCTAGCCGCGCTTCTATTAGTTATCATCCAATTTCTAGAAGCGCACTATCTGTGGCGTTTGAAGGCGCTCTTACTCCTTTCCGTTTGCCGTATGTGTCGTGTCGACACAGCAGACTGCGCAAGCAAGTCTTAGTAGGCCACTGCACGGGTACGGTCAGAAGATCTGCATCCTATGTGGCCCCACGACCCCGAGGTGTGTTAAGTTAGTCGTTGCCGTCGCCGCGTCGTCCCTACTGAAGGAACCTGACCCGAAGGAGCATAATATATGACAATACGATGAAACCAACCTGGATTCTTTACCCTGCACAGAGAATATAAGCTGACACTTACAATACAATAGTTTTACTGACAATCCTTGCTGGTAATACAAGTTCCTGCTTCTAAGAAGAAAATAAAAAAACTCACACAGTAAGTCCACTGTTCTCCTTAACCTTGACCTGAACGTTGCCGGTCTCGTCTTGAATCGTGATGCAGTCGTTTATCGAAGTAGTAAGACTGTTTACACTCTTCATAACCGTGATTAAAGAGTTGGACAGTGATGTTAGACAGGCTTTACTTGCGTCGACCAAGTTGAATGGTACTGGAAGATACATTTATTACTATTAGACTAACATTCTTCTTAATCGGGCACTCTTGCCAGAGTGGTCGTGGTTGATGTGTGGGTTGTACGGCGCGATGTCTCTCGAATTGTGGCGGCTCGCTGCATTGCGAGCACATTGCGTGGCTTTGGTGATGGAGTCTGTCCAGCCAGTTGGTGACTGACCACGTGCTCGCCTGCCTTCTACATGACAGACTAACATTAACATCATTGTTTTCACCGAAAGGCCATTAGATAGATCTATCACAAGTTGTATCGCCACTTCGACCGGTTGTGAGACGCTCTCAATCATCAGTTACCCGCCACCCCTAATCACCTTATCCTCAGTTCATCTCGTGAGAGTCTGCACGAACATATATTTTTCAGCAGCTAACATGCATTACGGTCTATCAGACCATTCTAAATCAGCAAGGGATTACTGCCATACAAACAACTATATTAAAGCACTTGCAAAAAGGTTAGAGTAAAAAAATTCAGTAATAGAATGGCGAACACGAATCAGAAAACCTCTCACAAGATGAAAAATCGACCTGATAAAAGTCGCGGGCAGTCGA
Source organism: Parascotia fuliginaria (assembly GCA_963082885.1). Classification (NCBI taxonomy): domain Eukaryota; kingdom Metazoa; phylum Arthropoda; class Insecta; order Lepidoptera; family Erebidae; genus Parascotia; species Parascotia fuliginaria. The sequence continues at coordinate 11,347,157 of OY720194.1, read as the reverse complement.
TAAATAAAGCACGACAGGCTAGAGTGGCGATATTTGGAGTCCAGCAGTGAAGTCTTTCAGCTGATGTGGTGGTGGTACTTACAATCTTGTATATTCTCTCCTCCTTTCTTACAATCCCTGTTGAACAACCTCACTCCGGACACAATCTCCAGTAGTTCTTCTAATTGAGCGAGTTTCTCTACCCGCGGCAAAGCCACGAATACCTTTAGTTCGTTCATTGAGAATACGCTCTCTAAAGCCACCATACCTTCTTTTAAGATCTAGAAAATAAGAATAATGGATCATAACAAATTATTAGAGGCTACGATAAATTGCATGCAAAGAGTTTCAAACTAAATAGAATTTAACCAATTCAGTACATGAAAAGATAATTCTTAATTAGATAAGTACTACACCTCGCACATTTGGATCCTTAGTTATTTTTTTGGAATTACGCGCATGTCTCTTATAATATCGTTCCTGTGACCTATCTGTATTTCCATTTTGTCACAAAAAATGTTTACCTACTGCATCCCACCAATAACTTTAATTATTTCGCTTTGCCTCAACAAGCTGCTTCACTGGTGGGGCAAAAGAGCCCTTGAATTACAAAGTGCGAGATAAAACCAGTTTTTGACCGACGTTATAGTAAGTGGTAACTGTCGCTCATGGAAGACTCATAGTCCCTAGCATTGCTCCTGTATTGCTAGGGATTTTGCGAAGCCACTGTCCATCGTGAAGGGAATGGGGAAGGATTAAGGGGGTGAGGAATAAGGTAAGGGGAGGAATTGGATCTGAAATGTTAGTCTTGTAAAGTAAAATTGCCTATAACCTGGTTGCTTGACAAAATCATTAACTTTCTTTCACTGAATATTCAGAAGCCGCTATCGCTAGTGTCACTACTCACTGAGATTAATCCAGGATTCCCCAACCCGCTGCACAATATAATATATATTGATATCTTTCTGAACAGCTTCTTCAACTCGGCCTCGTCTTCCGGATCGGGGTCTACTTCCATGATCTCGTTGACGAGAGGCCTCAGACATTTGCTAATAGAATCCAAGTGTTTGTCGACAAGGGCGTCTAGTTTGTCGTAGTTGGTTTGCATTATGAACTGGATTTTTAACGTGTTTAATGATGTTCCTCCACCTGGAAGAATGTCATGTTAAGTCAATAGATACCTACCTTTTTTATAGTAAGTACTACCCTCTCATAGAAGATCGACGTAAGAGTAGTAGTGCGTTTCGTTCGGTGAGTGAGATCGCCGGAGCGCGGAGGCCCAATTTTCCCTAACCCCATTCCCAGCCGCCAAAGTGGAGGCCACCATACCAGCAGTTTAGGACGATGACTCTTGCTATGTTGGCCACCACTTCGGGATTCCACTGACTGCTCACCATCAGACGGGGTAGAGTCACTTTGGTAGGCTAATATTAAAAAAAAAGTATATATATCTAAATTTTTTCACGAAAATGTCTAACTTGTGCTTTCAGCGGTGTAGGAGTGGTGGTCATCAGATCTTTTATAGAACTCTCCTACTACGGGACCAGCCGTATACCGCAAGTTACGGTAGAAAAATAAATAATTAAATCGAGACTGCACAAATATTTAAGAATGACACACAATTTAGTTAGGAAACGAACCCACCTCAAACGCAAAGGGATAAAAACGGACCGGTATGAAAAACCCACCCAAGATCAAAATTAGAAGGGCACATGGTTTCGTGAAGGATAGTAAGTAGGGATTAACTAATTGGTTTGAGACCCTTAAATATATTACACTGTGAAAGAGTTGAAAGAGGCTTATTCGACAAATCCCCCTTAAGGGAGAAAACTAAACTCTAATGACGTAAAGTTAGTCGAAGGTCTTTCAAAACGGGGCCCTTTTGAAAGACCTACCTACTGAGGTATAAAGAAAATTTGTACTTACGCAAAATCATAGCACCGCACTCATCTACAAAAAACGCCAAATTATTTCTATTTATAGTATGAGTAAATAGTTTTCCATACTTCGGGTTAAGCAGCAGTAAGTCGATCATATACGTCACGAAGTCAGGGTCTACCGTTACGTTTTGAGCCTGGCAATTACGCGTGACTTCATTCGCCATATTCTTTACTACGTTCTCGTTGCAAGCCATTGTGAAATAGGTAATATAAGTAGGTATAATGTACAAAATTAAAAATTCGCGATCTCAAAAAATGTCATGTAAGCTTTGATAGTTAATGTTGTTATGACAACGTAAAATAAGGTTGTTATCAAGGAGACTCGTTGCTAGTTTACAGTATAACCTACTTCGTAAAAAAATTGTTAGACAGACGGACGGTAAGTGCTTTTCTTTTTGAAGTACGGGACCCTAAAATGGTGTGCGTCAAGATGAAGGGACCAAGTCTTGGATGTCTGTCATACATATACAAAAGATTAATACCATTAATCTACTATTTGCTACCTTTGCTATAATTTTAGGTACCTCTTCATTAAGCATATTATTTAACAAAACCTTTGGTCCCTCCATTATGACGTCAAGTTGGAGGGACCAAAACGATAGACTGCTGATATACCTATTGCTCCCTCGATTGTTCTACCTAGTTAGTGTTTTAATACCATGATTCTACCTTAATAATATTGATTTGGATTGACCGATACATTTATAGTTTTAAAAATATCGACTAATACAAGTTGGTCGTCGGCTCATCTTGGCACAGCCAACATCGCGAACTGAAAATCTAATTACATGACGAATTAGTTGGTAACTAATCAAAATTAGTCGCAAAATTCCAGAATTGGTCGGTCCTTCTGAAGCAAGATATTTGAAATTGTTTCTATTTTATACAATTAGGTTATGTACAGTCCGAGACATGTATGTATGAATCAATAATATTTATCACTAGCTGTGCCCGCGACTTCCTCCGCGTGGAATAGTGACTTTGGACAGCATTTTTTGGATATATCTATGGATTTTAAAAATCGTCATTTAGGTACGGTACCAAAAGAAAAGTTAAAAACAATACTTTACAGTAATGTTTCTCTATATTCTTTAAACGATATTAGACGTGAAGCCATCGAGGATCAAAACATACAGGCTGTTAGAATTGCTAACACGTGACAGAGCCAAATAAAGCTGACCGTGCGAAAAACAGCTAATACTTATATCCACACCCACAATTTTTAGTGTCTGACCTTGGATTTTGTTAATTGTCATCGCGAAATATGAGCCTACTGGAAACTAGACTCGTTTAAAACTAAAAGGACAATTGTTCTGAATGAGAGGAATCCGAGGAATAAAAACACTATCACTTTGTTAAAATTTCTGCTTCTATCAGGTTTCGTTGTAAATTTACAAATATTCGACATGATTCTTCAAATTCGCATAACTTTTTTATTTATGAACCTATTGACATGAAACAAACACTAAATGTTAAGTGAAGCTTACTATAATGTATTAGTGAAAACCATATATTTATATCGGATAAGCTGTTTTCGAGATAAGAATGAACAAACGCACAGACAAACAAATAAACAGATAAATAAACAAACAAAAATTTTAACAATCATTGTTATAGGTGCAATTTGCATTGATATAGGTCCCAATTACATTCTCATATGTATTCTATACATACAGCGATCCTTTACATTTTTTTTGTAGATAGATATACTTATCTGTTATATTTATATTAAAAACTCTATTGATAACAAGTGAATTTAATTTTATAAAATCATAGAATTATAGAAAATAATCTTTTTAAGCGATTTCCAAAAAGGGGGAGATTCTATGTTCCGTTTTATATTTTTGATCTTGATTTTTAAATGGATTAACTGTTTGTTGATCGGTTAAAACTCTATCTTTTTCATTAATAATTCTGTTGCTACTGCCATATGGAAATAAAGTAGGTATACCTACAATCAGATTTAATAAAGAAAATAGTATCAAAGAACAGTCATTTCATTACTTCCACATTCCCTAATGTTATCCTAATATTACATAATATACTATGTTTGTGGAACGAAAAGATATTACTCACTCAAAATATACAGTAACATATATTTTTGTTCATTCAATTAATCAATATAGCGTTGACTGTACTTCGATTGCTAAATTTATGTAACAAAAATTTCAAATATTTTGCTTCAGAAGGACAAGACAAAATTCTGGAATTTAGCGACTAATTTTGACTAATTGCCAACTAACTCTGGGCATAATCAGATACTTGCTACGTACTATCGTTTTCGACATAGTGTGGCTGTGCCAACCTAAGCGCTCAGTTTGGCATAGCCACCAATATCCTCATATAACTTTTGAACGGAGAGCCGTAGAATCCTGAAATTTTATGTTTAATGTCGACTAATTACCGACTAATTCGTCATATAATTAGATTTTCAGTTCGCGATGTTGGTTGGAAATTATAAATGTATCGGTCAATCCAAATCAATATTATTAAGGTAGAATTAAGGTATTAAAACACTAACTAGGTAGAACAATCCAGGAAGCAGTAGGTATATCAGCAGTCTATCGTTATGGTCCCTCCAACTTGACGTCATAATGGAGGGACCAAAGATTTTGTTAAATAATATGCCTAATGAAGAGGTAGCTAAAATTATAGCAAAGGTAGCAAATAGTAGATTAATGGTATTAATCTTTTGTAAATGTATGAAAGACATCCAAGACTTGGTCCCTTCATCTTGATGCACACCTAAAATGGTACAGTCGGCATAATTATAAATTAATTATTAATGAAATAGAAACAATTGGATGAAAGCAAGAAAATGCTTCGGTGATTACGTGGTACTGTGTATGGACTGCCTTGTTGGGGTCTTTGAGACCCAGCCTACCACCAGGGGTATGGGCCGGTGGTATGGTGGGTCTGCAGTGTTGACTTCGATTACGCTTAACAGGTCAAAACCGATATTAAGTTTTTCCCTATCTGCCTACCCCCTTCGAGGAAAAAGGCGACTAACTTTACCTTATTTAAGTTTTTAAAGAAGCTCAATGAAAGTTAAAAACTTAATGAAAGAAAGTTCTAAGTTCTGGTGATTGTATTAATAGTAGGTAAGAACTACGTTAAGGGGTAATTATGGACCTCTTAAGTTTCTAAATAAAACAAAAGAGAATAGTTCACATTATTTATTATTTTCCTTCATCCCTCACAAGACAATCATTCAATTAGACTTATACTAAAACTTGACTTGGTACAGTCAGCAACAAAAATAGAAAGAAACGAAAACGGATAACCTACACGAAATATTCTAAATCTATAAAATGTAATTACTTAGTTTAATTTAAGAAAAAAATTATCAACAAATGTTGTAGCTGACCGTACTTCCAAAACTTAGGGTTAAATCCAACATGGCTTCACATTATTATTTACTGATGATGTACGAGCAAATCCGTATATATTAATAGTTTAAATAATTACTATGTTATCAGCAAACAAAAATTACCCTGCAAAGTTTCACAAAATTAAATCTTAATTTGAATATCTAAAGAGTCTTTTTCTGTAGTCTTTAAGATGCACCTTAAGTTTTTACGTAGATTTAAAACAATAAAATATTCTTTCGTCGCGCTAATCAATGTAGATGTTTAGGAAAATTTTCGCTTCCAGTTGGCGCCACTTCAACGTTCACATTGGACCAATCAGGGGTTCACTTTCAATCGCTTGACAGCTAGATGATTAGTCGGTGCTGCCACCTCGTAGGCGTCATTTTAGAAAACCTCAGCTATTTTTTTTTGTCCTTAAACACATGAATTATCCACTTTGTAAATTAAACATTTATATTTCCGAACTGAACACTGATAAATATTTCTTTTGATAGCGCTGTCAAAATGGAAGACCGTTTATTAAAGTGGCGCCAACTGGTGGCGAAAATTTTCCTAAACACCCTCATTGAAATATAACAAAACTGATTCAAAACTCGCGTTTATCTACAAATTGAACAATAACATAAAGGTCGTACTTGTATGATACATAGATCAAATTGATCATAGTATGTTTAAGCAAATGAATGAAATACACTTACTATTTAGATACTTATTGGTCATAATAGCAAATTTAAATTTTGCGCTTTTTCGAACTAACACTAGCAAACTTCGCGCTTTTTCGAAATCGTTTGGACAAAAAAGTCTTATAAAGTAGTTGCAGATTGAACACCAAAATTCTAACACAGGCTAAAATGACACTTATAACATTAGAATTAAGACTTATATTTAATAGTATTACTTACTAAAACAAATCTAATGTTAAAATTCACTTAACTAGGTGTACCTATAAAGTTTTGATTTGAAAATGTTGTCGTTTTCGAAAATGATGTTTAATAACTCCAACAAAAATAAATGCTTATCAATGCAATAAGTTACAATTAGATTTAATTTAATTAATTTTAAAATAATACCACTTAATATATTTTAAATGATTTTATAGCTGCTAATGCGATTTAAGAATATAACTGTTGCGTTTCTTTGTAATTTAAAACAATTGTCAATTAACATATTTCTTTTACGTTATGTATTATCTGTTAAAAGACAGAGTGTGTTATATATGAATAAAAACGCGTCTATGAAATTGTAAGCTGTATTAAAAAGCGCTTTCGCGCTATTAAATACAGGGCATAATAGCTTGCAGTGTCAGCATACATGATCTATGAGGGAAATTCAGAAAAAAAAATTCTATAATTTAAAAGGTATACATCGTTGTATAGAAGTTAATTTTCTTAACTAAAACATAATTGTTTATCATAAAAAAATCAGGAGTTAGAATTTTTTTTTATTATCCAACATTTTATTGGATTTAAACGGATGTTAAAAATTTACGATATTTCGTCGTATAAGTGAATACTTATTTATAAAGACTATTTATGCGTTGTGCAGCGGGAGACTACAAATATACAATAAAATACACAAAGAAAAAATATTAATTTTGGGCATATTTGTGTATCTCGTAACCAGTTAATTAGTTCGAAACTTGTGTGTTATATTTGATTATTCATTCGAACGGCCAACTGTAGATTCGAGAAATTCAAATACAGTATTTGAAAATATTATCTCACTGTTTAAGACTCTATGATTAGCTTATAAGCATCGAATTTGGTAAGAACTTTAAAGTAAATATTGAGAGTATATTCATTGTATATTTGTTGTCCCCCACAACAATCCCAAAAAATACTCTATCAAATACAACCTTAATCAACAATAAAATGATTTTTTAAATACTTCATCATACCAAATGTATAGAATCTCTGTGTACCTATAACCTTGTATAATGGCTTATCACATATCGCGAACTGTCTATTTTTAGGGTCAGTAAGTTGCCTTTCTTTTATAATAGCCCATACTCGCTTTACAACCTCATGTCTGGGCAATGCTGTCGCTCCAACTAGTTCTGAAAGTTCAGGTGATAGTTTTACTGGCCGGGTATAGCCACTGCCATTGCCCCTTTTTTTGATTACTCCTCCCTAGAAACAATAAAATAAAATAAGAAAAATGTAGGACATGGGATTCTTTTACGCATTTAAACTTTGAATATACTTATTTAGTTGGCAGAGTTGTAGGTTAGTCGTATTTTTAATGAGTGTTTAGAAAAATATTCGCCACCAGTTAAGCTTAAGGACGAAAGAAAATTGCTGAGACGGTTTTCTAAAATGGTGTTCACGAGATGGAAGCACTAACGCGTCAGGTCTAGCTGTCAAGCGCTTTTAGAAAGTTAAACCCTGACTGGCCCAAAGTGAAAGTGAAAGTGGCGCCAACTGGTGGCGAAAATTCTCATACACCCTCATTGGACGGAGTAGACGTAGGAGTAGTTGACGGTTGTCGGCCAAGATACAAGGAAAAAGATATGACTACTATTAAAGTGGCGGGCAATGGACGGAAGAAGCTAAGGAGAGGTCAACTGAATGTTACAAAACCAGTAATAAGTACCTGAATCTCTTCCTACAGGATTAAAAAATCATTTTGCAAAATGTTATTATTATATTGAAGGTTTGCCACAGTAGCAGTTTGGATGGTATTATGGTTGGAACTCAATGACTGCTTACCATCAAATAGGAAGGTTTTAGTAATTTCGATAAAAATCTATATAAACTTTTTAACATATTTTACTATGTATTTTTATTAAACTTTACCTTTTTGCCTTTAGCAGGAGATTTCTTTTTCTTATCTTCAGCTTTTTTGCCTCTCTTTTTTGAATCCTGTAACAGAAAAAAATTACTAAACTAATACTCTAAGGAAACTAAGGCATTTGTTGCTAATCCAAGCTCTGAACTTTTTTATTAGATACACATAGTTTTCTTGTGTGGCAATCAAACCCACAACCTGTTGCACAGCTGCCATACAATTATGAAATTGTATGGCAATATAAAATTATGTATGAAATTTATAGTCAAAATCTATAAATTTCATACATAAGTAGGTAGGTATGTATAAAATTATATTATTAAATGAGAGTAGAAAAAAATTTTTATTCCAGGAATTTCTTGTCAATAAAATATTAAAAAGCTCACCCTTTTTTCTTTTATTTCTTCCTCATCCTCGTCATCATCATCCTTCTCCGTTTTCATTTTAGTATCCTCCTCCGTCTCACCATCAGACCCTTCTGACTCCAAACTGTTCACATAGTCCATCACAAGTTGATCAATAACTTTCTTCTTAGCTGATAAGTCTGTGTTATATTTCTTTTCCAATTTTTGTATAACTTTTTTGGTTGTAGTGTCTTTGAGGCTTGCATTTTGGAGAATTTCTGTAAAAGAAATGGTTAGTTAAATCTCTTAAATCTCATGTAATTTAGCAGTTAACACTTTCTGGGACAGTAAATGTATATGGCCATGATGACAATAAAACATCTATTGTGTCTATAGTAGTGTCCATGAAAGGGATAAGGTCATTGATTTGTAATGTCGATTTGTAATGTCTTTACACCAGATTTAAGTTCTATAGGCCTGTTTCAAAGGAAGTTGTTTGTCATGGTCGCTGTAAATATTCACCAGCTGATTGAGGAATTTTAAAATGCAGGTAAAAGTTGCTGCACATTAGCTGGTATTCTCTAACGCAGCTCTTACAACCACTTACCCACAGGAATAAATTAGAGTTATTCTATATTTTGGACTGGAGACCAAAGGGTTAAGATACCAATGAATCTATACTATTATTTAAAGCAGAAGAGTGTGTTTGTTTGTTTAAACAAGCTATTCTCTAGAACTACCAGTCAGATTTGAATAATTCTTTTTGCGTTTGTTACCCCAGTTCTTGAGGAAGGTATAGGCTATGTAACATTACGCCACTGGCGACGGGAGTAGAGCAGTAAGCAAAGACGCGGGTGAAACCAAGCTACGGCACGACAAGCTAGTATTTAAATACTAAGCAAGATAAAGAAGCAGATGTCATAATCTGCATGGGCGGGAATGATGATTGATAGCAAATAACTTAGCAATATTTTTATTAGCACCTCGTGGTGATAAGTAATTGCGTCAAAGCTACCAAAATAAATATAAGTAATGTCAGAATTCATAATAATGTTTACAATGCTCCTTGCCTGCGCCCGCAATGCCAATGCCGCAAACTTATTTTGAAACATAAATTGATATTGGATGACTGATACCTATTAGATTAATTATTACTGTTTTATAATTAATCGTCTGTTTGTTCATAATTATTACCATGGCTTCATTTCATAACATTAATTAATTAGGTAGGTACTTGTTCATGAAAGAACAAGGATATTTATTCTTATAAATTTTTAATATCTCCATTTCGTATCATAGCGATACGCACAATGTAAAAATAAACCATCAGTACAGAGATGAGAAGAAGCACCTTAAAAACACCGCGTCAATAAAAATCAATCCGCATTTGTATTAGAAACATCTTTTACTTGAAACATTTTCTGTTTTTTGCCGTAATATCAGAGTTATTTCAATTTAAACATCCGATTTTTTACTACGCTACTTCTAAAATACTTTCGGGGGCCATTTTACGTATACCAAACGCCTGCTATTATCCAAATGTAGGGATTTTATGTTAGTTTACTTACTCTTGATCTCCTTTTCCAGTTCTTCCTTGGTAATTTCAGTCTCCTGAGTGCCACTGCCGTCTGAAGAAACATCTGAGTCTACCATTTTTCGACCTGAAAGAGTACTTTGTTTTCAGAATCAGAATAATATACGGATAGGCTCGGATTGCTAGCCACACAATAATATACCTACTCGCAAGATGTAACACGGCGTCGCTACGAAATTAGCCGAAGACTACTTCGGATTCATTCGGTCAGTGTGACCAACTTTAAATTAGAGATCCTGCCCAGCCTAGGCAAGAAAACTGACAAATCCTGCCAAACTCTTTTGCACAAAATGCCGAAATAATGCCGATAAAATTTTCAAATTTTAATAATCTTTTAGCGTTTCTAGTAATCTTTTAGTGAAGACGTTTTAAAAAACTTTTGCACTTAAAATTATAAAGAAATTTTAATACCTTCTTACTTCCTACAATTTTCTTGTTATATTGTTAAAAAATGTATACCCACCGATGACCGCTCAATGTCCGATCATGTTCTTCTTATGCTTACTAAGTAAGTAGTGGCTGCATGTTTTTATTTTAGATAACCTAGGCACCAACTTAGTGTTACATGCTTTACACTAGGGCTGTCCAAAGAAAATCCCGCGAGCCGCATCCGGCCCGCGGTTCTTCTTTGTGCGGCCTGCAGTGTGTTTTTAATATTATAATAATATCGAAAGAATCAATTCTTCACTTTTACAAATTTAATCGGTATCTAGATATAAACCCTTACAGGCTAAAAAAACAAAAGTTAATTTGTGCCAATCTATTTAGTAATTTGATATTGACCCGAGATCATATCCGCTCTGGACAGCCCTGCTTTACACAATGAAATATCTTCAAATCTTCATCTTTCGCTTTTGCTAATCAGGACGAAAGTGATGGATCCTGTTTCCACTCTAGGCGATATAATCAATCATATTTACGTTTCATGATAAATCAGGAATAGGAAACATTCACACCGCACGAAATCAGAATTAAAATTTTGCGTCTCCGACAGTTTTTCTAGTCCGACTAATTAGAAAAACAACTGACAACTAAAGATACAATTTTATTATAAATATTTTGTTCAGCACTTAATGTTTCACAATGGAATGAACTTCAAATTGAATTAGAGATGATATGGGAAATCCCCGAACTAAAGGTCTTATCGTTGCTAATATTGCCATAGGCATTTAAAATTTCTCCTTCATGCTATTTCGTTTGTCAATTCTGCACCAAACTCTCTTTATAGGCTGTGCTGCCAAGTCTGCCAGCTTATATTGCTATTAACTGCCAAATACTGCCAGATTTCTAAAATGCCAAAAACTGCCAGATTTCCAAAACGTCAAACATATATGCCAGAAAGTAAATTACAGGGCTAAACCTGCCGAAAAGGCAGGATCCTGCCACATATGGTCACACTGCATTCGGTTTCACAAACAAACCACCCATATAACAATTTATTAGGGTCTAGGGATGCAACGATATGTCGGCAAACCAATAAATATCGATATGTCGACACCTTAAAACATAGATATTTATCGGTATCGACTATGCGCCGATATCGATATATCAATAATATCAATATTGACCATGCGCGTCGATATCGCTCTTAGAGCATTAAACCAACCGGAGAGGCCACTGACAGGCGTACCCCTCTGCCAAAGGTACGAGACCACCGGTCATACCCGTTATATAAAACTAGTTGACGCGCGTTCCGCATCATAAGTCACCTATCAGTGCATGCGTAATAGCGTCTCAATAGAAATGCCGAATTGCAGTGTATTTTGGTGTAAAAAGCGTTCAGCGACATCAAGTCTACAAAAGGATAATATTACATTCCACCTGTAAGTATTATTTTGTTCTAATATTATTAAATAAGGCATTAAATTAGCAATTTAACCAAATAAAATGCTAATCAACAAGTGTTGCCAGGCTTATCATCAATACTCCAATCTGGGGTAATATTTTAAGTTGAATTAACATAAAAACTAACCTTTCCTTTTTTATATCTCGCCTTGTTGACATAGGTATCTAACAAGTTTCATTTTGAATGTACATTATTGTGTCACCGTTCCCATATTTATTTATTTTTAATTAAAACCAATGTTTTTTTTACCAAGTAATGCACAAAATAATATTAAATGAACAAGTAAAATAAGATTATAAATCCAAATATACAAGATTAGTGCACTTTATTCCGAAAGATAATTGCTCATTTCTTACAAAAATAAGCGTATTTATTTTTAAGAAACTGGTCACACTTTAACAAAATTAGAGATGAGACAGTTTAATCACGATATCGATATTGGTTTTCCAGTATTAAATTATTATTTTTTTCTTTGTTTTAGATTTTCAAAAGAAGCAGCGCCTCGAGTCGCTTGGGTCCAATATTGTAGGAACCATATAAGTGGGTTCCTAAGCGTACAAGTATCTGACTAACAGCTTAAAAGACAAAGCCTTCTGTGCTGCCAGCACTGCTACCTCCTCCCTACCCCCCAAGCGGCGGAGAGCTCAGTTCTTAGCAAGTAAACTCGCTGTGCGCTACCTCCTCTTATTGCATTACCTAGGATTAGTTAAACTAGATTTATAAGGTTAATTTAAATTGCACAGTTTTTCAGTATTTTATTATACCTACTTAAATAAAGACTTTCTGAAATATGTTCTGTTGTTTTTTTGTTATCTGAACAGATAAAATATCTCTCTAATAAAAATCTACTCATACTTTCTCATGTCAGTGTCTTGTTATTATGTAATCAGAACAAAATCCTCCAATTACAAGCTCTGCTTAGTTGGAACGAAATTTAATAGCAACAGACATTTAATTCAAAGTATTATTTGGTTTGAATATACATACATACTTAGGAATAATACACGTAAAATTGACACGTAATAATTAATTACAATCTTTAATCCACACTAGAACAAATTTCAACAGGTGGTGGTTATTGAACATACATCCTTGTGCGCAGTAGTAAAATAAAAAAAAAGAGTGGGTACCCATGTACGCACGTAAGAAGTTATACTTCTTTGGCATAACAATCCAAAAATACCAAATAATAATACAACGCATACATACATAAATATTTGAATTGATATAAACGCCAATATATTTTTTATTTATTCACACAGATTATTTGTACTGATACGACACACAAAGATCCGCAACTAACTTCAGTATGTAAAAGGTTCGCAACTAACTTCAGGGTGTTGCTTTTTTCTGTCGGTGTGCGCGCGCATCGTAAAAATTTACTTTCATCATTTTTCCCAATCGCGCAAAAAAAAGTATAACTTCAAAAAAAAACGGCTAAATGCCAGTAGGACTCGCGCGCCGAGGGTTCCGTACTATCAGGGATCGGAAGTATTGAATAAACATTAGTAAACATAGTAGGAGAGCCCGACCGCATAACCAGATTTGTTTGTCAAACATTGTTTAACAAATAAATTTAGCCCGACCGTATGACGGGCTTTTTTGATAATAATTACAAAAAAGTGTGCTAGTTAGAAACACTGATTTATTCTTCCTGTGATATTGACTTATACATGAATTAACAGAATTACTTCTAATTAATTCATGTTTATGAACTATTTACTTTACTTTCATCTATTTCAAAGTGCTTAAATAAAAAAAAACCTTAAAATTATAATAGATTATTATTACCTAAAACTGTTCTATATAATATAAGATAATGCTCATTTTAATAAGCAAACATAATAATCATGAAAATAATTAAATCTTTCGCGTACTTATATGAAATCCTAAACATCGATACTAAATATCGACAGAGTCAAGCTCTAACTGTTTTATGCTAAGGAAGCGTAAACTGATAGATGTCCCTGTGTGTGAATGTGATTGTGTGTGTTTAGTTTAAACTAGTGTGTAATAATTTTATTGTGTGCGTGTTTAACGACGCGATTTAAAAATGCATTAGTAGTTAACATTGTAATTAGTGTGCGTTGCTCGCGTTACCCCGTCCCCCGCCGAAAGTGGCAGACTTTTGCGCAAGGGAAATAGAGCGCGTGTCCACTCCTGTTGGTTTAATGCTCTAAGATATCGCTATATCAATATCAACCATGCGCACCGATATCGTATCGGAAGAAAAAAAATGGTGTTTGGTTGGCAGACTGACAAAGTTACTGTTTTTAAGTTATATTGTTGGTACAATACTAGAATTTTGAACACTGTTCAACAAATTTGTAAAAAATACTCATTTTTTAATTCCATTTAAATTATTTTTATTCTTAACGGTAAGCTATAAATTTATACTTACTAAATTACATACTTACTACTAGCCTTGTTCTTGTTCGGTCACTGAAGGGAGTGCTCCGTGATAGTACAATCTGTCAAATGTACTTATTCGGACTTTTAGTTCTATTAATTCGGTCACTTGAACAGTGAATTGTAATTTGATTTTCCTTCACGCTTTGCAAGCTTAGGATTGTCATCCTAAACAATACTCGTGTATATTCAGATGAAATCATTTACTTATTAGAATAATATGCCCTTTTAAATATTATACAAATATGTGCACAATATATAATATGTAAGTACCGAACGATACAAGCAGTAATATTTCACTAAATTTAATGTAATGTTAAGGTGGTTCCGACGAAATTTCGCCGAAATCCGCGACTTTCATCTCGATATTTAGTAGATTTTAATGCTATTTATTCATTTTTCTTTTTGCCTACAATATACTTCGATTCATGAACTTTAGATTAGTAGAAGAATTATTTACGATAATTGATTATATAACTTATACCAACGATATTAAAACAACGTGATTTCACTTATATCGAAATATTACTTTGTAATTACTATAGTTATAAATATAAAAGTTATATTGAATCAACCGGAATAAACCAAATGTCAACTCTGTAGATTTATTTCATTTATTAGGATAATGTTTCAATAGTTATTGATAATTTGGCTGAATCAGCGTCGCAGGGGCTCTGCGCGGGCGACGGGAGGCAGAGCGGCAGAGCGGCGTAAGCCCTTCTGACGGACGGACGTATGCGGTTTTTTAAAAAAATATTTACGTAATTCAATAATTGCAAATAAATAATATCAAAAAAAATATATTGTGTGGATAGATTTAGTGTTGCAAATAAATTAGATTAGTTATTTAGATTTTTTTAGTGTATTAAATACGTAGGTATTTACCTATATCTATTATTATTTTTCATCAAAATGACTAAAATTTCACGACTGAAACAAATACAAATGCAAAAGATTCAACACATGAATATCCTGTAAGTAGGTATATACCTACCTTCATATTTTTAGTAAAATACCTTCTTTGAGATACTTACCTAGGATATCCTTTAATTATGTTTAGTTCCACGTAAACTAGGTAGCAGGTGGTGAGCCTATTGTCGCTCGTGATAAGATCAAGGCAACACCAGGCCTCAAGAATCAGTAAATTTCTGCTGTTATATACCCTAGGGATATGAATATGAGCTTGCTACAATATTGTCTATGTCTACTATCATTTCGAACTAGGTGTGTGGTAGGTGGGCACATGAGTAAAATATCTAACTTGGATATTTACTCATGTGGCAAGGGCGCTTTCCGATTCCGACCGACGACGACGGCGACGCCGGCGTAGGTACGAGGTGTTTCGGTCGGAACACGAACGTCGGCGTCGGTTGTACAACTAGCATAGAACTCAAATTACAATGATTATACGTGACATGCGTCGGTTTGCGACCTAGTTAGGTACCTACACAAAACAACCATACACGCTGCTGTTAGGTACCTAACTATCTACGTTATCTTGCACGAGCATAAATACCTATACATTCTATATAATTATACATACGGTGTGTACTTGAATATTCTATCGGTAAGTAATACCGATAAAATATTCAAGTATTTACCTGGTTAGATTTTTTTTCATGAGCTGATAAAATCAGTGATAAGATACTAGGCTAAAGTAAATACCTACCCTTCTACTTTCAATGCATCTTATTTTGATTTATTTATTTGATTGCAAGAAAGGAAGAAAAAAAGGCTTTACAAAACGTCTTAGTCTCTAACCAAACTAAAATATTTGAAGACTGAAATTATCACAATTAGGTAAATTAAAAATCCTACTCTCTGTTCCTTTATTATCGTACTATATGAATTTTTAATCCTAAAATTAAATAATATATTGTTGAGCGCCTACTGGACATAACAAAACTAATGCCGTATTTTTCGAGTGATAGGTGTATGTAGAAAGTAATAGACCCGGCACGGTGGCACAGTATAAAGAATTCTCTTCTTTTTTGTACAGTCTTTACCTAACTAGGTAAAGGCAAAAGAATTATGTTTTAGCACTCTATGTATGTATGTATGTATCTTTATTATATTATATTATAAGTGTATGTACTGTAAAACTACCCCGTGACGTCGTCCGCATGGATCCGTTACTTAGCGATAATATGACATTAGTTCTACTTTACCGATTTTGCATTATATTATACACTAGCTGTGCCCGCGACTTCGTCCGCGTGGAATAGTGATTTTGGGCAGCATTTTTTGGATATATCTTATGGTTTGTTTTGAATTATAAACATCTTCGTTTAGGTGAATAATAAATAATATAATAATAATAATAAATAATAAATAGGTGATCAAAGCCATACAGGCTGCTTGAATTACTTACACGTGACAAATCCACATAAAGCTGATCATGCAAAAAACAGCTAATATTTAGATTCACACTCACAACATTTAGTGTCTGACCTTAGGCTTTATTAATTGTCATCGCGAAACATAGGCTCACTGGAAACTGAACTCGTTTAAACTAAACGGGAAATTGTTTGGAATGAGAGAAATCCGAGGAATAAAAACGCTATAAGGTTTTTTTTTATATAATAGCCTGCCAAAGTGACTCTACTCTGCCTGATGGTAAGCAGTCAGTGGAATCCAGAAGTGGTGGACACCATTCCAAAAGCCAAACTACTGGTATCCACTATGGCGGCTTAGTGAGATGCTTTTTCACGCCCCGCTTAAAAGACTCAGGATCAAAGTTAGATGGAAACTCAAGAGGAAAGAGAGAAATTGGGCCCCCGGCACTCTCACTCACCGAACGAAACGCAATAATATGGATACTACTACTCTTACAACGATCTTCTATGAGAGGGTAGTACTTCTCTGGTCGATCCGATCCCTTCATGCTGAAACCAGCGTAAATCGACTACTACTATTTCGTAATTCACTTTAATTCCACCTATTCCGTAATGAGACGTGTTAACAAACATGTTTTTATCACAAAAAATAAAAAGAAAATAAGTCCAGAAAAATATACATCTAACTTTTATTTACATTTTAACTGACAAAGTATTTACATTTTGATAAAGAAATAAGACGTGTTAACCTAACTTAAAAACACACAAAACTAAGCTAAATACATACCACATGTATGACGTGATTATTTAAATTGGCATAACTTTTTTACTTATGAACCGATTGACATGAAACAAACACTTAATGTTAAGTGAAGCTTACCACAATGTATCAGTGAAAACCATATTTGAATCGGATAAGCCGTTTTTGTGATTAGCGTGAACAAACGCACAGACAAACAGACAAACAGACAAAAATTGTAACAATAATTGTTTTGGGTTCTATTTGCGTTGATAAAGGTCCCAATAATATTTTTTCTCATATATCTTCCATGTACAGACAGCGACCGGTTACATTTTTATTATATGTATAGAGTATAGATTTACAATACTGCAATATGTACGTACATACAAATATATGTATGTACACATATATTTGTATGTACATATTGCAGTAATCTATACTTATAATGAATCTCTAGCGAGGTAATTTTCACGGTACATCCAAATCACTCAAACTGTGGGTACAATGCGTCTACTTTGGCAATTGTTCGTGTTACTTATTTTGCTAAGGGTACATGATATTGTGTACCTTACGTACGGGCACTTACTAGAAGATAGTCAACATAGGAATGATGACGCTTTGTTTAAAGCATGTGTAACTGAAAATCCTTATCAGTTCCATCATTTGAATTCAGTTTTGCTGGCGTATGGTGCTGTTTCAAATTCAGTGCAGTGGTGGCCATACAGAGTAAAGATACTGTGGGAGAAAAAAGGAAATAAAGAGGACCGAGGTGGTAACTATACCTTCGGACCACTGATTTTCAGACAAAACTTACACTTTACGTCGTTATGTACATGTTAAATGCACATCTCCAGCCAAACCGTCCCGCTTATTCTAAAAGATCTACTTCCGTAAAATGTTTGCTGGCTATACAATATACAGAACGATTTACTGAAGTTATATTTGTGATATCCAGATGAACCGAAAATAAATAAGGAAAATGAAAATATGTTAATTCATATAGGTTAATTAAATTAACACTTATGAACGTCAAAATTTACAAAATGTCAGCAAATTAACCTAAAACCAGTTCGCTGACAAAGTAGAGCCATGAGAAGAACTGGCAAGAAACTCAGGCCACTCTTTGTAATCGCCAGGTTATTACAATTTTTGTAAGTTACAGTTTCAAGTAGCATGCAAAGTGACACAGGCAATACACTTAACTCTATAGGTAATTAAATACTTACAGCTTTCTATGTTGCAAAGAAAAAATAAAAAGTAAAATGTGTGCTTTACAGGCTGCCTCAATTTGCATATTGCTACAAAAGGTAAAGGCAACATGTGAACTGTAATAAATGTTTCTATGTAAGTTTTATATAAACTGTTAATATTCGATATAAGTATAAAGTAAGATGAACTTAATTTACACCTCTATTTCACAAATCACAATGTATAATTTTTATAATACTAAGTATACAATTTTAACAAAACAATACAAAATGTGTACCTAACTGTACAATTATGGCTCGAGCATTATGTAATATATAATTAATACAAAAAAAAACATTTTATGCCAATATGTATCAATAAGCGAGATTACAGGATGGAAATAAATTATGAATAATTTAGTATAATATTCTGTATACATCTTTGCTCGAGACAGAACAGCGTTTTGTTTCGATTAGATTCGTGTTCGTAGAGTAGATAATCCTTTTACTGATTTGGCTGCGCGATAGAAGCCTTATTATAAAGGATGAATTTACTATGGCAAACTGTAAAGCGCTAAAAGCAGTGGACCAGATATCAGACAACACCAACTCATGAGTGGCTATCACAGTCCTACTATTTTGTGTTCATTTTTGGCAGACTGTGCCTGTTATTCCTACCTCGTGGACTAAGGCTGATGAAATTAAATAGTGTTTAGGAGGTCCACAGTCTGTAGCACTTCAAAATAGTTTTGCATTTAATAGGCTCCAAGCCTATACACTCCGCAAGATTTGCCATTTAATGATAGAGGCCGAATTGAAAGGACAATGCACAAGTGTAGTCTGATTTGTTACTCGAGTTTGGTAGCGGTACGTATCTACAGAACCAAGAAAAAGTTGTCTTGCACAAAACCTTACTTTACATACATCAATATAACCGTGCCGTACAATTGCCTATCGAAGTGACTTCACTCTGCCTTATGATACAGTCAGTGGGATCCAAAAGACTAAATGGTAGCCGCCATTCCAAAGGTCATTGTTTCAAACTGCTGGCTAGGTGGTCTTTATGAGATGCTTTTTTATTATTGATGCAGGACCTCATATCATCAGTCCATGAAGACGCAGTGGAGTTAATAAATAAAGATTGAATTTTTCAGTATTGTTTTAAAAAGTCATGTACTAGTACTATTGATACAGTTATTTTATTCATACTGGTCTACCAACGTGACTCTGCCTAGATAATTTAAAGAAAAGACATTTTGCTGGGGTAATGTTTCAAACGTTACCCCAGCAAAATCTGTTTTTTTTCCGAATAACTTTAAAACTATAATGCAAACAAATTTTGCTATAGGCAAACAAATTACTCCTTACGACGCACTAATTATCTGTTATACTCTCACCTCTTATAAGCACATTTTTATCAACATTTTGCTGGGGTAACGCACTCCTCTGCCTGACGGTAAGCAGCCAATGAAGTCCAGAAGTGGAAGACACTATTTTAATAGAAATTGTCTCAAACTGCTAGCATAGCGGCTTCATGATACTAGCGACACTATTGCAAATAGTAAAAATATAAATGAAGATGAGGTACGCATACGTTTCATACGTGCACACACACAAACTTTCGCATTTATAATATTAATAGGATGTTAATACATTTTTTAAGTCAAAATGTTTTAGTTTGTTCATGTACAAAAGACCTATATATATATATATATATCTAACTAAATAAGTATAAACTCGGCAGGGTTACTAAACTAAAGTGTACTAGTATTAGTTGAAAAATACACATCTTGTCAATTATAGGAATTTATCACAATGGTGTATTGTCATTGGGACTTAATTTTTAAGCGACTTCAAAAAATATTAACCCACAGTAGTTATTTTTATTTCTACTAGGTACATATTTAACAAACGTCATGATTCTAAACACTTATATTTGCTTTCGCTACTATATAAATAATATATACTAAAAAATATACATACTTACTAAAAAGATACTAAAAAAATAATTCATTATTGGCGCGTCTATCAGATTTTAGCTCTGCGGTTTCGGACAAGTAAGGTCATTGTCTTATAGTTGTGCTACTGCTACTTGCCGCTAGAGGGCGAACTCGCACGCAATGTTTTTTTCGGGTGAGGCGTGGGGTGGTGAGGAAGCGAAACGCTCAAGGTCATATGTGACGGAACGCCCTTAAAACTACATACATTAGGAACTTAAAAGTAAGTACTTAAAAATTAAGACAATTTCGCCAAAAAGTTTATTCACTAATATAAACAACGATAATCAGTAAATTAATGACAAGGAAGTTCAAAACCGTTACATTTCAGAGTGATTAGAGATCCCATTCTCATTCTTTCGTGCACTGTTCCATTTTGTTCCCACTCGGTCAGTCGCGTTCCGTTCAATGTACAATCAGTCGTACCGAATCGAAAACATCGCGAACGTTATAGTGGTAAATAAATGATGTACTAGAAAGAGAACGGAATAGTTCGTTCAAGTCAATGTTGGGAAGTAATTACTGTACTAGGAACTAATTCCCATTAGTTCTTAGTACGTGACCTACACAAGCTTACTTACTACATATTACATACTGAGAACTAAAAAAAACTAACACTACATTAGATTTGTACAAACTTAAAAAAAATATCTATTTATAGCCTTATTTCGATATATATCGATATTTTTAAAAACTTTCATCCCTAACAACACTCAATAAAATAAACTCATGCATGAATACTCAACGTATACCTACTTAACTTTACTCAAGCAATACAAAATACATTACTAATTTGTGAACTGTGTGAGTCTGTGAATAAATTTGTCAAATTTGTAACTTGTGAAAATGTAGTCCTTGTTCTGAGGAAAATGTGAACTGTGAAGTCACGGCAATACTATCTATACAGTAATCCATCATACAAACGGACGAAGCGCGAGCAACGCCCACGCGCCTCGAACTCGACATGCGCTCGGCATGTAGACAGTCGCGACTGCATAATCTACGAACGGACGGTGTTGTTTTTTTAACAAAAAGCGCGCGATTTTTTACTAAAAATAAGTTCAAGTACATATTTAATATAGCTGTTGCCCGCGACTTCGTTCGCGTGAATATTCAGATGGGTGCCTCTATGAGAATATTGCGTGCCTGATTTTATGGCAATCGTACATTTTATCAGTATTATTTGTCTCTATGGCGAATCCAGTTTAAACCCGCTACCGCTAAAACTGACAAACCACTTTCACACAAACTTGCGACTCTTATTTGCCCATTTAATGAAGGTGGTTTCTGAATATTAAAAAAAAAGTATTTTCTAGTAATTTGGTAATCCTACAAACTTTGCCACCCCTTTATACCCCCTTAGGGGATGGATTTCGCAAAATTCCATCTAAGTGAGCACCTATATTCTAATAGGAATGACAATGCAAAGTTTGAGATTCCTAGCACTTGTTGTTTCTGAGATTTCGTGATAAGTGAGTGAGTGACCTTTGGGGCTTCGCTGGTGTGAATGTCGTTTTTTCCAATAGACATTTTTATATTGTTTAAATACTGTTTTCATACTATTTTTAATCTTCTATTCATACAAATCCTCTTTCACCTAAAGATATCCCTCGTAAATCAATATACAATACACAAAGGCAAATATTCACTACAAAAACTTTCCCCTTCCCCTTCTTCCCTATTGCACTTTTTCTCCACTCTCCACAGTTTCCTCATTCCTCTCCTCCCCTCTCCCTTCTCCTCTTCACCTCCTTCAGCATCCCTTGCCCCTCCTCCAGCATCTCTTGCCCTTTCCTCCACTTCCCTCTACCTTGCCTCCTCGCTTTCCCCTCTCTTCCGCCTTCCTTCTCCTTCCTTTCCCTTCTTTCCTCTCCCTTCCTATCGCTTCCTATCCCTTCCCCTCCCTTTTTCGACCATTCGAGAACACCTTTCTTTCCGCGTTCCTTTCCCCTCACTTCCTCCTCACTTTCCTCTCATTTTCCCCTCATTCACCCTTCACTTCCCCTAACTCCTTTCCTCACTTCCGCCTCACTCCTTCTCACTTCTCCTCACTCCCCCCTCACTTTCCTCTCACTTCCCCCTCACTGCTCCCTCACTTCCCTCTCAATATCCCCTCACTTCCCCCTCACTGCCCCCTCACTCCTCCTCACTTCCCCCACAATTTCCCCTCACTTCCCCCTCACTTCCCCGTTACTTCTCCGTCACTTTCCCCTCACTTCCCCTCACTTCCCTCTAACATTCCCCTCACTTTCCTCTCACTTCTCCCTCACTATTCTCCCTGGCTTTCCCCTTACTTCCCTCTGACTACTCCCTGACTTTCCCTTCACTTCTCCCGCATTTCCCCTACACTTCCTCTTCACTTCCCCCTCACTTCCTTCACACTTTCCCCCCCCTTCGTCCTTCTCCTCAATTCCTCCTTTTCCTCCCTCCTTTCCCTCCTTCCCCCCCCTGTAAATTTCAAGTCGCTAGCTTCAAAAGCTAAAGATCTTTGTATAGAATATTTCATCCCTAATTTCACCCTTCTCAATCCACCCCTGTTAAAATAAAATTATAAGGATATTTTTTATTTAAATAGAAGTATTACAAAACAAAATTACAAAACTATAAGTTAAAAAATGAAGAAGATTCATACAATCGATTTCATCCCTTTTCACACACTTAGGACTTAAATTTTAAAAAACCCTTTTTTAGTACAACCTCTAGACATTTAAACAAACACACCCTCCAAATTTCAAGTCACTACGACCAGCAGTTTAGGCTGTGCGTTGTCTGTTAGTCAGTCAGTCAGTCAAGACAAAGCCTTATGTAATATGTATGGGTGTATGGATGTATGGATTAGACGTATAGCCACCGGGGATCAAAGCATACAGGCTGCTAGGAATGCTAACACGTGATAGAGCCACATAAAGCCGACCGTGCGAAAAACAGCTAATCCACACCCACAACTTTTAGTTGTGTATGACCTTTGGCTTTATTATTGTCATCGCCGAACATAGGCTCACTGGAAACTGGACTCCTTTAAAACTAAACGGAAGATTGTTTAGAATGAGAGGAATCCGAAAAATAAAAACGCTATCAGCTATTCCGTAACCTGTTAAAGTCTCTGTTTCTATCAGATTTCGTAGTAAATTAACAAATGTTCGACGTGATTTTTTAAATTGGCATAACTTTTTTATTTATGAACCGATTGACATGAAACAAAGCTTACCACAATGTATTAGTGAAAACCATATCTAAATCGGATAAGCCGTTTCTGAGATTAGCGCGAACAAACGCACAGACAAACAGACAAACAGACAAAAATTTTAACAATCATTGTTTTGGGTTCTATTTGCGTTTATAAAGGTCCCAATAATATTTTTTCTCATATATCTTCCATGTACAGACAGCGATCGGTTACATTTTTATTATATGTATAGATGAGGAGTAGGATATATTGTGCTGTTTATGGTTGCATGAATTCGTCAATAACGCATCCAGAGATAACTTTTTTAGATTTCCTGGAAACTCTTAAAAGTACGACCATAAAATAATTTTACTTACTAGTAGGTAGGTACATAATGTGTGTCTTTTTAATGGATAAGTATTTCCTTTTATCTCCCGAAAAAAAAGATGTCTGGATTAATAAATAAAGTGAGTAAAGTAAAGGAAAGTGATTGACACGAGTGAAATAGGTGGTTATAGGTTCAATTCAATTCAATTTAAAAAAAAACCTCAGGGCATGTTTGTTTTTTTTTTCGTTAGTTTATTTAATTCAAAGTAAAGATGTGGTATTTTATTATTATTATTAGTTCTTTATTGTACTGTGTGTATGAATAATACAAGAAAAAATAAATTTTCAATTGAAAAACAACACGCATTTTTATTGAACACTTCCTATTAAATTCACAAAGTATTTTATTTGTTTATATAAAAAAAGTATATTTATAATCACAAAACTAAATGGAAACACAAAGTAGGCAAATGTAATTAAAGTGCTGGAGGCGGGCAGCCCTATCGCATGTTTACGTACCGCGCGGCTGTAGGCATTTATTTATAAAATACGGCCTAAATAGTATTACCGTGGTGAAGTTGTAGGTGTTTGTGGGTGTGTGTGTGGTCTGGTTTGTAGTACTATACTGTCTTTCTTATTTTAAGTAGTAAGTGAATGAGAACTTGTGAACTTGTTCTCTACTTAGTCTGTGTGAGTGAGTACTCATGAATACTGACTAAACGTCCTTGTTCTGATGTTCCGCAGCACTGCGGAATACATAGTATACTTATTCAATCAAAATTCAAAAATATTGAAAATAGATTAACGTTCAGCGTAACTAATAATTCCAAGACTTACAAAGTACTTTTTAAGTATTTTTGTTTAAGCTATTTGATTATGTTTTATTAAATACCTGCAAGAGTCTCAGTGTGTCGCGCATTTTTGACATTTTACTTGTTCTGTACATAATCTGTGGTGGGATGATTCCAGGATTCCGTATATTGTCAAAAACACGTGTTGTTAGTTAAAGTTACTCAATGTCAAATTTCTTTCTAACCTAAAACATTGGGACTGAGGGGACTGAGTTTAGTTATTTCATGTGTTAAATTTATTCTATTTTGAAATAATAAACAATGTCTAAAGTAAAAAACAAGAGAAACTCCGGCCTAGCTGATAAAGTTCACAATAAGAGAAAGACCGAAATCCATAAGAAGAAACTTAACCCGTTTGAAGTTCATATAAATAAAGAGAAAATAAAAGTTTTAGGCAAGAAATCTAAACACGATCGAGGATTACCAGGTGTTTCTCGAGCTAAAGCGATACAGAGGGTAAATTACATTTCTATATTATATAGTTCATGTAAATTTTTGAGTGGTTTTAATTAAAATCTAACAAAACCCCTATTCAAACCGTTGTAAAAAAATTCTCTGCCAGTGTGTAATACTGGTTAATGATAATAAAGTAAAGTGAATATTATATTTATCTGATAATGAACCACTAAAATCTAAATTTCTCTATTAAAAATATACTTATCTAATAATACCTACTTGTTATATTTTAGAGAAAGGAAACTCTTGGTACAGAGATGAAACTTATGAACAAAACAAATGCGTTCATAGATCGTCGTATCGGCGAGAAGGATACACAAATATCTGCTGAAGACCGGATGATTGCTAGATTTGCTGCTGAGAGACAGAAACAACACAGCAAAAAGAATATTTATAACTTAGCCGATGATGAAATTTTGACTCACAGGTCAGATACATTCTTATGTTACTTTTTAACTGACTTAAAAAAAAGAAGGAGGTTTTCAACTGTTTCTTTTTTTATGTTTGTTACCTCAGAATTTTCTACTGGGTGAATCGATTTTGATGATTCTTTTTATTTAACAGCTGTTGCTTCCCGTGTGGTCCCATTTCAATTTTGCCCAGTTCTGACAATGACATCCATGAGAAAACAATATAAGTCTTAAATTTGCATTTTGTACTTTTTAGTTTTCTGCTTGTTTGAAGTTAGTTTTTTCTAGTAATGTTTGAAACAATATAATATGTTATTGTGGGATATTTTCTGTCTCTGTGTGTGAAATGTGTGCAAATCCTTTAGTTTTCACGTGGGATAAAAATTTGCATTAACCATAAATATTTCAATTATGTTTTTGCCATATCAAAGTTGCAGCCATAAAAGATACTGTATAATTATTTTAGAGGTCAAACATTGGAACAGATAGAGAAATTTGATGACCCTAGATCTGACGATGAAGATGATGATGGCAAGAAGTTTGGAGGCTTAGATAGTGAGTACATTGACTATATTTAAACCAGTTAGATTTACTTTTCCTATAATGTCTTTCTTATTTTTTATTGTAATTAATTTATCTATTATGAATAAATTACAATAATTATGTACCTACTTCTTTCTTTAATCATTCTACAAATCATATAAGTTTCTTTTTTACACAAAGAATTATTTATCAGTAAATAACTGACATCATGTATTATATCACCTAACCCGGAACTTTTATTACCGGCATATATAAGATTGCATGTGTATATTTTGCAAAATACTGTGAAGTGGTTTGATTGTAATTATTTACTGCAGCACAGAACTTATTCCCTAGTGTAAAGTTTACTACGTACCGCACGGCTCGGGAACCAGGCTGACTTTCGGGATAAAAAGTAGCCTATGTCCAGTTCTGATATTAAATCTATCTACATACCAATTTTCATCTGCATTTATAATATCTAGAATAAAAACATCTTTAAGTTTCATATAGAAGGGTTACTAGAATTAATAATTTATTAACACTATCAATTTCCATAGATGACTTTGTATCAGAAGGCCACTTTGGTGGTGGAATGTTATCCAAAACGGATTCTAAAGACGGTGCTAAGTCACACAAAGATCTAATAGAACAGCTAATAGCTGAGTCTAAAAAGAGAAAAGCAGAGAAACAAAAAGAAAAAGAACAGACTCTAGACTTGACAGAGAAGTTGGACAGTGAATGGAAGGATTTGCAACCGGTTGTGTTTAAGAAAATGAAGAAAGATGATAAAGAAGAGTCTGCTATTGAGAAACTTTTGAGTCAAGCAGAGAAGAAGGGTTTCGATTATGATAAGATGATGAGGGAGTTGAGGTTTGAAAAGAGAGGCACTGTGAGTAGATTTTTTTTTATATAATCTTAATTAAAGAGTTTATTATTGCCGATGGACATGTCTGTTATTAAGCATTTGTAAATTAAAATGAAGAACAACTTAGTTGTCTTAATCATGATGATTAATATAGGAAAAAAAGGCTTTAGGGGATAAATTAAGTCGAAAACTAATAAAATCAAGGTAATATGGAATGTTGATAATGTATGAGAAGTTTGTTTAGGTCTTTTCTGTTCTTGGTCGGAAGTAAAGTGATATGAGCTTAGCTTGTGATCACAGGCGATATAACCAGATCGAAACAACAAGAAAAAATATATGTAAATGACTACACATATTTTCATAGTTATGCTAAGCATTTATATAATTTTCAAAAAAAAAGAACCAACTTCAAACAGGAAACGAAAAAGGAAAAATTGATTTCTCTGGGATGCCTTTATCAGATCCTGTTTTTCTTATCATGGAACCACACTTTGGATATTTATCTCATTTCCAACAAAAAAGAATAATCAAAATCGATTCATTAACAAGGAAATTATGCGAATTGAGAAATCTCCTTTTTTGAAGTCAGTTAAAAATAGACAATTAACTTTGACATTTTCAGAATTTATATTTGGTTTTCATTTTAGCCGTCAGATGGATTAAAAACTGACGAGAAGCAACAGAAAGAAGAAAGGGAGAGACTAGTTCAGTTAGAAAAAGAGAGAGAACAGAGAATGTTGGGAGAAGAAGAGAGAGTTGTGACGAAGCCTCAGCAAGCTAAAGTTAAACATAGGTAAGTTATTTACAGAAAAGGGAAAGATAGTACATTTACTTCCAATTTTGATACAGAGTCATTTAAGCTAGGCGTGAAAATGCATCATACAAACCATTATAGTGAGGGTCATTATAGGTAGCATAGTTATGATTTTTGGGATGGTGTTCATTACTCTTGGATCCTACTGACTGTGACTGATGTCGTCATTTTGATAGGCTAATTGTAAAGATAATTGTAAAAATAAAATTCAAAGATATTTGCGACAACAATGTTGATGGATAAAAAAAGGTTCATAGTAAAAAATACTATATATTTGCATGGTAGTAGAATCTCGCAGGTTTCTGCATGAATGGGCTGGATCGACCGGTGAAGTACTATCCTCTCATAGAAGATCGACGTTAGAATGATAGTTTCATGCTAAAGCGTTTCGTTCGGTGAGTGAGAGCGCCGGCAGCCCAAATACCCCTTCGGTCCTCTTCCTTTTCAGTTCCTCATCCCCTTCTCCATGGTCGGCAATGGTTACGGTTACCACTTATCATCAGGTGGAGCCGTATGCTTGTTTCTTACCAAAGTTGTATAAACATAAAACTAACTAATATTATTTTTATTATACTCGTGATTATAAACCTTATAGCGTAACTTTAAGATGTAAATTAGTTTATCAGTACATTGACGTCTTCACCCTATTATGCTTCCAGGGTGGAATAATACAACTCTCAAAGTTGTATTCGAATAGCATAGTTAATAGTGTTCGAGTCGATTGTTCAAGTAAAATTTTGCCACGTTTATTCAAAATTTGTAATATATTACAAAAAGTAAGAAATAATTGCGTTTACAGATAAATATAAATAATAATATGTGGACACTATTACACACCGTCATCTAGTCCCAACCTAAGCAGAGCTTGTGTTATGGGTACTA
Source organism: Parascotia fuliginaria (assembly GCA_963082885.1). Lineage (NCBI taxonomy): Eukaryota > Metazoa > Arthropoda > Insecta > Lepidoptera > Erebidae > Parascotia > Parascotia fuliginaria. The sequence goes on along the minus strand of OY720194.1, from coordinate 11,318,329 downwards.
GATAACTGAAATATAAAAAAAAAAAGTATGTATATTCATACATACTTTTTTTTTTTTGTAAATACATACTTATAATACATAGAAAACACCCAAACTGAAGACAAATACAAATGTTCATCACACAAATATTTGCCTTCCGTGGGAATCGAACCCACGACACCCGGCGTCGCAGTCAGTTACACTAACCACTAGACCAACGGTGCAGTCAAGACAAATACAAATGTTCATGTAGATCTACTTAAGTATATGCAAATAATACGTTGTAAAATGCGTTGCGTTATTCTCATAGTAAAATAACTGTAAGCAATTAAAGCAGAACATATTTTTAAAATATGGCTCCGATTAAATGATAAAAATTTAAAATCACAAAATATGACACTGAATTACGTCATTGCCACCTAAACGCTCTTAATACTACATTGGTATTTCAGATCAGCAGAAGATTTAGATGATAACTTCGAGTTGGATGACGAGAAAAAGTTTATGCTGGCGTATGATAATGATGGCAAGCCTTTAGTTCCTGAGAATATATTAAAAGACTTCTCAGGTAAGCCTATCACTTCAAACTTTCTACAAATTATCTTTAAATATATTGTATAAAATCTGTACATAGTATAAATGGAGGTCGTTGGAAAACGTCTGTTTGTTTGAATGCGCTAATCTCGAAAATCACCTAATAGATTTGGATGCGGTTTTCTGCTATGTGTTGTAGGATTCTCAATTAGTATCTTCATCTATTGCCACTAATATTTTGAAACTGTAAATATCAATGGGTTTTTTTATATTTTAGTACCCAACGCGAAACCAAAGTTTGACGATGGAATATCCGATACTTCTGATGAAGATGGAGAAGATGAAGAAGAAAGTGAAGAATTGGAGTCTGAATCAACAAATGTACAAGACGATGAAAAGCCTAAGGAAGTGAAAAAGAATGGATCAATAAAAACTGATTCTGATTCTGATGAAGAAGTTTCTTCAGATAGTGATATTAAAACAAATAAAGGGAAGAAGAAATTAATTTCAAAAGGTGATAGTGATGAAAGTGATACAAGTGATGAAGAAATAAAGGCTAAAACTCAGTTAAATAATAAATCTAAATCTTTAGAAGTTGAAAACAAAAAACAAAAATCTAAAAAATCTATAAAAGAAAATACAATTCTATTCCGAAATAAAAAAGATGATAGTGAAGAAGAAAGTGGAGAAGATGAAGAAAGTAGTGAAGAAGATGATGAAAGCGATAAAGATAAAGCGAAGGAAATAGATATGAAGAATTTTGATGATTTAAATGAGTCAGATGTTGAAAGTGATGATGGTATGAATGACGAAGAGGTTGCAAAGATTAGTTCTATGTTTGAACTTAATGCTAATGAAAGCGACAAATTAACGGTAAGCTTTTTTTTATATAACTTTGGTGGCAAAACCCATCTGATGGTAAGTGGTAAACGTAACCTATATAGATGACTGTGTTTTCTAAGGGAAGTGTGCGCGCATAGAACAGTCAGTCGCTCCCTGACTGTTGACCGAGTAACACGTGCTGATGCTGGACGCACCAATATCTTATACGTAGTGTAGAAATAATACTTGGACAACAACTGCCTTCAGTTTATCATAACAAATTTAGTATGTTTTTCCTTCTCATTGTATACACAATATTTTTTTAAATAATAAATATTTTCAGGAATTATTAACAGGAAAAACACCTTCACAGCAAGCAACAGCAATACAAAATCTTATAAAAAGTTACGATCCGAGTTTATCAGAACACAATAAAGACAAACTTAGTCGATTATTCGCGTATATGTTACAATATATAAACGATATATTCACTAATTTAACCCAAGAAGGAGAAATACTAAAATCATTTCTCATTTTTGACAGATTAGCCCCATATTTCTACGACCTAGCACACACAAACAAAGTATCAACAAAAAAATATATAGTAGAATTACTTAAAGAAAAGTATGGCAACTTTAAAAAAAGGCAGAAAAAAGTACCGGATATGGATACGTTGATATTTTTTAAAATAATATCTCTTTTATATCCAACGTCGGATTTTAGACATCCTGTGACAACGCCGGCTATAATATTTATGTCGGACATTTTAAGTTTATGTAGATTTAATGACGCTTATTCAATATCAAGAGGTTTATTCATAACTACCCTCATTTTAGAATACACAACTCTATCAAAAAGATTAATTTCGCCTGCAATTAATTTTCTTAGAGGCATACTTTATTTGAGCGCAAATACTTGCGTTTTAAACCCCATACAAGTAGTACCTCCTTTTAGAATACACAAGGATACCAAAATTTTAAATTTAGAAGACGACTGTTCAAAAACTGACGTACAAAACAAGATGGCGGCGAAAGACTTGGTGTTGCCAGAAATAAATGATGACTTTAAAATTCGTTGCTTATTTACTAGTATGGGTATTATGAAAGAATATTTCGATTATTTTAACGATATTGAGGCACAACAGTATTTATTCGAGCCACATTTGAAATTAATCGATAAAATCGATTTGGATTTATATCCGAAGAAAGTAGTGAAATCGATTAAAGATATTACTCAATATATGAAATCTAGTTTGGAAGTGAAGACGTTTACGCCAATGTGTAAAGAAAAGCAAAGGCCTAAGGCTTTGAGGCTGTATGAACCCGACATTCAAGAAGTGTAAGTATATTTCCTTTTGTTTATTTTTGCGTGCCAAAATGCCTGATCAATCGGTTAATTCCTGTCTGTAAGTAATGGATATCAAGCCATCATAAAAATAGTATGGATTGGTTATTGTGTACACGTTATGAAAATATTTTTTTCTTTTATATGACAACTCCCACATTAGGGAACAAGCCCTGTATCGCGCGGGACTTTACAAACACATTGAACGGACACAAAGTACGCCCAGATTCAGAACAATATTTAAAAAAAATCACATCTGTAACGGCAAAACTATTTTCAAACCGGGCATCGAACTTGAGACCTCAGCGTGGTAATCCGTACACAGTACCACCGGACCACAGAGGCTAATTATTTCTTTGTGCTAATATGGTTCCGTATTACAGCTTCACTGGTAGCAAGAGTTCCAAATTATCAAGAGAACAAGCCGAAAGTCAAAGACTCGAGAGTAAATACAAGAAGGAAATGAAGGGAGCTATCAGAGAGATCAGAAGAGACAAGTCTTATATCGCTTCTGTTAAGATTCGGCAGAAGATACACGGGTAAGTTATAACTAGCTGTTGCCAGCGACTTCGCCGAATATACCACAATAAAATATAGCCTATGTACGCTAATATTGTAACTTTCCCTGTTTTTTTTAATGAGCGTGTTTAGGAAAATTTTCGCAATCAGTTGGCGCCACTTCAACTGTCACATTGAGCCAATCAGGGGTTATCTTTCAAAAAGCGCTTGACAGCTAGACCTGACACGTCGGTGCTGCCACCTCGTCGGCGCCATGTTAGAAAAACATAAACGTCAACATTAAAATTGCCGAAAGGAACACTGAAAAATATTTGTTTTGATAGCGCTATCAAAATGGAATACCTTTTACCAAAGTGGCGCCAACTGGTGGTGAAAATTTTCCCAAACACCTTCATTGGTTGCATAGGTTTTGAGGTTTTCCACTACAAACAAACGTACAAACAAGGTATATATATTATTATAAAACAAAAGCCCGTCTGTCTAAAATAAACTGAAAAAAAGAAACCAATTTCTTTCGTGCTGATGCTACATTGCAATATTATAAAACCTATGTCAGATATTTTTAAATATTTGAAAAGCACTGCCATTATACACTGACGGACTCATAAACTGCATCAAAGTAATAGACGACTTTGAAATAAATATTTTAACCAAGTATGCAAACTTTCTATACAGATTAAAATTGAAACCTCTAGATTGGTTCGTGAACTTTAAAACAGCGTAGCGTCATATCCTTAAGTTTAAGTTTGTGTACTGAAAAGGACCTTAAGACTTTTTTGAAGAAAAACAGAAATTTAAGGAAAATTGGTTTAATAAAAAAAATGGTTTTAACAATAGACACAAACTTTATGCAAGGGTTTATTTATGTTTTAATAAGGTGTATTACCTCCACGTGCCCTTATTACGGATTCTAATCGATTCCGCATAGATTTTATTAGGGTTATTAAAAGATCTTGCGGAATATTGTCCCATTCTTCTGAAAGTGCTGTTCTTAGTGCTGCCACTGTCGTGGGCACAGGATTTCTCGCATATACAGCTCTTTTTAAATTGTCCCAAACATGCTCAATGGGATTAAGATCCGGGCTGCGTGCTGGCCAATTCATTGTACGTATCCCAACCTCTTCGCAATATTGTCGAACTTGTGCAGCAGCGTGCGGCCGGGCATTATCCTGCATTAAAGTAAAATTTTCGCCTATGAATCCCATGTAAGGCACCACGTGATCTTCTAAGATCTCTGTTATGTAGCGACGTGCAGTCAAACCCCCTCTATTACCGTTTTGACGGACTATGTCTATGAACACAAGTTCTGTTCGCCTGTTCATCGATATGCCACCCCAGACCATACACGAACCGCCTCCAAAAGGAACACGCTTCTTAATGCAACTTTGAGCATATCGCTCCCCACGTCGACGATACGACTCTTCTGCGACCATCTGCACCATGTAAACATGTCCTACACTCGTCCGTGAACAATACGGAGGCCCATTGCTCTTCTGTCCAATTTAGGTGATCACGCGCAAATCTTAAGCGAGCTTGTCTGTAAGCTACAGACAACTTTGGACCATTTGCTGCTCTATAAGGGGTGATATCCGCTTCCTTTAGCCTTCTTCTTATTGTTCGTGCACTCACATTTACTCCACGCACTTCATTAAGCTCTGTTTTGATGTTTACTGACGTGAGAAAACGATTTCGCAGGGAAGTTGTAACAATAAATCGGTCATCACAACCGGTGGTTGCTCGAGTCCTGCCTTTACCACGTCTCCTTCTGTGAGAACCTGTCTCCACAAACCTTCTGTATATTCTAGAAACCGTAGACTGGTTTAAATTTAAATTTCTACCAATCGTTCGTTGATCCAGCCCTCCCGCACCAGTGCTACAATTTGAGCCGCTTGTTCTGACGAAGTATCCATATTATGGTTCAAAAACTCTCGATGAGTTAAAAAAACTAACCCAACAATTCTGCTGGTAACAATAATTCAATTGACAAAAGAATAAAAAATCAATGCGAATCAATTTAAAACTTGCTTTAAATAACACGCAAATCTGATACTACGAGTAAATTTTCTTTTTCCGGCTATATTCATTTGTTTTACTGCAGTTTTATTTTTAAATTTTCCTTTTTTTTAAGATTAAGAGCCAGTCTCTCCATATTTATATAATTTAATCTAAAAAGTTTGCATACTTATTAAAAAAATCATTTCAAAGTAATCCTGAACTTTGATGCAGTTTATGAGTCCGTCAGTTTATCTACTCAGAGCCAAAGAGACGTCAAAATATTTTTTTTACAACAAAAGTCAATGCCGCTTAATTATACTATGACGTCACACCAAGCGCGCCAAAATGACAGGCGTTTAAAGTGTTCGTGTGGGTTGGCTATTTTTAACTTCTTTTTCAAATACTTTAAATTACTTTAATGGTGTTGAATATTTTTATATTTTATAGCGATGAAAAATATTGAATATAAAAATAAAAAATACATGTATATTCTCTATTTTTGCCACCATGACTGGTCGCTCGCCACGCCTATCCAATCCATCGCTAACCACCTTTATTTGGTCGTCAGTACAGCTAGTGAGTTGTATGCCCTAGTCTGCTCTAAATAAGTTCTTTGTTATTAATTTGGTGTTTACTTACAGGGACAATATAAGAAAGAACAAAGTGAAGCAAATATACAAGGATGCCGCGATACAACAGGGAGAGCTGAACAAAATGAAACGCATGAAATAAATGTATATTTGCATTATAGTCAAACAAATATAATCAATCAAACACAAAATTTCATTTTTTATTTGTTGTTATGAAGAAAAGTCGTGACGGGCATGGCTCCGTGGTTTAAGGTTTACGCGTCATGAGTGGCTACGTGAGCTACGTCGCAATTTAGTGTCATAAATCTATATTTTAGCTATATTTTAATAATATGTTCTGGGTAAATGCTAGTATTGGGTGAAAGCAATGATAAACGCAATGATATCTTACTTTTTATTCAGCTTTCACCTAATTCTAGCATGATAACAGAACATATTTTTAAAATATAGCTTCGATTACATGATAAAAATTAAAAATCACGATATAAGACACTAAATTGCGACGTTGTCACTCATGACGCGTAAAAACTCTAGGTCGTGAGTTCGGAAACAATTTTAATATTTCCAATTCATTAAGTACCTGCTTTCTATGTTATCTTGAAAATTTTGAGTTACGATGAAAATAAACATTGTAGGAGTTATCTTACAATGTTTACAAGTCGAGACGGATTGGTAACAGGTTACTGTTACCAATCCGTCTCGACTTGCTCAAGGCAGCTGATGATCTATCATATCGGCCCATTATTATTCCACTGCAGGAAGAGACTTGAAAGTATGAGCATTGATCGCCACGCTTGCTCAAGGCTTTCAGATTTCCTCAGAAGTCGCATGTTTCCTCACGATGTTTTCCTTCATGCGCAGTCAGTACACTTAGTACTCAGTCCAGTTATACTTAGAAAGAACATAATTATGATTTGAAAAATCACATTGGTACTTGCCTGGATTCAAACCCTCGTGTTTGCGAAGCGGGTAATGCTTGGTTAAATTCTCACAAAGCTTTGTATGATTTGAAAATATTCGTAGCATTAACTATCTACTTTGTTTCTGTTAATAAACACTTTTGCGGTCACCGATGCCCTCGACATCCTCCCTTTTTAAAGAGTCTAGAAGATGTAGTATATATTCAGGTTGCTAGATAGAAAAGTTAGGTAAATAGGTATTAGATATACCTACATATGAACAGATTTGTCGATAATAGGTACCTACATATATCTTTTTAATAATTTATTAATTCTTAAACAAATATATTAACACTACATTTTAAATCATTTCTTATTACGTTTCCATATGGAATAGTTCAAGCATGACGCAAAAGTGAGCCATGCGAGGTACGGCAGCATTAAGTAGCCTGCTGTAGGTGTGACCTTGTAGAAGCTCAATGTGCAGGCTACTGCTACTGCGTCCAGAGCCAGTATGTGGACGAGACCCTGAATATAGAAACAGCCAATAAAATTGCAGCTAGAAGACCTCGCAATGCTTAGTCTTATTCTCAAATTAAAAATTAAGCTTCGGACGAATAAACCTTTTTTTATGAATTCTTTTCTCAGTTCTACCCGAGGACTTTGTGAGTTTTCAGTAGCAGAAAATAAAATAAATGGTAACTGTCGCTCATGGGCGACACAGAGTCTCTGGCATTGTTCCTGCAATGCTAGGGACTGTGTGAAGCCTCTGCCTACCGTGAAGGAATTGAGGGAAGTGAGGAAAAAGTGTGGAAATTGGGCCTCCGGCGCTCTCACTCACCAAACGAAACGCAATAGTACGGATACTACTACTCTTCAATTTTCTATGAGAGGGTAGTACTTCCCCGGTCGATCCGGCCTATTCATGCTGGAACCAGCGTGGATCTACCGTTATATATTCTGTGAAGTGTTTTAAATTTATTAAATTGGCATTCGAAAGAGCACGGCAACTTTACGGTTGAGAATAAGACAGTTGAAGGCCATATAGTCGATGTTACCTGCAGTCGAAATGTATTGACAATGTGATCTCTTGCTTTATTAGCAGTAACTTTTTAAAATATGGTCTTACCAATCCAACTTTCTGTTTTCCAAAGAAGATAGGTGTCCACGCCCAGTTCAAAATTAGCTGTGTTCCGTATAACATTAGAGGCATTACTGCATCATCTGGAGACAATAAAATATTCAGAATTTATTTTCAGGCAAGAGTAGGTAATTCTACTGCGCTAGTAAGAAAGGCGCCATAAAGGCATGCGAGACGAGGTACTGTCCCCCATGTACTTTTTTGTCCATTGATATAGACCTCTTAACCTCTTATAAATTGTATCGAATAACTCACACAAAGAACTAAAAGTGACCCGTACAAAAATTTCCCTAAATTACGGTGGTCTCCGAGAGACCGGACTGGACGAAAGTACGGCGGGCATTCCCCTAAAAACATAAAACTAACGTAACTAGACTTGACAATACACACGACGAGCTTCCATAGGGTACGCGTCACACAAATGACCGCACACCGTATGCGTTGAGTCCATGACAAGTACTCGGAGAATATTTTTTACACGATTCAGAGTCCCTCGTTTGTGCAGGTCTTAAAAGACATGAAATAGGTAGGCAGGCACAGATAAAAAGCCTCTAAAATGTTAATTATCAAGGTACTACCTTGATACCTTGGTATCAAACCTCTCCTTTATATCTTCTCTCTTTCTAAGGTTGAGATTCATGTCCAGCAGTTACAGTCTTCAGGCTGACGAAGAACCTACTTCATCAGAAAAATTCGAATGCCAGTTTAACACATCATTCTTAAATAAAATTGAGTTTATGTTGTGTGTAAAAGTTTTTTAGCATTACGAAGATCCACGACCGAGTCGCAGGACCTGGCGAGTGTCGCGAGCTTGGCACAACACAGGACCAGCTTAAATAGGATTCACATAGAGAAAACTGCCTACACCTAGCTGTGTGATATATACCCACAGCTAGGTGGGTGAGCTGTGGATAATGACGATGATACTGATACTTTACCTGTAAACCCACCATATTCTTTATACACCAAGTACGACGCGTATCCCATGCCAGAATACAGCGCAGTCCACGTAGGTCCAAACGCCCATCCAGGCGGGGTCCAGGATGGCTTGTTCAAGAGTTGATACCAGGCCTTACCATCTGGGCGTTTGACCTGGCCTATCATGGTGATAGTGCTGACCCAACCACCCACGTTGGGCAGTAAAGTTGCACCGACAATACCCCAGTTCATCGTGGTCATTTTCTGCGGACGAATTTGTTGTAGTTAGGTATAACCTAGGTATTCGTACTTTGCTTACTGTCCGACGCGGCGACGACCTGATGAGGAAAGTGGGCAACTGAAAGATCCGGGCACGACCGATCAAGGTGGCGAAACTTGGTGGAGGCCTATCGACGTCCAGCAGTGGACGTCTTTTGGCTGATATGATGATGATGACTCGTAGGTACTTAAAAAATACCTTTTTTCTGTTTTATGGTCGAAGTGGAAATGCTTAGGAAAGTCCTGATAACTATACATTTCGAGAAGACCTTTAGTTTGCAGACCGTTTTCCTATCCAGACGATGAATAACCCCTGATGATGTAAGGGCAATCAAGGTTGCAAAAATTAGGGAAAGCTCTTTAAAACGTCCAGCAGAGGACGTCTTTAAGCTAGCAGACTACTTACCATCCAGCGAGGTGTCAATTTAGTTTGTTCAATTATATAATCTGTATTATTATAAAGCGGAAGAGTTTGTTTGTTTATTTGAACGCGCTCATCTCTGGAACTAGCTATCAGTCGGATTTGAAAAATTATATTTGCGTATGATAGCCCAGTTCTCGAGGAAGCTTAGCTATGTAACATCACGCTACTGGCGAAACCGGGCCGCGGAAAGCTAGTAAACAATTTTTCTTTTAAATTATGTTAAGTAAGTAGGTACCTATATTGTTATCCTGTAAGTATTTAGAATCTTTTCGATAGATCGAATTAATTTGATACTGTTTTAGTCAGTTAAGTACCTTGATAGGTAGTAAATAATGAATAATGTCGTAGGTAAAAATAGTCCAAATAAGAACATCAGATATGGCGATAAGGATAATTTTATCTAAGTACTTACAGATACAATTTAATTAAATAAATAATTTACTTACCTACATATTAAGATCAAAACTTAACTTGAATAAAAAACTCGTGATACGTAGGTACCTACCTACTATACTTAAGTACTTAATAGCGGCGTAAATTGATAACTTCCGCAATAGGGAATGCGCCGCCGTGTCGATCGCGGGGAACTTTACAAATATACAAAATGGTAAATAATATAAAAGTAGGTACATCCCCGCACTTGCAACGCCCATCACAGATCATTAATAATAAGACTTAGTTACATCGAAAGTCATCCAATGCTCGGATCAAGGGGATCACACAAACACAACGTTTGTCCCGTTTAGGATCGAACTCAGATGCAGCAGTTGTACGAACTTTCACTGCGCCACCGAGATTATCGAACAGAAGCAAATTTGTAAATTTAAAACACATCTTGAAACGTCAAAGAAAATAGCAGTTTCATTAAAATATATTAAAATATGCTATTTAAAAGTTTGTAAAACTAGAACCTAAAAAGTGTTTATAGTTGTAGAAATTTACATGTAAGTAGGTTACCTGTTCACATACCTAATTTACTAAAGTTGCTGGTTGAGGGTCAATGCCCTAATTTTCGTATATTGACGCGGTGATGTTAAGTAGAAATAGCTTTTGAGGCATGTTTTAGTAATATGTAGGTACAGTGACAAACTACTGATGGCGTAAAAATAAACGTAAATATCAAAACAGTGGCAATGTGAGTAAGTACAAAATATATTACTGTAGTAGATACAGTAGGTAGGTACTTACCTAGTTTTTCTAAATTTAGAACTTGCTACTATTATGTACTAACTTTTACATTTAACTACTGTACGAGTATACGAGTATTAAATATTAATATTTTGTTATTACGAAGAATACAATACAAAATACAAGTCAATAATAGTGTAATCCGTTACGAAGAAAATACGCACAAAATATTCGTGTAATGTGTTTCAGGATAGGTATTTTGTATTAAATTTTTGCTTTGTTTATCAATATTATCTTGTCACGTTCACTAATTCAAAGATAAATATAATTTAAATTATTACTAATCGTTTTTTTTTAAATTATATACTTAAAATTTCTGAGTGTAACGAGACGGCGCAATCATCTGACAACTGTGAGCTGTGACATTGTGGTTACAAAACGTCATTCATCAAATATTACACTGCCTATTTCAGAAGCACACTATTTTAATGCATTTACTATGTGATGATAGGTCTTGTTCATTAATTTAACATAGCATTGTTCCTGGAACCTGATTTCACTTGGAATTTATTTCCACATTTAGAAAAAGTGTTCCGTGTTTCGCAGCAGTTTTTTAGAACTCATAACTTAATATTAAGTAAGTACTAATGCAGTAAATATAAATTTAAACATACCTGTGTAAAAGTTTATCGGTGTTTTCTTATGAAAATTAAATTGCGTAATAGAGAACTACTGTACTACAAATAAATTTAAAACCTGTACGATTTTAGGTCAATAATTAGTGGTTAATAACCGGCATTACGTCATATTATTGTTTAAATATTATACCTGGTAAGAATTTTGTTAAAATTACATTATCTAATCTCACAATAAACTTATGAATTTTAATCTAAATTTCGTGCCGGTCTGATTACCGGTCTGTTGCCTATCTGTCTGGTCATTCGATTAATGAATTAAGTTGGCTGTTTATGAGTACATATTTCTATTTCTAGTATTTTTTTTTAAAATGGAGGTAGTGCAATTTAACATTGAAAGGTAGGACATAAAAAAAAGTTTTCGCTTGTCATGAACATAGTTCTTTTTCAAGATACGCTTTTTACTACTACGTTTTACTACTAGGAAAAGAGAGTGAAGGTTTCCTTCATACATTTCTATACTTTATGTCAGGTGCAGTATTTCTCAACACTAATAATTTTAATCAATCTATGTATTAATTTAACTAATTAATTCTATTACTATAATTTAATTTTATTACTTTGCATACTGTTCATATAGACATGTTGTACTATTAATTTTATTCAACATCTATTGTAACCATGTTTCAAGCAAATAAAGATTCTTCTTGTTCTTAAACATTACTTACATCCATCCATCCATAACCGGAATCTCATTTATATGTTGACGACCACTATGCCATTTATCATGATAGCCATTGACTTGACTGACCAAGATCCATCACTGTCTATAAGGCTGAGTAGAGATAATTTATGAGTAAACTAGCTTCCCACAGTTTCACCATTGTCTTTGGTTACTGCTCTGCCCCTATCGCCATTAGCGTGATGTTACATAGTCTATAACCTCCCTCAAGAACTGTGCTATCATACACAAAAAGAATTATTGAAATCGGACTGGTACTTTCAGAGATTAGTGAATTCAAACAAACAAACTCTTCCGCTTTATGTAAAAAAAGTGAGTAAATATAAAAAAAAAGAAAAGGGTAAGCACTGTCATAATATCATAGTTAAAATTAATGTTTTGTCTTCCAGAATCACAGACAAAATAATGGCAAACTGGCCAGTCTTAGGATCCATTGTTTTACCCAATGTTGGTGGTTGGGCCAATGGCATACTGTTTGCTGGGCAGATTCAGAAGAGTGAAGCAGAAAAGTCCTGGTATGACGGTCTAAAGAAACCGTGCTGGAACCCTCCAAAGTATGTCTTTGGGCCGGTCTGGACGGTCTTGTACAGCAGTATGGGATATGCTTCGTATTTGGTGTATGAAGAGTTGGGAGGATTTACAGGTAGGCTTGCTTATAGCGGTCTCAAAATAAAAAAGCTTTGTAATAAGTTTTACTTAGATAATGAGAATGGGAGGTAGCAAAGTATAGGGGTGGAGGGGCTATGTCCAACAGATGGTGATGACTTAGATAATATGTATCCAATAGGACTCCTTAGTACAATATAAGTAGGTGGTCTTATGTGGTTTTTCATGCCCTGCCTTTAAAACCCAAAATTATTTTGGATTATTTGTACTACTGTTATTTTTGACCAAGAAGTAATGAAAAAGGCTTCTATATATATACATTTTAGTGATGCTTAATGTACAATAATATATAGCTATTTTATATTTTTTTTTATATAATATTTCATCAACTACACACAACGAAATCTAGACCTAAAGTAAGCAAATTGTAAGCTTGTGATATGAGTGCAGATATACATATATAAATAACTTTTGAATATTATATATCTATATATATCCATACAAGACTATAATTCTATTATTCTAGCTTTCCTAGGTGTGGTTTTATCCGCATCCTTAGTTACTGCTCTGCTCCCATCACCAGTAGCGTGATGTTACAGCCTATCACCTTTCTCAAAAACTGGGCTATTATAGGCTAAAATAATTATTCAAAAACGACTGGTAGCTCCACAGATTAGCGCGTTCAAACACACAAACAAACTCTTCCACTTTATAATAGTACAGATTCCATATTTGCAAGTCGCCATTTCTTAAATTGTCCATTATTTTTTTCTAATTGGCAAACATTAGTATTATGAGTACAGAGTGTAAATGTGAATGGATCACTGCTATTTATAAATAAATATTATGTCATAAGGTGTGTAAGTTATGCCTAGAATATTAATTATTTAAGTCATGTTTACTAGACCTTGAAATTACTTGACAACTAAGTTTACAACATGAAAGATTATTATCGGCATAGTAAATAGTGAACCATCTCATAAAATCAGCCGAAAGACGCCCACAACTTCACGCCTGTCTCCTATTAATGGGGTAAGCAGAGACTATAGAACGCCATTTGCTGCGATCTAAACATACCTCATAGCCTCTTCAACATTCATTAATCTTTTCATACACACACGTTGGTTACGGGTGCTTGTAATTGTGACCTTTGTCAACACATCTCCTATTAAATCCTTGTGTGTCTGTCTAAAGGGACCCCTACCAACTTGCCCAGTCAATTCCGCTCCATAAATCTTTAGTCATACCGCTACTACTGGACATAGGCCTCCCTAAATATTGTCCACGCTGTATTCAGCATGAATGGGTCGGATCGACCGGGGAAGTGCTACCCTCTTATAGAAGATGGACGTTTAGAGTAGTAGTATCCGTACTACTCCGGTGAGTGAGAGCGCCGGTGGCCCAATTTCCCTCTTTTTCATTTTCCTCATCTTCCTCATTCCCTTCTCCTACTCCATTAGCAGCCGCCATAGTGGAGGCCACCATACCAGCAGTTTAAGACGATGGCTTTTGGTATGGTGGCCACCGCTTCTGAATTCCACTGACTGCTTAATCAGGCGGGATGGAGTCACTTTGGTAGGCTAATATATATGAAAAAACGTTGACCGTTTGTAAGCCTCCCTCATACATCGGTTGTTTACCAATATTATCAGGTCGTCGGTCTTTGTGGGCGCCACTCCCTACCGTTTCTCTGCTATGCGAATTATGCGTTCTACATGCCCTGAAATCATCATTATATGAACCACTTTTAACGGACTTAATTACGCAGTGCTGCTTGTTAGCTTGATCGCTTCTTACGATTTCTATAGGAAGAGGCGTGCCATAATCTATTACTACACAGGATGCAAATTATATAATGATTTTGGTGTAAAATTGCACGTGGGACCGTTACTATTATTAACTGCGTATCATATAAAATTTAACAGTATGAATGGGTCGGATCGACCGGGAAAGTAGGTACCCTCTCATAGAAGATCGGTGTAAGAGCAATAGTATCCGTACTATTGCGTTTCGTTCGGTAAGTGAGACTGCCGGAGGTCCAATTTCTATTTCCCCTTTCCTTTTTCTCACCTCCCTCAATACTTTTACCTACCCACTCCCTTCACGGTAGGCAGCGGCTTTACAGAGTCCCTGGCATTGCAGGAGCAATGCTATGTGAGTCGTTCATAAGCGACAGTTACCACTTACCATCACGTGGGCTGTGTGCTCGTCTGCCACTGTCGGCAATAAAAAAGGGTGCCTATTTTTTTTTTTTCCGACTAAGGTGACAAACAAGCATACGGCCCACCTGATGGTAAGCAGTAACCGTAGCCTATGGAAGCTTTATTTTTTGAAAATTTTAAAACAGAAGCTATTAAAAACAAAATTGACATTCATTTATTTAAATAGCTTTGTTTTCAATACAATTAAAGTTTTTTTCTTCATTAAATAGGTACGTCGATATACATTATTGTACAATATTTAAGTATTTTTAGTGTGTTAGTGTGGTTGATGGTAGAAATACCTACGTTCTTCTAGTTTTGGAGTTTAGAAGTTAGACACAGATAGACGAAAACAGCGGCTTTGTTTTATTTATGGTAGCCTATTATTTGATCTGTAAGATTTTTGTAAATCGTTAAGCGTCCGATTAAAAAATATAATAATTACACAACAACTACACACAACGCCATCTAGACCCAAAGAAAGCATATTATAACTTGTGTTATGGGTTCTTGAATGCGGATATACATATTTAAATACTTTTTGTAAATACTTAAATACTATAGGTACATAGAAACACCCAGGCCAATAATGCAAATAGATTATGTTCATGTACACAAATATTTGCACTGAGCGGGAATCAAACCCGCGACTTCGAATAAAGCAAGTCGCCGTTAGTTTAACTGTTACATTATTCTAAAAATTACAAATCACTTTATACCAATATAAAATCATAAGTTTTTAAAATGGCACTATACCTATCTTACGATGACTAGATTATCTCTTAGTGTACACAAATGCAATGTAAATTGTATGACATAAGCAGACTATTATCATATCAAGGACATCATATTTATAACTAGTCAACAACACGTAAAGGAAAAATAGTTTTTTGATTGGGTTGTATAAAATTACCATAACATCACTTGTGCGTAAATAGGGTGAGCTGGTGTATCACGCTGCGATTTCTACGTCATACACTTATTACTACCACTGGTTCTGTAATCTGTGGTATTACGGTTACTTTTCCTAACCGTGGTACCTATCTGCAGTCGTACACAATGTACGTCAAGCTGTACCGCAGTTATTTTTCCTAAATATGCTGTGCCCAGCTGTAATACCGGTGATACCAGTTATTTTCCTAATCGTAGTATTTCCAGCTGTAGATAATTCTTGGCACCATCCCACATTTACATAAATATCCTTGCTGAAGATACTACAAGTGGTACCACAGTTACATTTTCTAACCGGCGGGCGGCTGTACGACCAGTACCAGTGGTATAATTATTAGTTTTCCCAGTTGTACAATTTTTTTCCTAACCGCGGTAATCCTTGTACCACTTATAGTAAAAAAGAGACCATGCCACATTACATAACATTGGGATAGTGACTTCCAGACAGTCTATAGGATGACGTAACCTATGAAATATTTATTGCATAAGAATCGGAGTGATATTATTATTTTCAAAGCAGATAAGATTGTGTGTCTGCTTGAATAAGATGTATTACTACTTACTTACTGTATTATCTACATATCAACTAAATTCTATAGAGATTTTTTTAGGTTTGTTATGATTAATGGCAACTAAGATGCGTCGCTACTATTTATAAAAAAAACCACGCACAATCCAATGTTATTAAGATAAATCCATACTAATAATAAATTCCTAAACCACTGAACCATTTTTTTTTTCGTGCTGACGTTACATTGAAATTTTATATACCCTAAGTATGTCACTCCAACAATCAATACGAATCTAATGATACCTCGTATGTTATAATACATCAAGCTGTAGAATGTGCAAAAAAAAGACATACATTCATACATACATACATACATACTTTATTATATACAGCTTGTAACCATGTTTCTCAAATAAATATATTCTATTTTATTCTATTCATACATACACTAGAAAAACATTACCCTCCTAGACTTCGACACTCGGACAAAAAATCAATTCACAAGAATTATTTTACCTATTTTCAGTGATAGCAATTATTATTATAAATTAATGTCAAATAACTTGTTATATTTCCAGAGGAAGCAGTGGTCCCATTATCGTTGTATGGAGGTCAGCTCCTACTCAACTGGGCGTGGACACCCATCTTCTTTGGTCTCAAGGACTTTAAATTGGTATGGTGAACAAGATTTTGTTATTTTTATTGTAAACTTTTGGTCCTCGTTACCATCGTAGCGTTGATTCATGACTCATGACATGACACGGTGAGTTCGATTACCGTCTGTGACATGTGATTCATTTAATTTTATTTAGTAATTTAGAAAGTTAGTTTGTTTGAACGCGCTAATCTCAGGATACTTGCCGGATTTGAATAATTCTTGCGTTTGATAGCCCAGTTCTTAGGGAGGTTATGGGTTATGTAACATCATGTCACTGGCGACGGGAACAGATCAGCAAAGATGTAAACAACACGGATGAAACCGCGCTGCAGAAAGCTAGTTTCTTATATAAATGTACTGGTACTGTAGTTCGAAGCGATACCATGCAAGCACTGAAATGAAATGAAATGAAATGAAATGAAATGAAATGAAATGAAATGAAATGAAATATATGTTTATTCATTTAAGTTAATTAAATTAACATTTATGAACGTCAAAGTTTACAAAATGTCAGCAAATTAACCTACAGCCAGTTCGCTGACGAAGTAGAGCCATGAGAAGAACTGGCAAGAAACTCAGGCCACTCTTTTTAATCGCCAGGTTATTACAATTTTTGTAAGTTACAGTTTCAAGTAGCATGCAAAGTGACGCAGGCAATACACTTAACTCTATAGATACTTAATTACTTACAGCTTTCTATGTTGTAAAGAAAATTAAAAAGTAAAATGTGTGCTTTACAAGCTGCCTCAATTTGCATATTGCTACAAAAGATAAAGGCAACATGTGAACTGTGATAAATGTTTCTATGTAGATATTATATAAACTGTTAATTTTTGGTATAAGTATAAAGTAAGATGAACTTGATTTACCACAGGAGTTCACAATGTACCTCTATTTCACAAATCACAATGTAAAAAAAATTAACAATACTAAGTATACAATTTTAACAAAACTATACAAAATGTGTACTTAACTGTTCAAATATGGCTCGGGCATCATGTCATTTAAAATTAATACAAAAAAATAAAAATCATTTTATAAATTATGTCAAAATGTATCAATAAATTAATGTCAAAAAATTATTTGTTAAAGCATGTCATTCATAATAATCATAAAAAATGTCATTCATACAATAATTAACAAAAATATGTCCTTTAAAGTATAATGTCATTAAAATTAAGAGTAAAATTAATTTACTCCTTCGTCAAGCGAGCATCCCATGACTGTTACGCAAAGGTCTCTGGTTGGATTCCGGAGTCGTATATTTTCGTGTATTATTGTGCACGTTAAAAGTAACAACCCGGTCCCCTGTTACATGGATACCAACGTACCAAAACGCCGTCGTTATACAACTCTGCCTAGATCTTCTCAAACAAAAAAGCGTAATGCAATTATTACGTATTTACAGGCCTTCATTGAAATCTCCGTACTAAGCGGTGCAGCTATCGCCACTACCGTGTCATTCTGGCGCGTTAATAACACAGCGGGAGCTCTGTTATTGCCTTATTTAGCATGGTTGGGTTACGCGACCTCACTAACTTACTACATCTGGAAGAATAACCCCAAGGTCGAGGTCAAGGAGATTAAGGATGAGAAGAGCGAATAAAGGTAAATAAAAGTACATTAATGTAACTCGATACCTTTTTTTAGAATTATGGAGTACAATTAAATTGAATTAACTTGGATTGTAATATAATACTAGACATCCGCCCTCGCTTCGCTTCAGTATCAAGTTTCATTCGGTCTCACAACAAACGCCTACGGAAGCCTATGTTACCCATCTTATTCGTAGCCTTGTAAAGAGTTAAATCGCAACATACAAACAAACAAACATACAAAAATCAAATCTTTTCTCTTTATAATATTCTTAATAACTTAAGACTACTTTTTATTATGAAAAATCACAGATATTGTCCTAATAGATTTCGCTAAGCAACATACACAACTTATACCGGTTTTTGCTAGCATATAAAACTTAGTGAGTTTTTTATGCTAGCAAAAACCGGTATAAGTTGTGATTGACGTATTTTGCTGCATTCGAATAAATAGCCAATCACATCGCTGTGCGCATGTTTTGCGCATCCCGCTCTGGATAAGGCCGCGGCATACGTGACGGGTTTTCATACGAACGGGACGGGAAATTAAAATATCGTTTCATACAAAATATACTAAAGAGCATATGTCAAGGACACACGGGATGGGAACGTGGCACGGGGCCGAGCGAACAAAGCAGTCACTTTTCCGTCCTGTTCATATCCCATCTGAGGAATACCTCAGATGGGATACGTTTCAGATGGGATACCTTGTTACGTTTGTAGCAACCTTTATTGTTGTGTTCTCGATTTAAAATAAATAAAGGATCATCTATGACAAAAACAACTTATTTATTCTATAAACTAACTAATGAGGATGTTTAGGAAAATTTTCGTCTCCAGTTGGCGCCACTTCAACTTTCACATTGGGCCAATCAGGGGTTACCTTTCAAAAAGTACTTGACAGTTAGACCTGACGCATCGGTGCTGCCACCTCGTGGGGGCAATTTAAGAACCCTCTCAGCAGTTTGCACGGAAAATATACATTTTGTAAATTAAACATTTAAATATCCGAAATTAACCCTGAAAAATATTTGTTTTAATACTGCTGTCATAATGGAAGATCTTTTACCAAAGTGGCGCCAACTGGTAGTGAATTTTTTTCTAAACACCCTCATTGCCAATTTTCTGACAATATTATCTTAATATTAATTTTATTTTTGTTTCAGATATTAAATTAACGCATACTAATTACTTAACTAAGTGAACGTGTTCTTAGGATTAGATATTCACAATCGTAAGTGCAATTCTATGTCAAATGTCTATGAGATAATAATAATATATCTTTAACTATGGTGAAATGGTATAGCTATAAAGGCAGTAGATTCAAGTGTATTGAAACTAGCGATCTGTCGGGGATTCGCACGCTTATACAATGTATGTTGTATCATACATAAAGAAGAAGAAGAAATTCTCTAAATGATGTTCAAATCGGAACAAAATCGGTCGCCTGTTGAAGAAAACGTTGACAATTGCAAGCTAAATCGGCTAAAATCGGATAAAATTGACTAAATATCACACGAATAAACAAAATTATCGAACAAATGTTATATGAAAGAGAGTATGGCGTCATCTATCTGGCCAATATAGACCCACACAGAAAAACCAACCCAAGCGAAGATGACGACTACGAGTTTACGACATAGAAAACATAGATGGCGCTGATTAACAACTTCTATACAAATACGTTAAAATGTATGAAAGCCTGACTCGCGGTATCGAAGTGTTCACACCAACTAACTATATATTTTCAAGTCCCGACTACCAACTATCGGACAGTATCCCGCCAGGCATGATCACCTAGCCTGGTCGGAGGATCCTTCCTTTGGTTGGAAGTATATGGTGTAATCCCTTTTCAAGAGTGTATTGTGTCCGGGTTTACCTCAAAGGTATACTTAAAGTGTGTACCTATATGTAGTGTATAGATATACCTATAAGACCTATATTATACCTGTTATGTGTATTAAGTATAATCTACTGCCTTTCTTGCAAA
This sequence comes from Parascotia fuliginaria, assembly GCA_963082885.1. Taxonomy (NCBI): domain Eukaryota; kingdom Metazoa; phylum Arthropoda; class Insecta; order Lepidoptera; family Erebidae; genus Parascotia; species Parascotia fuliginaria. The sequence continues at coordinate 11,297,868 of OY720194.1, read as the reverse complement.
CAAACTTAAATATTGTATAGATATATTCAACTTTATATATGAATACTATCATTGTAAATTATTGGATAAAGGATACTATAGTATATAATACTTAAAATATCAATCTATTACTACATTTAACATTGTCGATATATATGTAATAATAATTCCAAATGTTGAATTATAAAACTGAAAAACGTTAGCAACTTTGCCAAGTCCCTGGCATTACAGAAGTCTATGAGTGACAGTTGCCACTTACCATCAGGTAAGCTGATGCCTCGTCTGCCATTGTAGGCAATAAAAATAAAAGACAAATTGCCCAAATTTTCAATGCGAATGCTCGGCTCGCAAACGAATGCTCGTTGTTACAATGTTACATTAAATGTAGTATGCAAAATGAACATAGGTGTCACTTAAAGCACAAACTAAATAGTATTTAATAAACGAACAATATTAATATTAAATAATGTCTGATACGGTCTTTTGCTAATGGCGGCAAAATACTATCTATTTATAAAAGACTTACTTATATACTTATTGTAGTAAACAATAAAGTTATTTGTGCATTATATTTAAGTTATAAGTGAAAAGCACAATTATTAATGTTAATCATTCCTTTGTTGCATTTGTAACTTTGAAAACCAAAATTTAGTTTTTTAATAATGTTTTGATTTTTATGGTTTTGTGGTTTTTGAGCTGTTTATGGTTTCGAATTGAATATTGTACCTATCAATAAATTATTATGGGATATTGTTGTTTTATTTCTGGAGTGTAGACGTCGTTGCTAACTATGGGTCAGAAGGATCAGTCACTAAGAGGGCGAAGGAGCCGTCTATCGGTCTCGCGGTTGTAAGTACTTATATAAAATAACAAAGAAATCAGCAGGAGAATATAGCATGTCTGACATTATAGCTCGCAGACTTGCTTTACCGAAGTGGCAATGAGCAACAATTCGCAAAACTGATGGATGTTCGGCAGAAATAATGTTCTGGAGTGGCGACCAAGAACCAAAAGACGCAGCGTGGGCAGACTTACATGGTGGCGAACCGAACCCACTGTAATAATTATAGAATGTACAAATAACTAAGTAAGTATGGTAACATAGCTAAATAGTATTGCTACTTGCCCGTGGTAGAGTTGGAATGATTGTAAAGGTTAGTCGGTCGTCACAAATATGACGTGTACACTGCTTTAGCTTTAGAGATTTTAAGTATTTGAGACATTCATTTCCATTTCAATAATATTCGTTCATCTAACATGCCAAATGCTTTGGAAATCGATGGTGATGGGTTAGGCTGATCAAATCAACATAAAAATGAGTTTTAAAATTGTTCAGCGCCATCTAGTTTCAAATTTTAATAATATAATATGAGCGTGACCTAATGCCAACGCCATCTACCTACAATAGTTCATATTAACAATTTGAACTATTGTAGGTAGATGGCGTTTTCGTAAAATACCTAGTATCAAATCAAAATTTAGTAGTAGTACATTTTTTTACGAGTATTACTACAAACAGAACTGACATAAAATCTAACACTTATCGCCAGCCTATACATGCGGTTCACCAGTGGACGTCTTTTGGCTTGATGATGATGAACTTAACATTCTGTGGTTTGTCATACTAAACCAAATTACTGATACAAGCAGATTAAAATGTTAGTAACAACTACAATTAATTAAAAAGAAAGACTGGAGGCGCCGGGTATCGATCCCGGTACCTCTCGCATGCTAAGCGAGCGCTCTACCATCTGAGCTACGCCCCCGTGAACATTTGTTGTCGAAGTACAGTCTAACTAACTTACAACAGTGTATGTGCTTACTTTTTATTTGGGTAAGGCATTGCACAACTGAATGCATGACAATGAAACACGTTATAAAATCATTCAACTACATAAATGCGGAAGCTTGTAATTGGCAAATGTCTTTACAAATAAATGTTACTTATAATAACTATTAGTCTGTTAGCTTTCTGTAAAATAAATAATAAATTTATTTATTAAATTGTATTAAGTATGTACAATAAACTTAAGATTAAAAAAAAGAGAAGAAAAAGAATGGAAGAGTCCTGGTCCTGTGACATACAGTGGCTTGACGAAGACTGAATAAAAAAGAAATTAACGAAGTGTGTGAAAATTTACGTATTAATGGTAAAATATGATGATGTTTTTAATTTTTTTCCCGACTGCCGAAGACAATGAGGGTAATGTACTTAAAGCGTATTTATGTATGTGTGTTTGTAAGTATGTCTATTTCTTTGGCACGCTCTACAGCCTAAATGGCGTAATGGATTTTAACATATAAGATGGTATTAGATTCGCATTGATTGTGGGAGTGACATTTAATAGTAGTAGATCCATGCTGATTTCAGAATGAATGGGCCGGATCATCTGGGGAAGTACTACCCTCTCATAGAAGATCGACTTAAGAGTACCTAGTAGTATCCGTACTACTGCGTTTCGTTCGGTGAGTGAGAGCGCCGGAGGCTCAATTTCCCCATTTCCTCTTTCCTCACCTACCTCATTCCCTTCCCCTAACCCCATTCCCAGCCGCTATAGTGGAGACCACCATACCAGCTGTTTCAGACGATGGCTTTTAGTATAGTGGCCGCCACTTCTGGATTTCACTGACTGCTTACCATCAGGCTAGGTGGAGTCACTTTGGTAGGCTATAATATAAAAAAAAAAACAGGGTGTCTATATAAAAAATCAATGTAGCGTCAGCACGAGAAAAAAATGGGTTTCTTTCTATTCATTTTGTTTTAGGCAGGCGAGCTTTTTGTTTTTTAATAATATTATTGCTTTTTAAAAACCATCTACGTAAAAGCGCCCGGAAGCCTAATTACCTTGCCTTTCCTTCCTTTTCCCTTTCTTTACACATTCACACATATTTTTGCCTGGAAAGCGAGTCCACAACCACTGTACGAAAATGTACTAAATGCAACATTTCATTTAAAAAACCCGAATAAAAGCAAGAATTAGCTAAATCACAAACCTTGGTCTTCTAATGGTAATAGTATGGCGATTAGTATTACAATTTGTCTAATGTTAGTGGCGTTTCAGCTACCTAATTCTTGCGGTAAGAACTTCTCTAAAAACTTAGCAGATGTCAAGTGGAGAAATGGCGGTAATCCTTTTCTCAACAAGTCATTGCGGTTATCTGTAACCTTTACTATAGAAATACGAAAAACACGAGTTGAATTTTCTCTGTATGTAATGTCTAGAAATATTTTTTGTACTATTCATTTACCACGTACTAAATAGTAAATCTATTTAGTAACATAGTAAATGTATTGTTTACCTATTTAGGTCTATGTTTGTTTTTAATTTATCAATTTTCATACTGACCTCTATTAATGTGAATCATTCATTCCTAATTGTGAATTTTATTTTTTTTGTGCTAGTTCCGTTCTGTGACATTATATAATTCTCAGATTTAATTTGTTCCTTTTTTAAAAGAAAGAATTACATAGGTAATAAATAAATTATGCTCATTTAATAATTTAAATTAAGAATTTAAAGAATATTAAAAATATTATCTGTGCTTTTAGACTAAGATAAATAGTTATTCCATTAAGTACCTACGTATATTGTTAACTTTATTATTTTATTTGTTTAGTATATAAAACTAAAAGATTTTGCTGATAACATGGGATAGTAACAAAGTAAGTTTAATGTACATAAGTAGGTACTAATGTAATAGTTATTTATTTCTGAGTGGAATAAAAAATATTCTGAAATTACCAATCCTCATTAAATAAGCATGGTGATCAAAGCTTTATACCCTATTACTACAATATATATATAAAGCGGAAGAGTTTGTTTGTTTGTCTGTTTGAACGCGCTTAAGTATCTCTGGAACTACTAGTCAGATATGGAAAATTATTTTTGCGTACGTTAGCCCAGTTCTTGAGGAAGGTTATAGAACATCTCGCTACTAGCAAACGCAGGTAACGCGGAAAGCTAGTGGAAGAATTAAATATCTTATATTGATTAAATAGGTACCTACATAGTAGGGGTATCGACAATTCACTAAATCAAAGTAACAAATCAGAATGTCGTGACAATCGGCAAAAGTAATGCTATACTCGTAATATACCTTTTGTCAATTTAATAAGAATTATATTTGATTACAAAAGGTATATTTATATAACTATCATTTTTAAATGTGCGATAATAGTTTTAGTAGGCTTTGTGTTGACGAATATAAATGTAGATGATTATAGATAATTTATTTTAGTACTTAACTATGTTAAGTGGGTTACTAAAGTGCGATTAGGTACATTCGTGATGGTAAGTGATAAAAACAATAACAGTAGTTAGGTCTCGGATACTAGCTCCAATACAATCAAAGACGATGTGTTGAATACAATACTTAAACTTTTTTTTTATTGTTTATTAAAAAAAAACCTTAACCTAATTTACATTTTTTGATAAATGCCAAACTGCTCAGCAGTTTTTCGGCATCTCTTCTTATCTGTGCCTGCAGCTGCGATTTACCGTATATATAAATTAAAAAAAGAAACAAGGCGTATAAAGTAAAAGTTTTAACGTGAATTTTTCACATAATAACTCGTCTTTGCCTTAAGGTATACAATACAATCACATTACAGTATACCATCTTAATAAATAATAATAATATCACAACAACTTTGACTGGCCTGTTGGTCTAGTGGTTAGTGACCCTGACTGCTAAACCGGAGGTCGTGGGTTTGATTCCCACCCAGGACAAATCTTTGTGTGATGAGCATGATTGTTTGTTCTGTGTCTGGGTGTAATTTATCTATAATATGTATGTATTTACAAAAGAAAAAAATGTATATAAGTAGTATATCAGTTGTTTAGTACCCATAACACAAGCAAATATAATTGCTTAATTTAGGGCTAGATGGCGTTGTGTGAATGTGGTAGAATATTATATTATTATATATATTATATTAACTACACACAACGCCATCTAGACCCAAAGTAAGCATATACGGGTAATATAACTTGTGTTATGGGTTCTAGAATGCGGATATACATACTTAAATACTTTTTTTGTAAATATATACTTACATAATATACATAGAAAAACCCAAAACAATGAAAAATTCATGTTCATGCACACAAATATTCGCACTGAGCGGGAATCGAACCCGCGACCTCTGCGTGGCAGTCCCTACACAGTACCACCGAACCACAGAGGTAGTCATTTAATTACTTGGCAATTTTATAGCATCAGTTTTCTATACACAGGGATAATATATTGGGTCGAATATTTAAGTGAAATGGCACAATTATGTAGCAGTAGCATGTAATTGTCAGCGAGGCAAGCCGGGGCATTTGCATAGCTGCGAAAACACGCTTCAACTCTCACATAGTTTGTTATAAAGTATGTTGTACAATGCAAGGTTAAAGCTAAACGATAGTTGTAAGATAGGAATAAACTTTTTTGTCTCGCTTTCTTATATTTATTTAAAAATAAAATTTTATCGTTTTAAATGTATTGTTTATTTTATAAGCTTATAAACTCAAAGCCAACAAATACACGAACATCATAATCAGAAAGAATCAATGGAAGATCTTCTAAGGAACTGGTAAGAAACTAACCACTCTTTTTGATCGCGATATATAAAAGAAATGAAACCAAAATATCACACAAAATAATTATAATCTATCAATTTTTATGCTTTTTGGACTAATGTTTATACTATATAAAAACTAGCTTTCCGCAGCTTGGTTTCACCTGCGTCTGTGCTTATTGCTCTTCTTTCGTCGCCGTAGCGTAATGTTACCTGCCTCTATCATACGCAAAAAGAATGATTCAAATCCGACTGGTAGTTTCAGAGATTAGCGCGTTTAAACAAACAAACAAACAAACTCTTACGCTTTATGTAATAAGTAAAGATATCTTATACTTCACGGTATACCCAATCCTAAACTGCATAGATATTTCAGCTAGCTCATCTTCCGGCATGTAACATAATACGTACTCGATCCGATGTCGTAGCCTCGTAGAGGTTCGTAACTCTCGTAGCGATCGTAGCTGTCGTAGCACGGATACCTAACACTTGCATAAAGTTGCTACGTAGTTTAGTTTGTATTACTCGGGAACCGATTTTCGGGATGAAAAGTAGCTGTGTATGCCCGTCTCTGGCACTGAATCTATCTACATACCAATTTTCATAAAAACCGGTTAGATTAGATAATTTTATTTGCTTAAACATGTGTGTACATACAATTGCATGCAAGATATTACAGTTTGTTTTGATCCGACATGTTTGTCATTATACAATGGCTTGCAAAAGTTATCAGGTAATTATTCATTAAATTAATTAAATCACAATTTTACATTTTCATAAATTTGATGGCTACGTTTAAAATATTATATTATTTGTATTAATAATTATGACTTACAATTTATCATATAAAAATTCTGTAATGTTATAATATGCTTTATCAATTAATACTAATTTAAGCTTGCTTTGAAAAGTCACATTTGCAAGTTCTTTCCAACCCTTAGGAATTTTATTAAATATTGTCGGTGCCATGCATATAACACTCTTGCGCATAAGTGCAGTTTTAGCAGGATGTAGACATAATCTATCTTTATCACGTCTGCTTCGTTCAGCCGTTAAGGCGCTGAGTGGTAACAAACACACACACAAACACACACATCACATTTATAATTTTAAAGTAAAGTAAGTAAATAAAAAACCAGTTCGGAAAATTTATTTCTATACTTAGACGGCGAACAGTGCGAGCCCGTTGCTATTAGCCGGGCACAAACTATGTACAAATACTGAGAATCTTTGATAAAATCACCGAATTACTTTACCCGACTTGGAATCGAACGCAAGACCTTTGCGTGGCAGTAAATAACACCACCATCAAAGCAGAAAATATAATTATTTATGTATTTTTAAATTTTAATTATAGCAACAGAAATCAAAACGTAATAATATCTTAAGTTTCAACAAGTTTCAAAAACGTCAAAACCACTCTTACTTTTAGTTATATCTTGAGGTATCGAAGTTGCAATAATTGCTTTTGTCGAGTCACAATTTAAAAACTTAAGCCATCTCATTGCCTAATGAGAATTCTTTACGAACAATTGTTTTGTTTTATTTTTAATAATCCAAGTACCATTGACGTAAGTACTCTTTATTTGTCATCTTCGCATTGCTCGCATTTGCTTTAGATGAAAGATTTGGAATTTGTTTGGTTAAGAATTATGTTTAAAACCTTTTTAATTAAAACCATTATATGAAAGCAAAAGTAGGTTATTTTTATGCGTAAAATGAAATAATGTATGCTTAAAGTCTGTAAAAAGAAAAAGATATAAAAGGAAAACAAAAATAAACATTATCTGTGAAATTTTAAGTGTCTAACTATCGCGGTTTATGAGATACAGCCTGGTGACAGACGGACAGACAGACGGACAGACAGACAGACAGACAGACAGCGGAGTCTCATTAATAAGATCCCGTTTTACCCTTTAGGTACGGAACTCTAAAAATCATGTCATTAGATGGATAAAACTTATAATTTATTGATCTAGTTTTGTTTCCTTTACGCAACAAGATTATGGTGCCATTAACGTAGGCGTTGACAGCGAATAGTTGACCACTTAACGAGCTTTAAGCCAACGAAACTTTAATTGTCAACTGGGAAAATATAACAATCTTCTTCTTCTTATAACAATAGAACGTAGTATATGAATACGTCGGCATTCACCCATTAGCCATGTTAATTCTGTTCGTCTCTTAGAAAAGTTACTTGAACAAGTTTTAAGCCAATTACACAACACTTCAGCTGATTTAGAGTGTAACTTAACACGTAAAGTTTAACCAAATAAATATAACAGGTTAAGAAAATCTTTTAAATATTTTAAAAAGCATTTCACTAAGCGGCTATTTAGCGGAGGTCACCATACCAGCAGTTTTAGACGATTGCTTTTAAAATGGTGACCACAACTTCACTGACTGCTTACCATCAGCCAGAGGGAGTCACTTTGGTAGAGTAATATAAATAAAAAACGCATGTTGTGTACGAGTAGCTATGAGATTAAACATATTTACAGCTCAAGGGAGTGCACAAAGAAAAAAATATATAATAATAATTCTAATTTGTAGTATTTTTGCAATCTTGTAGCGGCTCGGAGACACGTTGTGCTTACGTTGCGATTCTGTATGGGAATATTCGCACAACCGCTGGGCTCGCCAGTCGTCTCCCAACAGTCACGTAGTTCAGTCGTATATAAAGTATTGTTAATTATTTGTATGTATTAAGCTGGTACCAGTAAAGTATAGTATTATAGCATAAAGTAATTATTTGTTGTATCCCCCAACGTCTAAACATTAAAACCCCCACAATCTCATTTAAAAATAGTGATTGTTTCAATACAATACATATTAAAAATTGAAGGTCCTGAGTTTTTTCTACATTTCTGTTGTATTTAATGTAGTACACTGCAATTGGTTAAATATTATTAAAATTGCACCAGTGAGTGATGGACAGATATGATAAAAACACACTGTGTTTTCATTTTAATTTCATGCTTAACCCGAACACAAAAATACATTATAGTTTGTATTTTAAGGCTATAATAAATTAAAAGGAAAACTTCTACCTACCGCATTAATAATTTTCGTAGCAACAGTCGCGAAAATAATTTTTAATACCACGAGCACTTTGTGCCTTCAGTTTTCTCCCCAATTGCGAACAGGGAAACCCAGAACTATGGCGCATTTGGTTTTCTCCCTAATTGCTGGCAGGGAGACCCACACTATAACGGTTTTGTGAAATGTTCTTTCTCATACATACCTACCGTCTTTTTACCGGCTATGATTTTTTTAGTATATACAGTCCTTCTTATCGATGTAGATAACGGCGACTATTAGCGAATTATTTCCTAGCATGTGCCATAATGTGGCTTGCTAGTCCGAGTTAAGTTTTAAATAACAATAAGCCTTTATTCAACAATCTAACAAGAACAAATGATACAAAAAATATTTGACACTAGTTTCGCGAAGATTGTCAGTTGTCTTGCTTTCCAGCATAGACCTCCCCTAAAACTTGTCACAGAGTGCGATCATGAGGTCTTCCTTCTCCGCGTGACACCTGCTACTCTTTTAATATCGTCCTCCCACCTACGATATTGTCTTCCCTTCTTTCTCTTGTGTTGTCTTGGACACCACTCAGTTACGTCTATGTCCATTTTTACCTTTTAGTTCATCATCATAAGCCCTGTCCACTTCCATTTTGGTTTTGTAATGCAATAAGTTACATCTATAACTCGTAAGTTTTAAATACTTGGTCACAACTAGAACAGAAAAGTTGACCTGCTGCGTTATATTTATAGGTGTAGGAGGGGTTAGGTTAGTTTAAAGAAGTCTACATACATACTTAACTTCACGCCTGTCTCCCGTTAATGGGGTAAGCAGAGACTATAGAACGCCATTTGGTGCGATCCAAACATACCTTTGCCTCTTCAACATTAATTAATCTTTTTATACACAGACGTCGGTTACGAGTTCTCTTAAATTAAATACCAGTTTAATTCTAGAGCAGTTACATGCTATATCTTGACGCTAATAGAGTCTAACAGATCACCGAAGCGGTGGATTATTTAAATGAGAGCGTCTCAACATTTCTAGTTAAAAAGTTTGTTCCTAACAACAGACATTGTTTGCGTCGCGCTTGATTGACGCTATAGAAATTCAAATTTTATCACTCTACGCTGGACTTTAGTAAATAACGACTGATTAGTTGTATTCAACCAGTGATATACGAAGTAGTAGTAAATGAAACATAGTGTTAATAATGTTACTAAAAAAGACGTGAGAGTCTATACCTTATGTCAATAATATCTACAATATCCACATTTGTCTGCATGTCTTTTTTAGTCTTTTAGTTTAAAAAGACACACTTTAAAAAGTCACACTTTGAAAATGTCGCACTTATCAAAAAAGTATCATATCTATAAGTATCTATACTATTATATAAAGTATAGAGTTTGTTTGTTTGTTTGTTTGAACGCGCTAATCTCTGGAATTACCAATCGTATTTTAATAATTCTTTTTGTGTATGATAGCCCAGTTCTTGAGAAAAGTTATAGGCTATGTAACATCCTGCTACTGGCGACGGGAGCAGGGCAGTAACAGTAAACAAAGACGCGAATAAAACCGAGCTGCGGCAAGCTAGTCTATTATACCTACAACTAAGTATAAACATTACATTGTTGGTTTAAGTAGCCAACCACAAACGCGTTACCCACAAAGACATTTAAGTTAGTTACTATTATTCATAGCTTGCTACTCTAGCTTAAGGATTAAGTAGTAGTTAAAGTTATCTTGTGTTGGACGAGCAACGTTAACTTCTACTTTGTATAACACATGCGAAGTCGTGCCGATGTCTTAACACACGAAGCTGCTAGTATTCAATGATTTTTCTGCTTTTGTTATATGGTTTCACCATGTACTTTTCAATAATTTACGCTTTCATATTAAAAATGTTTTTTTTTTTTTTTTTTTTTCATTTATTTGGATAAACTAACAACGATGAATTATACAAAAACAAAATTATCTTGCTTACATTATAGGATTAAATTCATCACCAACATCGTTTACCACGGCTAGGTTATGCAGTCGTTTGCTCAAAGAGTAGTACAAAATAATAATTAAAATTAAGCATGTTGACAAGATAAATACCTACTAACAGGTGCTTAGGTTGTAAGTAATAGATTTTTTAAATGTACTTGGACGCATTGCTACAATATCAATTGAGTTGAAGTTTTCGTTGTAAGATTGTACAAGACAGTACAGCGGCGAACGTTTACAGGCATTTGTGCGGCATCTGGTAGTAGAAAATAATTGACAAGGATTGCGGCAATGAGTCCTAACAGGCACTTTATAACATAGCTTATTGATAACAGGAATACAATCGTATCTATTATGGCATAAGTCGTATAATAACATAGCTTGTAATTGGGTACGTCTCTTCTTAAGACTTAAAAGTTTATACCTATCAAGTAACTGTTCATATGACAGATATTTATGACAACATCTATAATGCATACATTTTAGAAATTTCTTCTGAACGCCCTCAAGAGCTTCTATATATTTATCATAAAATGGATTCCAAATGGACACCGCGTATTCTAGTTGTGAACGCACGAGTGTTTTATAAAGACAGAGGTAGGTGGAAGGTTTAGTAAATTTGGCACTAGTGCGCATTACATAACCATACATTTTATAAGACTTATTTATTATGTTATCTATATCTAAGTCAAGGTGTAATTTACTGTCCAGGGTGATTCCCAGGTCTCTTATACAACTTACACTTTCAAGATGCATGTCACATAACATGTAATTAGTAAGTATTTTATTTTTTTTCTTAGTAAAGGTTATGCTTTTACACTTATTAATATTAAGTTCGAGATTATTGGTTTCACAGTAAATGGAGAAACGATCTAGATCAGACTGAAACCTTTTATAATCATTGATATTTTCAATCACATGATATATTTTTAAGTCGTCTGCATATAAGAGAAAATTACAAAATTTAAAACAATGGTGTATATCATTTATAAATAAAATAAACAGTAAAGGGCCCAAAATAGATCCTTGTGGCACCCCGGAGGTTATGGAAACTACACCAGACTCATAACCATTTAGAACAACCTTTTGCGTACGATTCGTAATATAAGATTTGAACCAGCGCCATAAGTTACCACGAATTCCATTAAATGCAAGTTTCTTCAATAATATTCTATGATCCACACTATCAAAAGCTTTTCGAAAATCTGTATAGACACTATCAATTTGCTGATTATTGTCTAAACCCTCAAACAAGTAGTTCGTGTAAATTAATAAATTAGTGATAGTGGATCTTCGTTGAACAAACCCATGTTGCTGTGGTATAATAATACTATGCAACAAAGGATATATTGTGTTATGAACGAACCGTTCGAAAAGTTTTGCCAGTACGGATAGAATGGATATCGGGCGGTAGTTTTCGACAGAGGATTTATCTCCACTTTTGTGAACGGGCACTATACGTGCAGTTTTCCAAATACAGGGCAAAATGCCTTCTAATAAACTTGAATTAAATAAGCAATGTATCGGCTTATAAATAGTATCTGCGGTCGCCTTAAGGAAAAATGGTGGTATATTGTCTACTCCGGCACCCTTTGATACATCCAAGCGTCTAAGTTCGTCCAAAATATTTTTTTCTGATATTTGTATTTTATCAAGAACCAAGTCACACGTTACATTACAATCAGGTATATCTTTGATATCATAATCGTCAGTTACATGGTTCGGTTTAAAGACAGATTTAAAAAATTGTGAAAAGTAGTGACATATATCAATTGGATTATGAGTTACAGCATTATTAAATACTATTTTATTAGGAATATTGTCTTTTACTTTTATATTATTAGCATATGCCCAGAAGTACTTAATATTATCGTGAATACCGGATTCAATTGACTGGATATACTTTGTGTAACATTTGCGCGATTCTGATTTAAAACGGGCTCTGTACACAGAAAAAGTTTCATAATCTGATTTATTCTTATAGGACTTCCATTTAATCCATGCTCGCTTTTTATTGTTAAAGATGTGCATTAAAGCAGGAGAGAACCATTTCGGAAAACGCGTTAACACATTCAACAGTTTTCGATCTCGGCTGTTCGAACATATAAAAGAGAATTAATGAGTATAAAATTTTCTTACATACGTAAGCAATTTAGTTTCAATAATTTTTCATAACATTTGGGATGGGAACTGAGGTTTTTTTTTTTTTTTATTACCACATTCACACAGCGCCATCTAGTTCCAAATTAAGCAATTATATTTGCTTGTGTTATGGGTACTAAACAACTGATATACTACTTATATACATTTTTTTTTTGTAAATACATACATATTATAGATAAATTACACCCAGACACAGAACAAACAATCATGCTCATCACACAAAGGTTTGTCCTGGGTGGGAATCGAACCCACGACCTCCGGCTTAGCAGTCAGGGTCACTAACCACTAGACCAACAGGCCAGTCTAAACGATTGCCTACGTTAAGAAAAGATATTTATTACTATATATACCTACTTTTAAGTTTCGGTGACGGTTACTTTTAATTAATTTACATTATGTTATTTTATATTATATTATATTTGTCTTTTTTAAGAATAAATGATTTAAACCTTATCTTAACAAAATATATTATAAAATAACAAAAATCCCGCCTGTCTAAAATAAACTAAAAAGAAAGACACCAATTTTTTTTTTCGTATCGACGCTACATTGGAATAATTGTATACCCTATGTCACTCCCTCAATTAATATGAATCTAATGATACCTCATAATTATGTTAAAAGCCATTAAGCCGTTTAGGCTGTAGAGCGTGGCATGGAAATAGACATACGTACATACATACACGCTCTAATAAAAACATTACCCACCTTGACTTCGGCAGTCGAGCAATAATTTTCATTTGACATTTAACAAATTATTAATTAAGCCTCGAAAAAAAAAAACACAATATCTCAGATTAACAACCTATGTTCTCCTCAAACCTTTTAAACAAATGCCAATAATCTATTATACATAAATAAAACATGTAGAACACATATCCTATAGTGTTGGGTACATTGTAGTTTTGAAACTCATGCCGTCATTGTACAGTGCGGTTTCGTTCGCTAATTATTCAGGCAGTACCGACATGTATCTGATAATTTATTGCTAGATGTAGGATACCTGCCCATTCATTGATATTAATTTGTTACTCGTAGGTTGGTCTACGTTAGCTGTTGATTTTTTATTGTTGATGATGATGATGGACTAATTTTCACCCTTTAATTTACCTCACCATCCTCATTCCTTTCAGCTACCCCACTCCCTTCACGGTAGGCAGCCGCTTCGCAGTCCCTGAAATTGCAGGAGCAATGCTAGGGAAGCAGTCGTCCATGAGCGACAGTTACCACTTACAGTCACGTGGGCTGCTTGCTCCTCTGCCATGGTTGACAATATAAAAAATAGTTAACCGAACTAGTCATAAAGTAATGTTTTTTACAGACTTCTGTATGATGAATATGACAGTAAGACAAGACAAGAAGACAAAAAATATAATGGAGAATTTTCTTTTTTTTTGTCGAACAAACAAACATTAATTTGTTTATTATTTTCTATAACAATACGATTGCAGGACTTGGTTTTTTAAAACAGATTGTACAAATGAAATCGCACAGTCCATTTGAAGTGAGTGTGAAAAACGTGAATCACTCATTTGGAAGTAACTCAGGCTCACTGTGAATGTGTGATTCTAGTTTACGCGTTCATGCATAACTTTCGTCATTGTTAAACTAAAATATAGTATACCTCTGATTTATGTACAAAGTGTAGGTTTTATCGATACGAAAAACACGTTTATTTGTCATCATCACCATTTATTTTTATTTATTTACACATATAGCTACGCTAACAGGTTTTTAATTATCTGTTGTAGTTAATAAATACAGAAATAATTTTTAACACATTTAATACAATAATAAAAAAATTAACCATAACATTTTTAACGGTAGTAGATCCACGCTGGTTTCAGCATGAATGGGCCGGATCGACCGGGGCAGTACTACCCTCTCATAGAAGATCGACGTAAGAATATTAGTTTCATGCTAATGTGTTTCATTCGGTGAGTGAGAGAGGGCCGGCAGCCCAAATACCCTCTCGGTTGTGATCCTTTTCCCTTTTCTTTCCTCATCCCCTTCTCTTCTTCTTCGACATAAACTTAAACCTTCAATTTAGGTCCCTCCCAAAGGATTTTTTTCGCATTCTAGAACCCATACAACAAGCTTTAATGTATGCTTACTTTGAGTCTAGATGGCGTTGTGTGTAGTTGTTGTAATATTATCTTTATGTTTTTATTAGTTATATTTTTAAATACATAATATATAATAAATAAAAATGCACGTTTAAAATATTAATAATGTATTGGTTACCACCGGCATCGAGACTATTAATATTATTTTTCATAGCACCTCTGGCAAGTCAATTGGCACAGCAATAAGATAATTTAGTTGCACCCATACAAAGTCATGGACCTGAATGTACCTTACTGACTTATGGAAAAGTAAAACATTATCAGGAAACATTCATCATCGTCATATTAGCCGAGAAACGTCCACTAATGGACATAGGCCTAGGTGAAAACCTTCACTAGAATCTGAACTTGTCAATCGGCCTTGAGTAAGTCTGATAACCAATGAAAGTCTTTGTATGTAAAGACGCGTTCCCCAAAGATAATAACATACTGGTACTGGGCTGTTGGTCTAGTGGTTAGTGACCCTGACTGCTAAGCCGGAGGTCGTGGGTTCGATTCCCACCCAGGACAAACTTTTGTGTGATGAGCATGATTGTTTGTTCTGTGTCTGGGTGTAATTTATCTATAATATAAAAAGTACACAACAAAAAAAAAGTATATAAGTAGTATATCAGTTGTTTAGTACCCATAACACAAGCAAATATAATTGCTTAATTTGGGGCTAAATGGCGCTGTGTGCATGTGGTACTGTTATAATGCATAGCCGGAGCGAGTCGCTAGTAAAAAATCTACTATGAATGTTCATTTTGTTCATTAAAATGTTAATGTTATTTTGTTATTGTATTCGTTTGACCTAAATGCTAATTGTAATTAACTCTTGTTAATTATTCACGACAATTAGTTTAATGGGACATTTAGACTAGTAGTATATTAAAATTTAAGCACTAGATATACGCTAAGCATTACTGAATTAATGCTGGTAGTTAATTAACATTAGATCAACAAGTTATCGTTATTCGAAAACATTACTTTTTTGAACTGTGAAATTAAAGACAACAAGCAAAATTTGTTTATAATAATATCTTAACAACTACACACAACGCCATCTAGACCCAAAGTAAGCATATATTATACCTTAAATTGTATTATGAGTTCTATATTAAGGATAAACATACTACAATACTTTTTTTTTTGTAAATACATACTTATTATTCATAGAACCAAAAATATTTAAAATGAGATTTAACTGAAATTACGTTTTCTAGTTTATTTTTATATCGTATATAAGTTAAGAAAGCAGTATTGCAGTTCAAAAACGGATAAAATTATTGACAAATTACTTTTCTAATTTTAAATTATTAAAATTGCAAATTTGTTTGTAATTGTTTTATTGTTTTGTTTTACATCTAATATATAAAATTCTCGTGTCACGGGGTACGTTATTGAACTCCTCCGAAACGGCTCGACCGATTTTCGTGAAATTTTGTATGCATATCGGCTAGGGTTGAGAATCGGACAACATCTATTTTTCATCCCCCTATATAATAAGGGTGGTCTGAAAAGGGATGATAACGATTGTATGAAACTTCTTCATAGTTTTGAAATTTTGTTTTGGAATACTTCTATTTTTTGAAGCGGAATGGGAGGAGTGGGGAAGATGGGAGAAGGGAATAGGGGAAAGTAGTGAAAAGTTTACGGGGGATATCTGCAGGTAGGTGAAAGAGGGTTTGTAGAATGGGAGATTAGCTATATCTATTTATATAAAAATAAATCCCTATTTCCCTTAGTCACGGCATCACGCGTGAACGACTGGACCGATTCCGTTAATTCTTTTTTTGTTTTGTTTGTTATTGTCAGGAGAAGGTTCTGCAAAAAATTAGATAATAATTAAGACAGACAACGTCTGTCAGGTCCGCTAGTTTTATAGAATAAAATATGAGTTGTAATATTTTTACTTAATACTTTTTATTGTTGCTTTTTTTTTATTTTAGACAAAAACTTTATGTAGACCTATAGCTATTAATAATTTCAAAGTCGCCATAGTGGGAGGTACCGTGCCGTTTGCTACGGTGGCTTAGTAGGATGGTATCTGCCATTACCGAATCCATGGACGCCGCCCGGATTACTTTCAGGAGGGTGCAACTGGCTTTCAGGGGTGTGTATCTGGCTTTCAGGGGTGCATCTGAATGTATTTGGATAGTAACACATAGAAGTTTCAATTCAATATCTAACTTGATAAAAAAATTCTAATCTTTTTTCTGCTGCCGGCGCCCATGATTGATCTTCACTAACCCAGGTAATGTGAAGACATTTTGGTAAGCTGTGACGAAAGTAGCATTGGCCGTTACGAAATTGAAAGCAGTAGAGAAAGAAGTATTAAAAGAATAGGAGAAGCAATAGTATGAATATACTAACTAATTTACGTCTATATACTTGCGCACTCGATCTTGTCCACTTATGATAAAACTAGCAAGGAGCTCCTGCCGTATAAACCAACCATCAGGTAGATTGAAAAAGACGGCAATCCTACTGTTATAAATGCAACAGTTTGTATGTGTGTTTTTTACCACTCAGCGCCTAAACGGCTAAACCGATTTTGATGAAAATTGGTATGTATATAGATTCGGTACGGGAAACGGGCAGAGGATACTTTTATTCCGAAAATCGGTCAGGTTTCTGAGTTACATTGTTAACACAGGGCGCACCTAGTATACTTATATTTACGCAACTACTATCATACTTGCCTTCTAAAACATGCCATTTCTTCTTACAGCGCCCCTGCAAATATCTGCAATCGATTGATAAGAAAATTCCTTCATCACCTTCCTTGCAATGTCAGGTCTAAGGTCAGAGATCGTCCAAACTCAATATATGGAGCACAGCATATTGCGTTGTCAAGGATACGAAGATATTGACTTTGATGCTTTTAAAGTAGATTAACTGCTTCCTTGATCAAGGTGAATCAATTAGATTGGCGATAAATTATATGGAAAGGTCAGTTCTGGTAGCAACCTTGAATCTGAAGTTGTTACGACTTACGTATCTTATTTTATAGTTACGTTTTACCAGACATACACAGATGCAGAGGTCTCAGGTTAAATTGGGTCGGGTAATGTAATATTTATTATGTTTTATTTACAATTACAATCTTTAAAATACAAAATACAGTGTAAAGTTGTTAGTGGAATTTCAAATATTGGAATTTCTTGAAATTTTCAGTGTTAGCCCGAAGACTGGAAGTGTGCCTAGTAAATTAATGGCAGCATCCTCTGTTACATAGAACCCAACATCACTAATGAAATGTGAATGTTACACACCTCTGTCCACCCTTCAAGGAAAAAAGGAATAAAGCTATGTAAGTGTAATGATTTCGGAAATTTTAGAGTTATCATCATCAAATCAGCCAAAAGACGTCCACTGCTGGACATAGAACTTTCCCAATTTTTGTCACCGTGGCCGGTCGTTCACCGCCCTCATCTATCGGTTGCCCGCCACCCTTATAAGGTCGTCGGTCCACCTTGTGAGGGGTCTGCCCACGCTGCATCTTCCGGTTCATAGTCCCCACTCTAGAACCTTTCTGCCCCAGCGGACGTCAGTTCTGCGAGCTAATAATATTTTAGATTTATAAAATTTTAGAGTAGTAGGTTATTACTTGTGAAGTAATAATCTACTACTCATTGGAGAGTCCGTTTCTACACAGTAAATCAGTGGTTGCAAGTAGGGCTATTCTAAACTTACTTCTACTCGTGTCGCAATACGATCATGTTGGTATAATATGACTTGTTTCCGTATAAAGGTCTATAGGTTTATAACAGGAGGCTCAGATGATAATCGCTTCATTTAATTCCATTTGCTCTAACAAATTCACGCCACTCTGTCTGATGGTAGGCAGTCAGTGGGATCCATGAGTGGTTATAAATTAGTAATGTAATAGCCTCTACTATCACGGTTTGTGAGACCCTTGTTTATATTTTCCTGAAAAGACGCTGTTGAATTTGATGTACACGCGATAATAAGAAGTTGCAGTTTTTAATAGATCGACATTATGTTTAAAGTATCTTTAACTATTCGATTTCCAACCCTTTACTGTCAAAGTAAATTTATTTTTAGTTGCTACGAAAATTCGGACGGTAAACTGGAAGCCTTCCTCTATTAAAGTTGAAAACAAAACATACATGTAGTTATATTATATTTATACTTAGCACGTACATTAACACCATTAGCTGTCACTCTTTATACCGTGGCAGAAACGGAAAAAAATGCGCTTAAACCGGAACTAGTGCCCAAGTTCCGCTACCGGTCGATACACTTGCAATGCACATTTTCCCGCCAAGCTTTTGTCTTTCGAAATTATATATCTTCAAAGTTTAAAGGGGTGAGCAGATGCGCTGTTTTATTTGATTTTATTTTCTTCATAAATTTCCTACTAAGACAGACTTCATTCACTTTAAAACAATCTAGTAGTAGTAATCATCTTAAGATAGACTGTCTACCTTCAGGGGCCCTACATTAAATTCCTTGAGTAATATTATTGTAACCTTACTTTGTGTCTATTCTTGTTTTTAATAGCACAAAAGTAAAAGAGAAAACACACAGTGATATTAAAATAATACTGCTATAAAAGAGGCGGGAAAGGCGAGAGGCGAGATACGGAGGTCGAATTTCCCCCTTTTCCTTTTCCCTCACCTCCCTCAATCCTTTCATCTACTGCACTCCCTTCACGGTAGGCAGCGGCTTCGCAGAGTCCCTGGCATTGCAGGAGCAATGCTTAGAACTCTGAGTCGTCCATGAGCGACAGTTACCACTTACCATCACGTGGGCTGTCTGTTCGTCTGCCACTGTCGGCAATAAAAAAAATACAAGTCTTACAGTAGAGCATTAGAAATAATCATCATCATATCAACTGAATACATGCACTAGGTCTCAACCAATCATCGCCTTGGCTGGTCACGACTCTCCAAGGTGCCTGCCATTCTATCAGGTCGTCGGTCTACCTTTTAAGGAGTCTGTCCACGCTGCACCATTATAAATGAAACCATACAACCAGAAACCTTTATTTTAATGAAATCATCAACACTTCAAATATCTCATAGCCATTAAAGCTCTGCTCCTCGGAACCTTACATTCAGCCAGGGTGTGTATCCTGTCACTCCTCAAATACGCTGGGTCTGAAGATAGCTCTGCTAGAGCTTTTAATGTTTGTTTCGAGTCTAGAGGCAGTTCGATTCCATCAGATATGCGAGATAGCCAGCGGGTTTCTACGCATCTGAAAGGTTTTGCAAAAGAAAATTTAAAATCATTTCATTTTAAAGGCAGAGCCTACCTCAAGCAATAGTTTGCATGGTCGTATTCATGGAAGAAGGCAAGTTTGGCAATCGCAATAGGTAGGTCACAAGATAGTCAAGGCAGAGTAAGAGGCGGTATATAATTAGAACGCAAGTAGCACTGCTGCCCTTTATATATTATAAGACCCGAAGAGATGAGCTGGTTCCATATGCTAAACCAAAAATCTAATATCAGCCGAAAGACGTTCTCTGCTGAATATAGTTTTACCCCAATTTTAGCCACCTTAGGTGGTCTTTCATTCATCGGTTGACCGTCACCCTTATCAGGTCACTGGTACACCTTGTGAGATCATAATTATGCTTCAGTGTAAAACTTCTAACTTGATTACCTTACGGAGACTGTTCTGTAGAACTTTTACTTACGCTGGACAAGGCTCAGCAGGTACGAGCATGGTGACAGACATGGGAGTCAATTGTAAAGGTGGTTCAGCACGTACTGTGTACTTCTTTAGACGAGAACACGAACTGGTCTTGTCGCTTTTCTTTTGTATGCATCTCTCCTATGATAGAAAGGGAGAGTTTTGACAGCGGTTATTGTGTAATGAAGTTATATAACTATACTAATAAAGCGGAAAAGTTTGTTTGTTTGTTTGAACGCGCTAATCTCTGAAACTACAAGTCGGATATGAATAATTATTTTTGCGTATGATAGCCCAGTTTTTGACGAAGGTTATAGGCTACGTAACATCACGTTACTGGCGACGGGAGCAGACGCGGGTCAAATCGTGTTTCGACAAGCTAGTCCTAAAAATATAATAATAATTTCACAGCAACTAACCCAAAGTAAGCTTATGTAATAGCTTGTGGTATGAGTTCTAGAATGCGGATGAACATGCTTATTAATTTTCTTTTTGATACATACATAATTATTATACATAAAAACACCCAGACCAATGCAAATAGTCATGTTCATGCACACAAATATTTGCACTAAGCAACAATCGAACCCACTACCTCATGGCAGTCCGTGCAGAACCACCAAACCACAGAGATCGTCAAGAAGAAAAATATTTTTTCTCTGCTGGTCTTCTTATACTTGTCCTTGGCAGCGGTACCACCAAGAGTATTCATAATCGATTACCTTAAATTCTGAGATCAGTGACTGACGAATACTATACAGACCATTAGGTAGGCCATAGATAATAAAAAATGGCATTCAAGTTTTTTTATGAGAACATACATACTATTTGGAGGTTAGTCTGGCAAGGTTCGACTTCGTATGGGAGTCTCTATAATTACAGCTTGTATTTGACATTCGTTGTATTTACTTACTGAACGTCTTTATGTAAAAATCTCCCCTATTAAGTTAATTGATATATACTTTTAGTTGAAGCTACTGTGTACTAGCCACTTAAAGTGCCTATTTACTCTTATATGCAACAATAATCTTACGTAATAATAGACGATTTCCTTATATTCCTTGATCTTCTCAGTGATTAGACGCAGTGTAAGATTTAGCGTGTATAACGAAGGTTGTTTTTCTCCTAGAAGGTTCTGGAATGGCTCTAGACTGCAGTCCAACATACTAGAAAAAAAATGAATTTATAGTTGCAACGACTTATAGTGAATTGGTAAGACTCTGACACGCTGTAACTTAAAATCCAGGCTTTTTCTTTACTGTAGGCCAGTAAAGTAAATTTTAAAAGCATAAAATTTTAAAAAAGAAATCTCTCATAGGTGCTTGTATGCTAAAATCCACAACTTTGTGTTTGAAAGACAAGTTTACTAAACCATCATGACATTCATATTATAAAATTTTTATATCAAACACCACTATCAATAAAAAAGTACCTACTGGAATAAAAGAACAAAAAGGTACAAAAAGTCAAGCTAAACAAGTCTTTACACAAAAAGATATTAGATCTACTATCGTATACAATTTGGACAGGATAATTCATTATGTTCTGGACCCTAAGCTCATTTGAGTTCGTGTTGATTCTAAGCGGTGCAATTTCGATTAAATTCTATTAAGCCGGACAATGCGTCCGTAATGGATACGTGGGACAGAGCTATGTATATACAGAGGTATTTGAGGTAGAAGTGTTACTATATCAGTGTAGTTGGGTTAAATAGATCTCGTACAGAGATTAAACAAAACCTCTGCAACATTTAAGATCTTTTGCATGATATTTTTGTACAGTTTAGATATCCTCAGGGTGTTTATCATTTTCATGTGATAAGTGTTTTTTCATGTGGTTTATTTTCAGAACTGACGGCCATTGGTGCGAAAAGGTTTTAAAGTTACCATCAGGTGGACTGTTTGCTCGTCTGCCAGTGTCGGCAATAAAAAAAAAAGTATTAAATGTAATTTATTAGAGTAGAGAAATAGAGACCCTGACTGCTAAGCCGGAGGTCGTAGGTTCGATTACCACCCAGGACAAATCTTTGTGTGATGAGCATGATTGTTTGTTCTGTGTCTGGGTATAATTCATCTATAATAATAATAATAGTGGCTCTTGAGAGTGCTGGAGTTGTATAAAATTGATGCACCTTCTTGAAGACGTGTATGCGGCAATGGAAGACCGTCCTCCGCTATCCTGGATGTCGACAGTTTTTGGGCAACGGTCTACCGATAACGATCAAGCGGGGCATATTTCAGGGTGACAGCCTGAGTCCTTTATGGTTTTGTCTGGCACTGAACCCTCTCAGTACTATACTGGAGAGTTCAGGGCTAGGCTATCGGTTGAGGAGAGAAGGTCAGGTCTTGTCCCATCTGCTTTACATGGATGATTTAAAATTGTTTACTTCTACTGATCGCCAATTAATAGAGTTACTTAGGGTCACTGAAACCTTTAGTAATTCTATTAAGATGGAGTTTGGTATAGATAAATGTGCAGTCATGCATGTAAAGCGGGGAGGGATTGTGGAATCTGACGGGATACAACTGTCTGATTCTACACGACTTAGACCTCTATCTGCAACCGAAACATATAAATATCTGGGTATGTCACAGGCGTTGGGTATATCTGACAAAGACATGAAACAGGTGTTACAGGAACGTTTCTTTGGCCGCCTGAAAAAAGTTCTTAAAAGTCTTTTATTGGGTGGTAACAAGGTGCGGGCCTTTAACAGCTGAGTCATGCCAGTCCTAACCTATTCCTTTGGCATAGTCAGATGGACTCAGACTGAACTGGACGCTCTTGATAGGAGAGTCCGTACACAGTTGACGACATTCCGTATGCATCATCCACGATCATCGGTGATGAGGTTGTACATCCCACGGAAGTGTGGAGGTCGTGGCTTTCTGTCTGTCAAGACTCTCCACAACCGTGAGGTGTGCAACCTCAGAGAATATTTTATAAAATCAAATTCATATATGCATCGGAATGTCGTCGTTGTAGATAACGGCCTCACCCCGCTGGGTCTGGCTAAAGAGAACTGGCGCAAACCTGTTGTGCTTAGTATAGCGGAGCGCAAGGATGTATGGAAAAGCAAGGAATTACATGGACGCTTCTATCGGGCCTTAAACGGGCCCGATGTCGACTCATTAACATCTGTATCCTGGCTACGATTTGGTGATCTCTTTGGAGAAACCGAAGGTTTTGTCTGTGCAATTATGGACGAGGTTCTAATGACGAACAACTACCGGAAGTTTATCTTAAAGGATGGGACGGTAGACATTTGTCGGGCATGTCACTACCCCGGAGAATCCATAAGACATATTGTCTCTGGTTGTTCTCGTCTTGCGAACGGCGAGTATTTGCATAGACATAACCAAGTAGCTAGGATCGTCCACCAGCAACTTGCTCTGAAGTACAAGCTTGTAGTCTCTGAGGTACCGTACTACAGATATGTGCCCGACCCAGTTCTCACAAATGGTCGTGCCACAATATACTGGGATCGATCTATCATCACTGATAGGACTATTGCTGCCAATAAACCTGATATAGTGGTGATCGATCGATTAGAGCGCCTTGCAATGATCATCGATATCACCATTCCACATGATGACAATCTCGTGAAAGCAGAAAAAGATAAACAGATAAAGTATTTGGATTTGGCTCGCGAGGTTGTCGACATGTGGGATGTGGATTCGGCGATCATTGTTCCGATAGTCATATCAGTTAATGGACTGATTCCTAAGAGCCTCCATCAACATCTTGCGAGGCTCGCGTTAGGTGGCTGGATCGTGGGCCTGATGCAAAAGGCTGTGCTCCTTGATACGGCCCGTATTGTGAGGCGGTTCCTATCTCTGGAGCCCTAACCACCGGTAGCTTGGTCCCTGTACCCGATATCGGTGGGTCTCCATATTTTTATATTTTTAAATGTATATTTCTATTATTTTTTATATATATTTAAAAATGTAATTTTATGTGTACATATATATATGGAACTGTAAGTCTATATTTAATACTCATTTTGTAATAATTATTGTATAATGACTGTTTGTTTCCTAAATAAAATAAAATAAAAATAAAATAATTAAATAAAGAGAATAATAATAATAACAGCCTGTTTACTATCCCACTGCATTAATCACCACGCTTGCTCAAGGCGGATTGGCAATTTCAGACTTTTTAAGTCCAGGTTTCCTCACGATGTTTTCCTTCACCATCAGTCAGAAATGTCCAAGATAAACTTAGAAAGTACATATGATTTAAAAATCACATTGGTACTTGCCCGGATTTGAACCCACTACCTCGTGTTTACGAAGCGGGTGCCTTATCCACTGGTCCATTTCGACCTTATTTATCGTTTAATTTATCTATAATATGTATGTATTTACAAAAAATATGTATATAAATAGTAGTATATCAGTTGTTTAGTACCCATAACACAAGCAAATATAATTGCTTAATTTGGTGCTAGATGGCGCTGTGTGAATGTGATAGAATATTATTATATTGTTATTATGGTTATTAAAGTTATGAATGTCCCATAGACACAACGATTGACAGGCTTTTGGTGACTGCAATATAATTATTTACCCTACTGCCTGCTACCTAGTCATATTTTAATAGCTACCTACGACACCGCAGACAAATCAACCACGTACAATAATATTAAGCGATTTTCTTTTTTTATTGGGCTTAAAAGATTGATTGACTTAGTTGTATGTAAAATACATAAAATACGTTAAGCCTTCTGTACTGCTCGTAATGCCAATGGAATGTTAACCATTTTTACAAGCAGAGCTCGCTGACTTTGACTGAGTGAATAATAAATAAACGTTCGAGATCTCGCACTCGTATTGTTCGAAACAATACGTTTATTTCCATTATTTTGTAAATGTAAATGTCAGGCAAATTTATTGGTTTCTGTAATTGGTTCAAGGTCTAAATTTCTATGTGGCTAATTTTCTTGTTACGACTGTTAGGTTGCTGTTTTAATGTTTAATTATTTACACTGTCGCGTTATTATTAACAAAGGCATTCAATTTTATTCTTTTGGACATTTGCTTATGGTTTACATTTCTATGTAGCCAATTTTCTTCTTACGTCTTTAGTCTTTAAGTTGTGTGAACTGTTTTGAAAACCAAACTCCTGTATGCTCTTGGAGACAAATTAGCAAGTGATTATCTAATGTTAAGAGATAGATTAACTACTAAATTACTAATCAAGGACTTTAAAGGCGTAAAACAGTTAATTAAATATACTAACTATCCGACAATATACTTAAAAAAAAAGTTGAAAGAAAACCTAGAACTCTGCTCACTCCTTCTGTCACTAGGTCAAACCTGAAATAATTATATCAGCGTGATAACAAATCAAATACGTCACGTTTTGACTTGACGTGTCGTTACCATCAAATATGCGTTATGCGTCAGTCGGCGCTGACACGTTTCTGATTACACCCAAATTAATTATACCAGACAAACTTCCCGCTAAGTGGGTAAGCAGACGTGTCTATTGAGATTTTGCCACGTCATTTTATTAATTAAGTTATGTAGCCATCGTGATATTTCCGTAAGTACATGAGGTAAACTCTGTCTTCCAAACTATGTATCCCACATGGTCGTGGGGTCAACCGTCCTTGTGAAATGAATGATAAAGAAATGTATTTTCGTTATTGTCTTTCTCTCTTCAATAAATAAAGAAAAATAAAGCCAATATATCTTACTTTACGTTTATTTCCCCAAAACTTATGCAATAAAGTTTCAGTATAAGAATCAAGAGTATCATTCTTATCAATCTTACATAAAATAAAAAATAAAATAATATTGTTTGTAAACAAAAAGGGCACCTTTCTCAGCTAGTGCTTAATGATGAGAGTAGCTGCTTACCATCCCTGATAATAAAAGAAAATTTACATAATTACTTACTTAAAAATATAATTGATTCTGTTCATTGTCTCTTTCATAAATATTTGTGTCTCTTCATTTTTATTTCGAAGCTTCTCGGTTTTAAACATCTGTGATTCTAATTGTTTTCGAAGATCGCTTAATTTATTTTGTCTTTTTTCTTCTGCATTTTCGTTCCAGTCTCTGCGATCACCTAGGACAGTTACGTTAGCATAAACAACTAGTATATAAATTATTATTTATATATTAGTTAGGGCAACAATGTACCAAAAAGTAGACGTTTTTGAAGTCTCAAATATCACAGGTACAATAAAATTACAACCTAACTATGCTATTATGTAAAGCGGAAGAATTTGTTTGGTTGTTTGTTTGTTTGAACGCGCTAATCTCTGAAACTTAGTCGGATTAAAAAAAATCTTTTTGCGTATGTAAAGCCCAGTAGTTATTGAGGAAGGGTATAGGCTATGTTACATCACGCTACTGGCGACGGGAGCCGAACAGTAAGCAAAGAGGCGGATGACATCGCGTCGCGGAAAGCAAGTACTGCTCTAAAGAAAAACAAAAGTAGGGATTATCGTAGCATATATTGTAGAAGCAATGCTAAAAAGACAGAACAAAGCCATTGCATGTCATGAAAGATAAAAGTTTTACAAGCATCCCGTCTTATTCGCTTGACATCCCGCCGAAGCACTTCCATTTCAGCACAGTATTCGGCAACCAGCTTGAATATAGAATCATTCATTTGTTCCCTCCTCTTAAATTGTACTCGTATTTCTCTAGAAGATTCTTTGTTAGTATACGCCTGTAATTTAATATAATTTAATAACTGTTGTATACGGTCCCTTATACGCAGATGTATCTTGAGTTTCACGTAAAGTACCTATTTTATGTTAAAGTTGCACTTTGGTGGCAAACAAGTAAGTGGTGACCGTGACCTTGATATGGATATAACTATGTTTTTTTCATTGTAGAACAATGCATTACAATAAGCTAACCAAACTGTTGCCGACCATGTAGAAAGAAAGGGGTCAGTAAGGGACCACGAAGGTAGTTCGGAATCCGGGCGCCACACGGCCAGCGTTTTCATCCCCGGAGTAATACCATAGATTACTAAATAATTACTGGTAAAACGCTTCATTATAGAAACACTTTTTTTATTTTCGACAGTAGCAGACGAGGAAGCACCCCACGTGATAGTAAGTGGTAACTGTCGCTCATGGACGATACAGAGTGACTCCAGAGTCCTTTGCTCCTGCAATGCCAGGGACTCTGCAAAGCCGTTGCCTATCGTGAAGGGAGTGGGGTAGGTGAGTTTGGCCTCCGGCACTCTCACTCAGACTAATCCTTTACGTCAATATAATTATTCTATGAGAGGGTATTACCTACTTAACTTCTAACTTCTTCAAATAATTGTTTTTCTTTCTTTCTTTTTTTCTTTCTTTTAACCCGAACCGTCGATCTTTATTTTATATTAGCCTAGCAAAGTGACGCCACCCCGCCTGATAGTAAGCAGTCAGTGGAATCCAAAAGTAGCACCATACCAAAAGCAATCGTTTTAAACTGCTGGTATGGTGGCCTCCACTATGGCGGCTAGGAATGGGGTTAGGGGAAGGAAGTGAGGGAGGCGAGGAAAGAGGAAAGGGAGGAAATTAGGCCATTAGGCCAATCTGACCCATTCATGCTCAAATCAGCAAGGGTCTACTACCGTAAAATCTCTAGTAGGTCTCATAAACTCACATAGATTTCCTCCAGTAACTTTAAGTGATATTGAACTTTTTTTTGAGTTTCTTCTTGTTCTTTTCTCTTATCTTCTTCTTCTTTTAGCTCCTGTTTCTCGTTGATCCTTCTTAGGCCCTTAGCGGCGAGAAAATGGTACAATCTCATCTCGTGGTTGTAGGCTTTTATTAGATCACGCATTTCCTGCGTTATAAATGTTGAAGACGTTGATATAATTTAACTAGCTTTTAACCGCTAGCGAGTCGTAAATATTTATAAACGAAAGAATGTCAAATATGCATACATCTATTAGACAATCTTTTGCGTTTATATTGTTAGTGGAGTGTGATAATACGAGTATCACATACCATGTCCTAGCTCATTACACACCAACAATAGAGTAAAGATATTTCCTCTTACAGAGGCGATCACTGATCACTGCGTCACCGAGGTAATTGTATGGAGTCTTGTATTATTTCATATCTCGACTAAAATAGACCTCCCCACAGTATTGGTGAATTTTACTATAATCGCCGGTGAGACTACGAGAAGTGATGATCGCGAGTCTTAAGCATATTGTTAACCGACTTCAAAAAGGTGGAGGCTCTCAATTCTGGTTGTTTTTTTATATATGTTTGTTACGCGATTTCTCCGCCAATTATGCCATTTTTGCCGCCATTTTTTTTTGTAAGGTAGGTCATGTTTTAGACGTGGTCCTATATAAATTTAATGGCAACTGGGTCTGCGCTTCTTGAAAATTTAACAAAAACAAAATATACATAAATGATGTTTTGGTTTCTTCAAGTTACATTGAGGGATTCTACTAGATTTTGTTTAAATTTGTACATTGGTATCATTTTGAAGTCGGCTTTTGTTTTTTTTTCTTAAAATTAATGATTTGTTGTTTTATTTGATTGAATTGTAACTGTATATTAATTGTAATTACATACTGTAAAATGTTACTTATTATTATTGTCTTAGTGTAACAAAAAACTTATCTTTTTCTGTCTCAAACTCAATAAACTCAAAAAATATAGCTGTCATTAAAATCAGTCCTTTATATTCTTGTACCTGTATCTGCAGCATTTGATCAATCTTGCCTTTCTCCTGGACTGATTTCAACTTAATGACCCATTCGTCTCTTTGGTTATACGCCAAAGTTGAAGACTCAAACAGATCTCCTAAGAACTTTTTGCCTTTGCTAAGAGCTGTTAGCATTTTCTCCCAAGCCTGGTTGAAGAGTGCTCTGAAATGTAAGTACAATGCAGTACTGATTGAAATCTTAATTTAGTAAAGTTTTTCTCTATTATTTATATTGGATAAGGAGTGTAAGTGGTAATAGCAACTCATGGAGTTCAACAAAACCCAAGGTTCTGAGTAGCCTTTGGGCTGAAACTAGTAGGTATTTATAAATCTCATTTGAAGAAAACATGATAGAAGTTCTAGATTATTATCAGCGAATTTGTGTTAAATAATTGGGATAAGACACTGGTTTCCGAGACACGGTTCTTACCGGTTTGGAAACCAGAGGCTTTATAGGTCTTTGTGTAACATTACTTTGTGTCAAATAAATGATTTATTATTATTTATTATTATTTAATACCAAATCTATTTACAAGCGTTCGGATACGAAGCTCACGTTCATAAAAACACAAAAGATAAGTCGTATGTTGCAGTGTACCTAATTCTTTTTTATTGGTCTTAGAGCTATCATAATTGGAACTAGTATAAGTTACGTATGTTGCAGTGTACTTAATTATTTTTTATTGGTCTTAGAGCTATCATAATTGGAACTAGTATAAGTTACGTATGTTGCAGTGTACCTAATTCTTTTTTATTGGTCTTAGAGCTATCATAATTGGAACTAGTATAAGTTACGTATGTTGCAGTGTACCTAATTCTTTTTTATTGGTCTTAGAGCTATCATAATTGGAACTAGTATAAGTTACGTATGTTGCAGTGTACTTAATTCTTTTTTATTGGTCTTAGAGCTATCATAATTGGAACTAGTATAAGTTATTTGATTTAATTTGGTTGTTTTATATTCCTTACTTAAATATCTGAAAAAAATCGCTAATATAAGAAGTTTTACTGTAACTAATAGTCATATGTATGCTTATGTATGTGATTAATATGTAAGTATAGCTAATTTAATAAATAAATAAGTTGTTTAGATTTTGTATTAAAAGTGAGCGAGAACAAACTACGACGACCTCTGGTGGCAGTGTGTACAGACTGCCACGCAGAGGTCGCGGGTTCGATTCCCGCTCAGTGCAAATACTTGTGTGCATGAACATGTCTATTTGCATTGGCCTGGGTGTTTCTATGTATATATAAATGTATTTAGAAAAAAAAAAGAATTTAACTATGTATATCCGCATTCTAGAAGCCTTAACACAAGCTATTAATATATGCTTACTTTGGTTCTAGATGGCGTTGTGTGTAGTTGTTAAAATATTATTATTATTATAACGATTGTCTATCGTCTGATAGCCAATCGCCAAAGTCTCACATACCGATCCAAAATTTTCTTTAGTAAATTTAGTAAAATAAAATTTTACCGAGCTCTAAGCTCACATTCAACTTAGAAGGTCATGTTTGCCCTATATAATTAGTATTATCAAACAATACGATATGTTAGAGAATCATGTTGAATTAATAATACCGAGGAGGTTCCTTTTGTTTCCACTTGTGAAGTAAGATTTTACGTATTACGGGAAATATTCATTCACTTAAAATTGCGTTATATGAACAATAAGATTCTTATAAAATAATGTTTGATAATTACAAAATTTTAATAATTAAGTAGGTGAACCTGAGCTAATTTTCCTACATAGATATACGAGTAAGAACGCTAACAAACTAAACAGCGAAAAGAAAAAGCATCTCAACTAAGCTGCCATAGTAGAGGCCACTATACCAGTAGTTTGGTTTTTGGAATGGTGTCCACCACTTCTGGATTCCACTGACTGCTTACCATCAGTCAAAGTGGAGTCACGGCGAAAAGACGCTGGCTGCCAGCTCCTATCAAATACTTTAATCTAAATGGGAGACCTACATAATATATCTATTTATTTATTTACAACTATGAATACATAAAATACATAAAATACATAAAAGAAATGGTAGATTACCTGTCTTTCAGCATATGTTCAATCTCTTCTCTAATTTTATTATTTTCGTACTGAACAGCGTTTAACCTTAGCTGTGCTGCTTCAAGCTTGTTCTCGGTGGATACCAAGCGCTGCTCACTTTGAATACGACGGTCTTCAAGCTAAAAGACAGATACAAAGCAAATGGCAGCTACCATTGTTTACTATGCTATCATAGTAAACAATGGTAGCTGCCATTAGCTTTGTTTATGAGATGGTTTTTGTATCCGATTAAAAGACCCAGATCCAAAATATGAAGAAACTAAATGCACCGTACCACACACATGAAATATGTTTTGCTGTATCCCTCGGGAACCAAACCAATTTTTGGGATTAAGAAAAGTCCCCGGCACCGAATCTATCTACATACCAATTTTCATCGATATCGGTTCAGCCGTTTAGGGGCTGAGTAGTAACAAACACATATACACACAAACTTTCGCATTTATAATATTATAAAATAGGAAATATATGCTTTAAAAGTTTCAGGTTTAATTGTTGGATAATTCGTTTTGTTCGAGACCATTGATACGTTTTTTTAAATAGGAGTGAAGAGAGTAGGATCAATTTAAAGACAAGATTCTTCAGAAATAGTATAAATCTTAAAAACTAGTCCATTGGACTATTTTTTTACTGTGAAAAACAAATGTTGAGTACCTGTCCACGAGTGTTCGTAGCTAATTCCCTCCATATCCCGTTGTCTTTATAGAGTCTTTGCACCAAGCCATCTACCTGTCCTGATATAATAATGCCACCTGAAAGAAAACCAATTTAATCAGTAGCAACACCATGAGTGCTTTTTTCTCAGTCGGTGACAGCACAGCGTAAAAATATCTGTATGGAAAAATTTAGTTCTCAGCGTAAATACTAGGAGCACTGTTTGTTTTCCATACAATCAGTTATTCCCATGGTCAACCTAGGTGAACTCAAAGAAATGTTTATTAACAACGGTTCACCTTTGTACACCTGGGTGTACCATTGAAAATATTAAATTTCCACCTTATTATCAAAACTGTGTCTGAAGAGAAATTCCAAGGGTCGTAAGAGGCAACTTAGGCAATACCAGGTAAAGTACAGCAGCATTTTTATTTATATTAGCCTACCCCGCCTGATGGAGCAGTCAGTGGAATCCAGAAGTGGTGGCCACCATACCAAAAGCCATCGTCTTGATATCAGATAAAAAATGTATGAGATTGATATAAACTAACGACAATGTTAGCTTTTGCTTATGACAATCCCATACATTTTTGAATCTATTCTATGAATAGAATAGAAATCTATTCCTCTGGTCTAGGGCCTTAGGATTGTTAATAGGATAACGTAACTGTATTTATACCTTCACATTCTTGGTCAGTTTGAATTCTAAGTAGCAGCGCTTTCTTCAAGTCTTGTTTCATTTTCTTGTCCTTTTTCTTATGAGCACCAGATCTTGCTATCTGATATAGGAGAGACTTATTTATGTATTTGATTAAAAAGTATCTCTAACAAGAACATAACATATACCTATCTTACAGTCTTCTTCCCTCTAACAAAAATATTTAAATTAAGCTTTTTTGAATAAGTTTATTTTTTAAATAAAGCGTGGTTTTAAATAGTCCTCGATTACCTATAGACGTGTTCGGACCTCGATTACCTATTCTTTTTGTAAATGGGTAAGAAGGAATTAAAAAAAAAACGAGGTGTAATTAGGATTAAAGAGCTCACATCCACCAATAAACCGCGGGATGTGTTTAAAACATAAAATAAAATAGAAACTATTACTCTATGCTAACATTCTGATAGAGTAGTATCTAATTCTTTGGTGTATACAACGAATTCAATCTGAAACCAACAAGCATCTACTACCGCAACCTACCTGACATTGATGTAGCCTTAGTTCTTAACGTTTTTTATGTTTCAGTACCTTGACATCTTTGCGGAGACTGTTGTATTCTGCTTTCAGTGCTCTAAGCAGCTCGTCTTGTCTGCGAAACTGAGGGTGTACTCCCATCGTACGGTGAAGACGATCTGTTTGGATCATGCGGACCTGGTAGTAATAAATATCAGCATTTTAACTTTAAGAAAAGTTGGCCTATTTTACGTACCTACCTTTACTGTAGATTGATTTTACTGTAGATTCGTCGCTGTCGGCAAAAGTCAGCAAGGTATGTATTCAATTAAAGTACGGACTAGCACAACATTATTCATTGCAATTTGTTTTTAGAAAATAAGTAAGGTCTGGCGGCTCCATAAACCTGTTACTGTTCATTACGGCACTCTGAATGCATGTCTCTTTCCTATAAGATGACACCAGGTAAAATTTAGAAGCGTTAGATGCATACTAAATATCACTTTATTGCGATATGTAGGGACCATACTAATATGTATCTATACCTAAAGAGGCAAAACGGAACCCTTAAACACTTTGTTTTCTGTCTGTCTGTAAAGATCTTTGTCTAATTAATGCGTGGATCAAGTTGAAATTTATATCGAATGCTTTTGTCGTGAAGCTGTGAAAAACCAAAATTCTATGTCAACGCAATTAAAAGATATATGGCCGTTCATGTTATAAATTAATGCTGTACAGTTTGTGAACCCTTGGTGCGCGAGCACGACTCGTAGTTGACCGGTTTTTAGTAAAGGAGAGGCCAGCAGTTTACATGTTTAAGATGATATTAGTAATGACCTGTCTCTGCAATCGTAAATGTTCATCTTCCATTTTCTTAAGTACCCCGATGTCATTAGGCGAATATTCAGGACTCGAATCCATATTGAAAAATATCAACAATTTGTGTAAAATCAAATTTATTTAGCAAAATGAATGGTAACCATGGACGAAGCCCACTAGATTGTTTATACGATAATATCATTGTATTCAAGACTAAGGTTTATTTTAAACAGATACTGAGATCATAAATAGAAAAAGGTTATAACATTTTGTAGCGCATGACTGTTATTTTTTTTTTATTGCCTTCAGTGGCTGACGATGCACGTGGCGGGCTCTGCAAACCCGCCGCCTACCGTGATATTAATGCTCTCTTTAAACCTCGTTTGTAAAAGGACATGTCATAGCGCTTGGTAAACACCACAGATGTGAGCCTGCACGAACGTAATCAGTATTATTTTATCTTGTTTATTTATTACATATGACAAATTTATCACAATATTAGTAAGTCATACTTATTATAACAGTACAGATCGACTGCGTTGGTGAACATTTGAGGGACGGGAGAAGGGGCTATTATTGTGTGATTCATAAAAAATTGTTTCGAGTCTAGGTATAAATAAAATAATTATATAACTTCACGTCAGTCTTCTATTAATGGGGTAAGCAGTGACTATAGAACGTCGTTTGCTGAGATAAAATTTGCCGTAGTATTGGACTTGTATCGTTGTGAAGAAAACACAGATAAAAAATATTATTTAAAATACAAATCAACTCTATTATTCATTTACTTATGAATGATTCTATGAAAGTTATAATAGCCAGGATAAGGTGGTCGCTAACTATGGGTCTCTTACAGTTACAGACTCCAAGTCACTTACAGGGCGATGGAGTGTAAGACGTCTCCCTGCGCGATCGTATAAAAAACCAAGACATTTGCAGGCAAACCAAAGTACCTGATACCTATATATGCTCGCAGTGTTACTTTACTGAAGTGGCAAAAGAAAATTAGCTATAATTTTTCATCATTTTGATCTCTGCCAGTACTTAGAATAACGCTACCATTAAACTTTAAGTTCAATCTTATAAAATACTAGCTTGCCGCAGCGTGGTTTCACCCGCGCCTTTAGTTACTCAGCTTCCGTCACCAGTAGCGTGATGTTACATAACCTATAACGTTCCTCAAGAGTTGGACTATCTTACGCAAAAACAATTATTCATCCGACTGGTAGTTTCTAAGATTAGCGCGTTAAAACAAACAAACTCTTTCGCTTTATTAACTAATTTTATTTTTTATAAACCAATTCAAAGTATTTGAGTTTTCAATTGTAAATAAATACTCTTTTGTACTACAAAGAAATTTAATCGCATTAAAAGTAGTGGATAGAGTGAGCTGTTGTCTATTGTTACCAGAGACAAGTCTTCTATTGTACAGCTCTTGAGGAGCTCTAGAGGTTTTGTTGTCTCGGAATATAGAGCTGGATTTAAACAATAAAACTTATTGGGTATTTAAGAGAAATGGTTAAAGGTTTTTGTGAAACTTTGGTAGAAAACTGGTAAGAAAAATATCCAATTTGAGGGAGTAAGGCTATACAACAAATTACCGAAAAGTGTTAAAGAATCTGCATCGTTACCCATATTTAAGAAAAGATTAAAACTACATCTATTAGATAATAATTAATGTTTGTATAAGCTGTTGTAACAATTATAATTGTCAAAATTACTACATATTATATTTAGTCTGAACGCCTGTTTAAAAATAACCTAATGTAAATTAGTTAAGTTTCTCTTTAAGTGAACAATGTAATGTTCTTTGAGAAATAAAGATCTTTAAACCGAAAACAAATGTTTTATTTTTGTATAATTAACCCCCAGTTTCTGAAAGGCTGATCAACGAAAAATTAACTAATCAACTGTTAAATCTCATGTGAAGTACCATTTGGGTTGCTAAAAACATGAATAATTAGTTAAATTTCATCTAGTTAATAACTAATTAGATGAAATTAAACTAATTATCCATGCTTTTAGCATGTTTTTAGGTACTTTACATGAGATTTAACAGTTGATTAGTTAATTTTTCGTTGATGAGCCTTTCAGAAACTGGGGGTAAGTGATTTAAAACCGCGCTTAAAATATGTAATTGATCTCATGTTTACCACATGCCCAAAATAATTTACATTTATATAATTTCAGTGGCAAAAAAGCATGCGGCCCACCTGACGGTAAGTAGTAACCGTATCCTATAGAGATGACTGTGTTTAAGCATTACAGGTATAATACTAAGAATTTTCGGAAGGTTATAGGCTATGTAACATTACGCTACTAGCGACGGGAGATGACCAGTAACCAAAGATGCGGGTGGAACCGCGCTGCGGGAAGTTAGTAAATAATAAAATGACGGTATTCTAATTGGCGATGTTACCATTTTCCAGTTAGGTGTATTGCCTGCGTCACTTTCAATGCTACTTGAAATTGTAACTTATAAAAAATTGTAATAACATGGTGATTAAAGAGAATGTATTGAGTTTCATGCCAGTTTTTCTCATGGCTCTACCCTACATCAGCGAACTGGCTGTAGGGTAAATGGCTGTCATTTTGTAATTTTCAACGTTCATAAGTGTTTATTCCAATAACCCTAATGAATAAATATATTTGGCTTTGACTTAACTTTGACACACATATCAGTCTAGTAGTGATGCTTCTGGTGTTGCAAGCGTTCATAGGCTACGGTAATTGCTTACCATCAGGCAAGCTGTATGCTTGTTTGTCACTTTAGTCTAATAAAAAAGAAAGATTCTGAGCTGATATTTTTTTATTTCACATAAGAATTCAGAAAATAAAAATGTAAATAAGATATGCACCGCTTCAAAATGTTATATGTCCATAAACTGAAAGAAGACATAATTTCCGTATACGTGGTTTTTATATGTCAATATATGTTTGTATTTGGCATATAATATCTTATATTGGTGATGCAGTATAAATATACGACTGTGTTTAAGGTACTGGGTTTCTTGAGCTTACGCTGACATTCTAACGGCCTTTTTCTATATTCTATCTTCAATCTAAGATTTTTCAGCGCCGAATTTATATAATAAGCCGTGATTTAAAAAAACCATGGATTATACGAGTAGATCGAATATAGAACCTGGGTTTAAGAGCATTCTTATATAAGCTAGATTGACTACAGTAAAGATCTATTTACGGGCAAATAACGAATTGAATTTATAATAATAACTCAAAAGATAATTACCTAAGATCCTGTTTTATCACTTGCCGATAAAGTGCGTGATAACCTATTCGAAATTTAACTGACCGATAGTACTCAAAAATCAGTTCCATATGTGTCTGATAACCTTAACTGACAAATGAACTCTTTAAAAATATATAACAGATTTAACTAGAAGATATTATCTGTTAGATATATATCAGACACTTTAGCAGCTAGTGGTGAAACAGGCCCAACTATTCATAATTATACAATCACTTCAAAAACACGATTTTTCGTGTAAATTTCGACATCGGTGTAACATGAAGCCCTGACGGTTTCTTTGTAACAATGTCTCTTTGACGTCGACGTCGCTTCTCTAAAACACTGACTTTGCAACTGTTTTTTCACCTATTGATGTTAAATCGTGGAAATTGGTTTTCGTATAAGCTGGGCGTATTTAGGTGTTAGAAACATAAATATGTTGACTTTTTCTGCTTTACAGGGACTATTTAGGTGCTGTTTAGTATATTGACTTTATGATGCAGTTTAATTTACTCTTTGTAATTAGGTATACCTCGGTGAATTAAACTTTAATCTTTTTTTAAATGCGCTAAGAACAGAGGCACTAGACAAGTGCCAAAGATTTCTATTCTATTCATAGAATAGATAGAAAAATGTATTGGATTGACTTAAGCTAACGCGAACACTTATGTCAATCTCATACATTTTTTTATCTATTCTATGAATATAATAGAAATTTTTGACACTTGTCTAGGGCCTCAGTATTGGCTCAAGAATTATCAAACATCTGGGTCTCATGTCACACGAATGTAACTCCCCGAGACGAGCCAGACACCCTTAAACATTAAACTCTTTATTGCATTTTCTTTCTTGCCTGACTGCCAAAGTCAAAGATATATGTACGTATGTATGTATGTATGTATGTATGTATGTATGTATGTATGTATGTATGTATGTATGTATGTATGTATGTAATGTATGTATGTGAGTATGTATGTCTATTTCTTTGGCATGCTCTACATCCTATGGCTTGATGGATTTTAACGTATGAGGTGTCATTAGATTTGTATTGATTATGGGAGTGACATAGGGTATATAATATACAAATATATATATAATATCATATCATGATATATATAATATCAAAAGGGTTTCAATGTAACGTCAGTAAAAGAAAAAAAATGGGTTTCTTTAATTTCAGTTTGTTCTAGGTTGATAGGCTTTTTGTTTTTTAATAATACATTTTGCTTGTTTAGAACTGCAATGGCAACTAAGCACCTGATGATATTATAAATGGTAACCAGAACCTATGAACATAATTTTGTTTCTAGGAAAGTTTTCTAGAAGGTAAGAGGACGAGGCGGTAAGAAAACATTACCCTCTTTGACTCCGGCAGTCGGGCAAAAACGGGTAAATAACAAAATTAAATATTTTTGACTTATATACAGCGACATAACCAATATTAAAGCCATGACTGCTGTGCTAGTCACCTGTGTTAATCAATCAATCAATCAATCATTTATTTATTCACTACATTTTGGGTATTACATTGTGTTAGAAATTGTTATTTTTATATAGTATCACCAAAATCTGCCAGAGGAGGCGTATGAATATTTCCTTAATCATAATTATTTTTGGAATCATGATACTTACTTAAAAACAATAATAATGATAGAAAATATAAGAAGATAATAATTAAAATGTCAAGCAAGAATAATATCAACACCATATCAGGAAATGAAATGTCAAATAAATTAAATTAGTAACCCATTAAATCGAATAAAAGTATACATAATGTCAAATAAGATAAAATTATGTCAAACAAGAAAAAATTATGTCAAACAAAACAAAATAAAAGTTACTGTAAGAAAGAGGAAAAAGAAGAGATCCAAGAAGGTAATTGGTTTAAATGATCTTAAAATACATATGGGCTACGTGGCAAGTTGCAAATTGAAGAACTGTTTGAACTTTGACTATGAAACGCAAAATTTTTTACCGCTAGCAATTGAACCTACAACGACAGCAGTTTCAAACAAACTGAGCCAAAGCATATCACTGTCTTTTTTGAAGGCTGTACATTTTTAGGTTATGCGGGTGACAATATAAAGTACTCGTTACATAATCATTAACACCTCTATAAAACAGTCTATAGAGAGGTTAATAGATTCTATCTATGTAGTTTTTATTCAATAAAACAATTATAGGGGCTGTTTTTTTATATAACTTTGGTGGCAAACAAGCAGCCACCATTGTAAGTAACCTTAGGTAACCTATAGACTTTACTATTTTCTAAGAATTGCAGATATAATGTTTAGAGCTACCAAGCACTTGTCGACCATGTGGTAAAAAGGAAATGAGGAAGGAATAGGGAAAAGGAAGAGGTCCTTGTCTTCGCTTTTGTGTCAGTAACAAATTTTATTACAATACACAAAAATGTAACTTTATCTATAATACTAACTTTCTGCGGCGCGGTTTCACCCGCATCTTTGCTTACCTCTCTGCTACCGTCGCTAGTAGCGTGATGTTACATCGCCTATAACCTTCCTCGAGAACTGGGCTATCATACGCAAAAGGAATTTTCAAATCTGAGTGGTAGTTTTAGAGATTAGCACGTTCAAACAAACAAACTCTTCCGCTTTATATAATAGAATAGATTTGTAAAAGCGGAATAATTGATTTGTTCGTTTGAACGTGCTAATCTCTATAATTACCAGTCGTATTTGAAAATTTTATGCTATGACTTTTTACTTTTTGCGTATGATAGTTCTTGAGATAGGTTATAGGTTATGTAACATCACGCTACTGGCGACAAGAGCAGAGCAGTAAGCAAAGACGCGGGTGAAAGCGCCACGGAAATCTAGTTCTTAATATACTGCAAGTTAAATAATAATAACATAGTAAGTCGGTTATAGGTTTTCCAATACTGTCGAGGGTTCCGTAATAGTGTACTTTTATTTAGTCTTAAATGTTAATACCCAACATTGTTGCAAAACCGAGCTCTGGTGGCTTTTACAACCATTTGGAAATGTGTGCGACTGTAACTTTGATTAAAACTTTTAATATAAATGGAATTGGTGCTTTATAGTGTGTTTATAGTTTATAATAAAAAATTGGGATTGGTTTGAAAATTTTTGCCACCAGTTGACGCCATTTCAACTTTCACTTTGAGCCAATCAAGAACTAACTTTTAAAAAGCGCTTGACAGCTAGACCTGGTTAGTCGGTGCTGCCACCTTGTGGGCGCCATTTTAATAAACCCTCTCAGCAACTTTCTTTTGTCTTTTGCACGTGAATAATACATTTTGTAAGTTAAAGATTAAATTTTCAAATGAACTCTGATAAATATTTGTTTTGATAGCGCTGTCAAAATGGGAGACCTTTTACCAAAGTAAAACTGATGGAGAAAATTTTCCTAAACACTCTCATTACATGTGTGATAAACAATCTGGTCGATGTCTTTGCTTATTTTCTTCACATCGCGATCGATAAAGACTGCATTGGGTTTTGTAAGCAATGTTTCTTTTGTAAACACTCAGACAAGACTATATTAGCTAGGAAACACTATTTTTATATATAACTAGACCTCTTGCCTCGCTTCGCTCCGGTATCAAAAGATTAATTCGGTCTCACTACAAACGCCCACGTAAAGTAACATAGCAATAGTGACGTATTGCATTACCCTGAACACGCTTAAAATATTGAAATTTTGAAAATAACTGTAAAATATGTTATACATAATAAAATATTATTATATTACCCGTCCTATTTGTAGCTTTCTAAAGGTGAAAGATTTTTAAAATCGGTTCATTAGATCTTGAGTTCAATCGGAACAA
Source organism: Parascotia fuliginaria (assembly GCA_963082885.1). Taxonomy (NCBI): domain Eukaryota; kingdom Metazoa; phylum Arthropoda; class Insecta; order Lepidoptera; family Erebidae; genus Parascotia; species Parascotia fuliginaria. Next base: position 11,256,916 of record OY720194.1, on the reverse strand, counting down.
AGAAACAAAAATAGAAAAAATTAAATCCTTTCACTTTAAGTATAATATTAGTTTAGATTTAGATAGGTAAGTACGTATATTTATTTGATAGTAGCCTACAATGTGGAACTACCTTATCTCTTCCAGTGGGTGTTAAACTGGGTAACGACATGCTACTACTGTAAATACGTCAGGCAAGCGCGGATAATATAGCCAACGACTTACTTTATACGAGGTCTACATAATCTAATTGTACCATTGTACATAGTTGCGAGTTCTATCATCACGACTTTGCCCAAATAGATGTAGGTGGACACTCTTCTCCTTACCATTAGATTCATTCTGGCGATTAAAATTATGAGTTCAGCAATCATACTCGTATCGTATATCTACAGTTATATGGCTTCATCTGTACAATAACTCATTATTTATTGTCATTCTGTGATTTATTTATCCTGCTCTAAAAGATTGCCAAGATCTGCCTGTCTTCGCAAAAACGCAACGTGGCAGCTAGCCAAGGCTTTTACGTCCTCAGGATTTACAGCATTAACTCACTTTTTGAATGGGAATTAATGTTATATTGCTGTATTTTTAATAGAGATCACTTTTGCATTATTTAATAAGCCATGTGTCGCGGAATATTTTTATAAAAGCTACCTTATTAGGAGCCATCTTTACAGCAGATTTATTTTTATTTTTATTATTATTATCGACTAAAGTGACTCCACTCTGCCTGATGGTAAGCAGTCAGTGGAATCCAGAAGTGGTGGACACCATTCCAAAAGCCAGACACCCCGCTTAAAAGACCCAGGATCAAAGTTCAAAACATGCGCTGGTAAAGAGTTCCAGGCTTTAATTGAGCGACAAAAGTATAACCGTTTGGTTCGAGACCCTTTAGATTCCGCTGTGATAGGGTGGCACTTCAGTCCCGCACTTGTCGTTCTGGATAAAAAGGGAGACTTTGGGATGATATTCTCCATTTCCAAATTGCACTTACATTAAACACATAATGGTATCAAGAACACATATGCCACTAGTACATAGACATAAAAAGAAGATCAAGAAAGAAAAATTTTCTCGTGTGGGAATCTTATAACTTAGGTATACTTATAAATCTACCGAAAAAATGTCCTAAGTGATAGTGAAATCCGTATTTAAGTTCGTTGTGTGGTTATAGACCGGAATAAAAAATAAGATAAAAATAAACTGATACCCAAGGGAATCAGATACAGGGGATCAGACCGGAATAACTCTTTAAAAGATATGGTTTAAAAGAAGTTAGCGCAGAATCAGACAGAAAAAAATAGCGACTTTATATTATTTACTTAGTGATAGTAGATCCTTGCTGATGCATTTTTGCTGGTTGCTCATAATCATAGTCATTTATTTCACGTAAAATAGAGTAGATACATATGTTAAGTTCGTTTATTTAGACTTACAGTGGCACGTGAAATTGAATAAGTACTATAATGCAGAAAAATATTAACAGAGTGTCCACATACGAACAATTCTTATTATATAGCTCCAGTATAAATTATATAGGCAATGTCACAGATAGTCAAAAAAAAATTGTTCAAATTAGTCAAATTAATCCATTCAATTAGTAATAATAATTTATCAATAATATGGTATTTATAATATATAATGCTGGTTGTGTTTTTTAAATATTATATCTGCAACTAGCATCCTGCAGCGTGATTTCACTCTGCTTCCGTCGCCAGTAGCGTGATGTTACATAGCCTTAAGAAATGGGCTATCATGTGCAAAAAAAAAAAAAAAATATATATAAAAATATAAAATATAAAAATCCGACAGGTAGTTCAGTAGATTAGCGCGTTCAAACAAACTATTCCGCTTTATACAATAGTATAGATATACTTAGAATGATATGGATAAAAGACAAATTATTTCTGCAATGCCTAGATAACATAGCGATGCCCATAGGTTACTACTTACCATCAGGTGGGCCGTTTCCTTGTTTGCCACCAGTTGTATAAAATATATGCATTTGAATCAGTGTCGGTTACCGTCGACCTCGCTGAGATTTCGTGTGTCCAATTTTACGCAATACACAAGTTGTACAACTATGTCTTTGTGTACGTGAAAGCATTCTCTTATACTGAACTATCTGAAACTCACTCATTTCACGTTTCAAAGCGTGCTTTTCATACAACTTCGCCTGATGGTAAGTGGCGACCGTAGCTTATGTGATGGCAGAAACAACAGAAACATGAAAGAATGTACCTAGTTATTCAACAGAGAATCAGGGTCACCGACATAGCTAGCAGACTTAGCAAGCTGAAGTGCTGGACTAAAAAATTCTTAGAGTGGAGACCGCGACTCGGCAAAGGTAAGGTAGGCCCTCCAGCCAGGTAGACAGACGACCTGAAAAAGGGTGAGGGTGTAGACTGGATGCGAAAGGTGGAAGACCGAGTGTTATGGCGTAGATTGAGAGAGGCCTATGTCCAGCCAGTGGACTGCGATTGGCTGATTGTGATTGTGAAAAACAACACTATAGACACGATGAGGTATAGGGTTATGAAAGGAGTAGAAAATGAAAGAAGATCGAGTAGGCATTCACCACATAAAGAAAGAAATACAAAAATATAATACTACTTTGATTTAGCGATGATTACGAGTTTTCACTTGAACTCTATAAGTATAGACATACGATTTCAGGCATGCTTATGTAAGCATGAGGAATAGAATCAAATCAAATCAAAATATATTTATTTATTTAGGTTAATTGAATTAACACTTATAAACGTTAAAAATTACAAAATGTCAGCCAATTAATCTACAGTATAAGAACTAACCTAATTAGTGTAGGAGTTCTTTTGCTGATAAGCGTGTGGATGTTAGAAATAAACTAACTCCTATACATCTACCGTTGTTGACTAAATTAAAAATTAATCGCAATAAATAGATCTGTGATTGGTTTGAACGTAATAATAACCAGAATTAAATGCCAAATTTTGTCTCAGTTAATATTCCTACTGCCTGTAGTAACTTTCTCATACAGACATAATCATCGCCAATAATATGACTTTCTCAAATTAAAAAATCATAATTATAAATGTAAAAGTTTGTGAGTGTGTGTTTCATTGTTACCACTCAGTATATAAATGACAGAACCGATTTCGATAAAAATTGGTAAGTAAATAGATAGATTCGGTGATGAAAACAGACATAGACTATTTTTATCCCGAAAATCAGTCGGGATTCCGAGGGAGACAAAACTAGTATTTTAATAAGTTTACCTTAAATATTAACCGTACTCATCCATCGCTTGCAACGTAAAAGAAAGATTTCTTATTTACGTTGCAACCGATGGATGAGGGCTGCCTCCGACTGGCCAAGATGGCGAAAATTGGGGGAGACCTATGTCCAGCAGTGGAGGTCTTTCTGCTGATATAATGATTCTTTTACGTTACGTTGTGATCAATTGACTGGCCTGTTGGTCTAGTGGTTAGTGACCCTGACTGCTAAGCCGGAGGTCGTGGGTTCGATTCCCACCCAGGACAAACCTTTGTGTGATGAGCATGATTGTTTGTTCTGTGTCTGGGTGTAATTTATCTATAATATGTATGTATTTACAAAAAAAAAATGTATATAAGTAGTATAAGTATCAGTTGTTTAGTACCCATAACACAAGCAAATATAATTGCTTAATTTGGGGCTAGATGGCGCTGTGTGAATCTGGTAGAATATTATTATATTATTATTATTATTAATTCTCATGCCTTCTCTGTATGAGAAGGGGTCTTTGCCTTGCAGTGGTTAAAATTGGTACTTTCACCCTTATTTTTACAATCAGCCACATCTGTTGATAAGTATTTTCCTTAACCTCTATAAACGGCTGTGTTCTCCAAGTTTTGCAAAAACAATGCTGAAAAAGCACCACCATTTTGTTTGTTGTTTAATTAATATTCATTTCATACTTTTAAATTTACACATAAGGTAACTTTACAAAATAATTAATTACATTTTTCATCAGTACCTATCTGTTATTTTAAACTATAATGAGCATATATAAATGAAAATTATATTTACATTTATTTTTGCTAATTTTATTTATTACCGAAAATAAATGCAAGCTAATTCATCAGTTCGATTGGCGCTAAGTTTTCTCCGACGGTTGTGGAGCGGGGTGTGAGTTACGGGAGAGGGGTGGTCCACGCAGGCGCCACTTCCCGCTATTTTCACAGAGCGGGGATGCCAGGCTCGCAGATTTTCGCAATAGCGTGGGAGGTTGGGAATTCTGGTTTATTTTTAGCTGTTTTATAGGATAAAAATGTCTTAGTAATTTTAAATTAACTTTTTCACGAATAAAATATAAATAAATGTGTTTTGAATTTATACTCGAATATATATAACATTTAAATTTTTCATTTATTTCATGAAAATTTACTAATGTACATTTAATTATATAATGTAACTGTACTTATTTGATATTAAACGTAGATACATTAAGCTTATTCTATAATGCCATTGAATAATAAATGTTAAATCAACGCATGTAACTACAAGAAGGATATTACTGGCTTATTATATATCAATAAAACTCACATTATGAGTACACTACGATGTCTATACACATAACTTATACACGATAGGTTTATATAATTTATGAATTTACCTTTGAAGATCGACTACAAAATTGTAAGCAATAATTTATTTATAAATTTTCTCATTGTCTTATTGAAACAGGAAAATTCTTCTTTAATTACAATCTTTATGTGATCAATTTAAAATCCAAGTAAATATAGAACAGAATGATTTTTTTAAAATCTACCCTAATTTTCCTACATTTCCCAAATTTTCCCTGGGAAATTCTCCCTTATACCTTGGTAACATATCTGTACCGAATGGTCAGTCGTTTTGGCGCCGTCGTTACGGGCGGTCGACGTGAGCGCTCGCGAAACGCGCGGTTCGTATCTAACCAAAGAAAAATATAACAAAAATTGTGTCAAGTTCTGTGACAGTGATTTTGTGTTAGTGTTCTTTTGTGTTACCTTCACGTATTTAAAAAGTGAGTATTTAGTTATAAGTTTATTTAAAAATGCATTTTCGTGGATTACAGAGGATCCAACGACCTTCAGATTTCTCTCGATGTAGCCTGTATCGTAAATAAAGTGGGATTCGGCTACGGATCCTTGCTAGATTTTTCATGTTAGATTTCCAGATACTGACCTAAGCCTTCACGTAGATATTTATATTTTTAAAACGATTGTACAGCGAATTATATATTTTGAAATAGTATTTTATATACTTAAGTTATAATTTCTAAGTAATGAAATGAGCAAGCATTTCATTTAATTTGAATTATATTACAGTTTTATACCGATAACTTTAAGTAGGTACTACATCGAAGTTTTAATAACCTATAAATTTTAATAAAATAACATTCAAATTGAATAATTTTTAAAATGAAAGTAGATTAAAAATTGTTGCTTTTAAATTAAATTTTGCATTCAACATCAATAAGAGTACTATCTACTCATTTATTATTATGTAAAGATTTTATGAGAAATATTTTAAATAAAAACTTTTTTTTAATTTTTTTAAATTTAAGTAATTTAATTTATAATTAATGAAGTTCGAGAAAATTTTATAAATAGAACGGTTATGTTTGTGTTACCTATATCAAATTCGTACATGATACACATTGTAACTATACTACTGTAAGATAATTTATTATTATCAATTACTATTTCAATATTTCTGTATTAATTATGAATCAGTTCCAACCCCAAGATATTACTTAACAAAACTATAAGTTTATAATGATTTAATAGTTACTCTTTAATGTAAGTTAAGGTTTATAATCGGACAAATACTTGTGACTCTTATAACATAATTAACAGCTAAAGGACATAAAAAAATCCTAATTAAAATACTTAAAATTTACTGACACTAACTTGACAGCCTCTGTGGTTCGGTGGTACTGTATACGGACTGCCACGCAGAGGTCGCGGGTTCGAGTCCGCTCAGTGCAAATATTTGTGTGCATGAACATGACTATTTGCATTGGTCTGGGTGTTTCTATGTATAATATGTATGTATTTACAAAAAAAAAGTATTTAAGTATGTATATCCGCATTTCTAGAACCCATAACACAAGCTATAACATATGCTTACTTTGGATTTAGATGGCTTTGTGTGTAGTTGGCGTGATATTATATTATTATTACTATTTTTATTGTTTTCTACATATAAATGAACCTACTTGTTTGCTTTAGTCGTGATAGTTGACTGGTAGAAAATATCTTAGGCACTTATTAAGTCGCCAATATACTGTAGTGTATGGTTTAAAACATTCTTAAATAATAATATAAAATTTCTTTTCTAGTTAAAAATATAAGTAACACATAAATTGAGCAAGTATGGCAATCAATCCTTATGCCTTCTCTATATGAGAAGAGGCCTGATATGAAACTGATATGATGACGATGATGATGATCACACAAGTTCCAAAAAATAAACTACAGAAGAAACTTTGAACATTTGGTTATAGCAAAACTTGATATTCGATCTCTGTTTTCTTTTTAAAAAGAAACCGCATAATTTATATTATAGGTAAACATATATTATAGTTAATTGTTGTCTAAACTTTTCTAATAATATATATGAAGGTTAATACCTAGATATTTAAGGTAAGTCTAATACGCGTGTCAAATAAAATATTTTTTAATATACTATTTATTTCGCAATTTTTATGAGAAATAATTTAATATATTTAATGGAATTCGGTATAGAGATAGAATAGACCTTGGGGAACAACATCTTTTATAGCAAAAAATGAGTTGAAGTGGTTAAAATAGGGGATGAAAATTTGTATGAAAAGTGCTATAACCGACATTCACGCGGGCAGCTAGTGTGAAATAGTACAAGTAGGTTATATTCTAACGCAATATTTGACCATAATTTACCTTAAAACTGCATATTCTATTACTGTCCTATTATTTTTGATGTACTATGTGTTTACAATAAAATATATTCTTTATTGTTTAATATACTTATGAGGTATACGTAAAAAGAAAATACATAATTTTAATATCGCGTTTTAATAGAATACCGATACAAAATGACTAAATACCGCTGTCTCGCAATTTTTAACCATAACACAAACATTAAAAGATGAAAATTGCTTATCAGATCTTTCGCACATTATGCTCTTTTTAAACAGTAATTTGTACCCACATAAGATGGTACATAGAGCGGCGAACCACCGACAAGTTACGAGCATGTCTCATGTATCGTTCTTGTTACATTACTGTGGGTACTACTCATTCATTTTAAATGTAATTGATTGTTTGATAGCGTGTTTGCATCTTAAACTCACAAATAAATGAAATGTATTGAATATGGGAGAAACATCGAATTTATGTGTACTTTCTTAGTTTAACTTAGACTTACGTTATAAAATATCGCAAGGACTAATAAAAAAAATCTGAGAGCGCTATTCCGCTTTGCGTGGCGACCAAATTTTTATATATTCTCTGTGAGAAGATGACTTATTGTAGAATTTTGCATAACAATTAGACTCGATGTCGCATTAGAAGTAACTCACTCCTTGAGAGTAACTACTGCACTATATGCAGTAGCATGTACTCACAAATCACAATTTTAGCAACATAATTAAATAATGCCTATCCTGTCAAAAATCTATAATGCCTACCCTGTCAAAAACCTCTGTGCACGGTACTGACTATAGGCCATAGGCAGTAGCGTGTAGTGCTCCCGTCGCCAGTAGCTTGATGCTACATAATCTATAGCCTTTGTCGAGAACTGGGCTATCGTACGCAAAATGTATTACTCAAATCCGATTAGTAGTACCAGAGATTACTGCGTTCAAACAAAAAAACAAACTACTGCTTTATGTATTAATTAGCTTTCCACGGCGCGGTTTCATCCGCGTTTTTGCTTACTGCTCTGCTCCCGTCGCCAGTAGCGTGATGTTACATAGCCTATAACCTTCCTCAAGAACTGGACTATGAAACGTGAAAAGAATTATTTAAATCCTACTGATAGTACCAGAGATTAGTGCGTTTAAATAAACAAACAAACTCTTCAGCTTTTTATATAAGTAATTTACAATGCAACCATGTTTTGAAAATAAATGCTTAATCCGTTTAACCTATTGTCTAGAAATAATGATCAATTAAACCTAAGGTTAAACATAACACAATTATAAGCAAAGGGTATATTTAAACGAAACGAAGTGTAAAATTAAATTGCTTGTGTAAATATTTCCCATAGTAATGATAAATACATTCATTTGTAAGATCGACTTGTTTCGAGCACAAGAAAATCCGGCTAATTGCGAGTTTGATTGGCGCACGAAGGGTTCCTTTCGTTTTAATAACACATTTTTTTAACAAATAATTACTACTTTTACAAACAAACATGCGGTACACACCTCCCGCTGTGGACAGGGCTATGTTCTTAAATTTTATATGTAGTAACAATGATAAGATAACACTACCAAGGTGTTGCTGATCGTGTAGAAATGGGATGAGGAACAAAAATCAAACATCGAGTGGTTAGTAGTAACCCTAGAGTCAAGCTTTGTTCAGGTCGCCCATAGAGGCATCTGACTTGACCTAATGACTGTTATCAACTTAGTGGACCGACTTTTAATGTGCCCTACGAAGTACGGAGACGCTCAGATCAAATACCACTATACGGTCATCCAGTTCATGGGCCAGCCGCACTAATCATTTACCGATCAGTGTGAGCGCAACGAGCTGGAGGTAAATTTTTTCTGTTTTTTTTTTCCATTTCACGGATTCTATGCACCCATTTGATTTACAAAACCATCTGGTCACTGTTTAATTATGTTCAGATATTTAAATTACGTATGAAGCAGTTATTTAAGGCGAGGTATTCTTGGAGATAGGCACTCGAAGGTAGTATAAACGCTAGCCCAGCCTTCGCCAATATAGTACGACGTATTTATCTACGATCATCATACGTTGACAGTTTGCGCACCGCAAGCTCCGTATTGTAAATCTCGTGCCGCGCGCGCCACAGTGCAGACACATACAGTAAGTATATTTTTTAACATGATTCATAAAAATCAGTATTTTACTAGTGTTGTGTGCAATTTAATGTAGGCTTATTAAACCTAAAATGAAGGTATAGTGGTGGTATCAAATAATCTTGTCGAAGTAACAATAAAATATTGGATAAACGTTACATACTAAAGTAATTTTTTTTTATTTTATTTTTAATTATTGAACATCATGCACGAAAGTACAAAGGTGGAATTCTTTAGCAATCGGTTTAGGGTTAAGTTTAGGAACCAAAATCTGAGATGGGAGCCAAAAGAGACAAATCTTTGGAAACCACGTACTTGATTTTAAAAGATGCGTATATAAATTGTTCAATATAATTTAGGGCTTGTGGCAGTTTAAATCGTCGCTCCATCTAGCGGTAGGGCGTCCCCCTCTACGTTTCTCTGTACGCGGTCTCCACTCCAGAACCTTGCGGCTGTGACAAATATGACCAGCCCATTGCCACTTCAGAGTGCTAATTCGGAGAGCTATATCGGTAACTTTAGTTTGACGTCGAATCTCCTCGTTGCGGATTTTGTCGATCAGACGAACGCCAAGCATAGCTCTTTCTAAAGCCCTTTGAGCGACTTTCAACTTATGGACCAGTCCATTTGTGAGTGTCCACGTTTCAGCACCATAGGTCATCGTAGGTAGGACGCATTGGTCAAACACCTTGGTCTTTAGGGTTTGCGGTATGGGCGATGTAAAGACTTGACGGAGTTTGTGGAACGCTGCCCAACCCAACTGAATCCTCCTGTCGATTTCCCTTTCGAAGTTGTTTTTACCTAGTTGTAGTTGTTTTTTATTAGGATTACCAAATTACTAGAAAATACTCATTTTTTATTACTTAGAAATTACCATTATTAAGTGAGACAATAGGAGTCGCAAGTTTGTGTGAAATTTCGTCAGTTTTACTATAGATATATATTTTATATAGATTTAAATGGGATTAACAATAATGACGGATTATACTGATATTTATTACTGATACATTGTACGATTGCCGTAAGATCAGGCAGGCAATATCCTCATACAGGCGCACATGAATTATCACGCGAACGATGTCGCGGGCAACAGTTAGTAACAACAACAGTATTTATATATTATTTAAATAGTTTAATCGCTTTTTATGATATTTTTTAAATATTATAAATTTTAAGTTGTTAACAATTCACATAACTACTTGCAAATGATAAAACAATAGCCTACTTACTAGTATACGATAGAGTAGGATAATAATAACATTCAAAATAAGTAATAACTAGTGATTTAGAAATAAAAGGGCCATTATATTTTCATTATTTTCTTAATTTTCGCTCATTTTAATGTTTCTAACTGTCATTCCTCTAATTTGTGGAGGTATATTATAATTTCAGGCAAAAGTCTGTACATATAAATTAAATAATTTTTGATTCCATTTTTCTTGTCAAAATTTATGATGTCACCCGCGTTTTAGCTCGGCTCCCGTCGCCAGTAGCGTGATGTTACATAGCCTATAACCTTCCTCAAAATCTGAACTATTATACGCAAAAATAATAATTCAAATCCAACTGGTAGTTTCAGAGATTAGCGCGTTTAAACAAACAATTAAACTATTCCGCTTTATAATAGTTTAGATATTTGGATTATTTGGACATTACAAAATTTTGGAGTTTTGGACATTACAAAAGCTATGTAAAAGCGGCAGAAAACACTATACTTTGTGAATTTACGATAATAATTAATTTCTTTCTAGTTTTACTCCTTTCAGCATGAATGGTTCGATCAGAAAAGACTATCCACTAGCAGAATATAGGAAAGTATAAGTTCCCATACTTACGCATTTCGTTCAGTGAGTGTGAACACTAAAGCCTTAATTAATTTAAGTCTGGCCAGGTTTATAATCTACATATACATTTGGGTAGGATACCCATAGGTAAAAATGGGTAACGCTTTTTATGCTTCTGGCGACGGGAGCAGAGCAGTAACCAAAGACGCGGGTGAAACCACGCTGCGAGAAACTAATACTTTATATTTTTAAAACAAAACGCAAGTAAAGCTACATAATTTTCAGTAGACGCTACTAGGTTTAACCGAACGAGGTTAATTCTCTGATTTCCCAGCAGAGCTATCACTTTTTTTACTAACATGTCTACAAGTTCATGACATGTAATATTAACTCTTTATTTTGTAACCTTGGGTCACGAGTTACTTCTGCTAATTGGTTTTATGTATATAAACGCCATGTTTGTACCCGTGGGTGCCGTAAACCAGGGGAATAGGTAATGCGCAGGTGCTTGCGTACGCCTGCCAAACGTGCTGTGGCAAACACCAAATTGTAGAGGCTTATGTTTATAATTTATTTATCACTAGTTGTTGCCCGCAGCTTCGACCGCGTAAATGTCAGTTACATCTCTGTTTACATTGACGATTTTTCATACAAACTTTCATCTCCTATTTCAACCCCTTTAAGACATTTTTCGCCATAAAGGATGCCTATGTGGTTTCCCAAGGTTTAATCTATCTCTATACCAAATTTCATCAAAATAGGTTCAGTGGTTTACACGTAAAAGCGTAACAGACAGACATACAGAGTTACTTTCGCATATATAATAATAGTATGGATTAATGATTTTTTTCTTTGTGGTTTATTGATATCTATGCTCATTATTATATTCATTTGTGTATTATACATCTTTACTCCCTACATTTTGGCTTTTTAACGAATTACCTTTATTTCTCAAAAGCACTATGACATGTCCTCCTTCAAACGAGGTTTAAACAGAGTATTAATATCACAATAAGCTGCGGCTTCGCAGAGCTTCTGGCATTGAAAGTCCATGAACGGCAGTTACCAAATGTTTCTAGGGTTGAGGGTTCATACGTGTGTTTAATTTATTTTTCTCAAACGGTGAAGAAAAGCATCGCGAGAAAACTAAAAACTATAAGTGTGAAAGAGAGCGCTGGAGGCCCAATTTCCCCCCTTTCATCTTTCCTCACCTCCCTCATTCCCTTCCCCTAACCCCATTCCTAGCCGGCATAGTGGAGGCCACCATACCAGTACTTTAAGACAATGACTTTTGGTATAGTGGCCATCACTTCTGGATTACACTGACTGTTTACCATCAGGCGGGGTGGAGTCACTTTGGTAGGCTAACATAAAAAAATAAAAAAATGTAAATATAAATATAATTAGGTATTTATTTTAGCGGAAAAAAATGGCTATGTACGAGTTTGGCTTCCACACCGAAGCTTCCACTTTGACTGCACCGTTGGTCTAGTGGTTAGTGTAACTGACTGCGATGCCGGGTGTCGTGGGTTCGATTCCCGCGGAAGGCAAATATTTGTGTGATGAACATTTGTATTTGTCTTTAGTCTGGGTGTTTACTATGTATTATAAGTATGTATTTACAAAAAAAAAAAAAGTATGTATATGTATTATATTTCAGTTATCTAGTACCCATAACACAAGCTCTGCTTAGCTTGGGACTAGACGACAGTGTGTGATAGTGTCCACATATTATTATTATTATTATTATTATTATTATTATTATTATTCCATAAAAACTTGTATACATATTCTTCATGGGAATCGAGCCCCAAAGATTACTGTCCGTTCTTTCACAAATTACAGAGCTTTACTAATATATAAAGCTTAAGAGTTTGTTTGTTTGGACGCGCTTATTTTAAAACCACAGGTCGAATTTGAATAATTATTTAATAGCTTAGTTCTTGAAGAAGGTTATAGGCTATTTACGCTACGAGCCGGAGCAGAACAATAAACAAAAATGTGACATAACACGGGTGAAACCGCTGCGGAAAGCTAGTAGAATTATAACGAAAGTACAAAATTATTTTTGCCGTGGTAAAATATACTACCATACATTGATGGTAAATGAACATTGATCGCTAATCCGCTTTGAGAAGGCGTAGTAATCAATGCACGTGCGTAATCCGCCTTTAGAAAGCGGGGTGCTCAATGCAGGTGCATTCGGAAAGGAAAGGCCTTTAGCTTGCAGTGGAAATATAAAAAATTGAAATGATAATATAAATATATGTTTAGGTCAATCTATACTATTATGTAAGGCGAAAGAGTTTATTTGTCTGGCACGCGCTAATCTCTGGAACTACCAGTGGAAATTGAATGATTATTTGCATTAGATAGTCCAGTTCTTGAGAAAGGTAGGCTATATAACATCACACTACTGGCAGAGCAGTAAGCAAATACGCGGGTGATACCGCGCCGCGGACAGCTAGTTCTTAAATAAAATACAATATAATTTTAATCAATTGGAGTCGTAGCACAAGGCTGTGGGATCGAAGCCGAATACAAATGAGGCTTTTAAAATTTTTGTCGTGGACATTACTGATATATACGATAGTGGAATAGATCCCCCAGGGTATCAGATTCAGGGGATCAGACAGGAATAACTCACATAATAGAGGTAATTACTAAAAAAAATTACATTTGCAATCCTTCCTGAGTATTAATCGTGATCAATGTTCGTGCCTTCAGTGTATGAGCGCTTTACTCTGCAATGAGTTATTATTATTATTAAATAGGATATTAAAAATAATGAAATAATGGCGGCAATTTTCACTCTCGAAGCGGGATTTGAAGCCGAAAAAGAAAATTTTTTGCCGCCTTTATTTCATGTATAGCCAGTGCAACACATTTGCAAGTATTCTCATTAATATTTAAAATAATGGTTTACACAAAGTTACACCGTTTCAAACGTACGGTGTACGTGTACGGTAGTAGATCCACGTTGATTTCAGCATGAATGGGCCGGATCGTCCGGGGAATTACTACCCTCTCATAGAAGATCGACTTAAGAGTAGTAGTATCTGTTCTACTGCGTTTCGTTCAGTGAGTGAGAGCGCCGGAGGCCCAAATTCCCCCCTTTCCTCTTTCCTCACCTCCCTCATTTCCTTCCCCTAACCCCATTCCCAGCCGCCATAGTGGAGACCACCATACTAGCAGTTTAAGACGATGGCTTTTGGTATGGTGGCCGCCACTTCTGGATTCCACTGACTGCTTACCATCAGGCGGGGTGGAGTCACTTTGGTAGGCTATAATATATATATAAAAAAAAAATATTGTGCTAAATGTTAGCACTAAAATAAGTTTCCAATCCATCTTTATAAATGCATTTTTATATATTTTCAAATGGTTTGGTAACATATTAAATAGTGAGTGGCAGTCGCTACTGATAGTGGAAATTCTTTCATCAAGTGGATTATAGACTAAGAAGTGTCCGTTCTGATAAAATAACTTTTATTTTATGATCAAAAATATGAAAATAGTGAGAGATTTTTAACTTAGTTGACTTCGCAGTAATGGAATTTTGAAATATATTTATTTTCAAGTTCAAATTTACGTTCAAGTTAGAGCTTAAGTACATACATACTTGAAATATATTTATTTTCAAGTTCAAATTTACGTTCAAGTTAAAGCTTAAGTACATACATACCTATGTATTAACAAACGTAGTAGTGATCAGGGCTCATCCTTTTACTATAAGAAAAGTATGATATAAGAGTATATTAAATGGTTTAGAAAGTTATAATTCTAGTAGGAAAACGAACATAATACATATTTTCTTCTTTTTTATTTAAGCCCAGCTCTTACCAGTAAAACAGCTATTTTTGCTTTTTAGTTTCTTAATATTTACTGTAAGTTGTTTTACGAACCTTTGTCTCGGTTTATCCCTTCTCTATTTTCCTTCAAATTTATTGCAGGTTTTCATTGCTTAACTTACGTTTCTGTTACTTGTATGCTCTAACAACGACAATCGATTCAATTTGATCGATTATTCTCGCCACACTATGATGCAATTGTGTCACAACATTATTTCGATCTATATTTGAACTGACCGCAATCCATCTTGTTCTTATTGTACAAACTTAGTGCGCATTCACATAGCGGCAGCGGTTTCTTTTAAAGACTCGTTTCACGGCGCGGTTTCACCCGCGTCTTTGCGTACTGCTCTGCTCCCGTCGCCAGTAGCGTGATATTACATAGCCCATAACCTTCCTCGAAAACTGTGCTATCATACGCAAAAAGAATTTTCAAATCCGACTGGTAGTTCCAAAGATTAGCGCGTTAAAAGAAACAAACAAACAAACAAACTCTTTTGCTTTATATGATAGTATAGATGACATATGTAGTTGTACTGAGTTCACACGAGACTGTATTTCGGATCTACTAAATATACCGATCCGACAAAGTAAACTGATAAGTTTCCATTAATATTAAAAACGTGAACATTACCTCCAGTGCGTCCTAATCTAACAAGATCAAGCCTGTAAATACTTTCTGTGTGAACGGGCCTTTAACATTATAATATTCAATCATAAATACTACTATATATATAATACTACGTAACTCGTAACCACTGACGTTACAAGCAGCTGATATACAGATTTCTCGCTTTCTGAGTGTAAATAAATCTATTTTTAGTGAGTGAGTGTTAGTAAACATTCGTGTACAATTTATTGATGAACTATATTCAGAATCAGTACTTGTTATATATATAAGTAAGTCCGTGAATCATAGCTCTACTGTGAAATGACGCGATTTCTTTATTTCACTCAGTAATACTGTTGTCATTACGAAAGAGTATTTATTTAAGAAAACTAATGTGAGTTTAATTTCAACAATTTTAGATCACTAAGCCGCCATAGTGGAGGCCACCATACCAGTAGTTTGGCTTTTGGAATGGTGTCCGCCACTTCTGGATTCCACTTACTGCTTACCATCAGGCAGAGAGGAGTCACTATGGGGGCTAATATAAAAAAAAAATCAATCAAATAAATGGCTGTTTTAAAATTATGAAATTCTGTTGTTAGATTTTATTCTTAACGAAGTCAAATAAATTTTATGTTTATATTAGCTTTCCGCGGCGCGGTTTCATCCGGGTCTTTGCTCAATGCTCTGCTCCCGTCGCCAGTAGCGTTATGTTATAAAGCCTATAAACTTGCTTTAAAACTAATGGCCTATTAAACGCAAAAGAATTATTCAAATCCAAAAATTACTTACTAGTGCGTAAGTTGTTTTTGAAAAAAAACCTTTTTTAAGTATATTGTGTTTAAGGAAAAGTGTAATATTTGCATCTTTCAAATCTTCTTCCTTTTAAGTATTTTTTATTATATTATTAGAACTCTTAATGGTACAAAATGAATGTGGATTGCCCCCATGGAAAAGGAATGCAGAAAGATAAAAGATTTATTCCCACGAGGTCGAGTCCCACTATGTCGAGTTCCCGCTATGTCTACTTTGAAAATTCTCGCTTTTATTCCCATCTAGTCGAGTCGCTGAAAACGTCGATTTTAGTACCGCCACGACTACTTTAAATTTTTTAATTGTACAGTCGCGGTCAACGCTTTGATTGAAAGGTGTTGCCGGAGCGTCTTTCTCGGCTCTAGTTAGTCATCTGCGAAGGGGACGGGTATAAAGGTATATAAATGATTTAGACCTTGACTATAACAATAATACTTAGTAGTTGTTATTTGCCCGTGTGGACCCGGACTAGAATAGGCCACCCCATATCTTCCCATGGGTGTCGTAAAAGGCGACTAAGGGATTCACCAGAGAATGGGCAGCAGCGCTCTCTGAGTTAGATGAATATCCTTACTGCGATCGCCAACCCGCCTGCCAAGCGTGGCGATTACGGCAAAACGCCCCCCATTGGGGAGACCATGTCCAGTAGTGGACGTTTTAGGGTTGTTATGATTAGTTGTTATTTGAAATTATAGACCAACACGAAGGGGGGACACTTTAGCGCGTTAACCCAGTACCTAGGTACGAAAAAAAAAAGAGTTCAGTCAAAATGACTATAATTACAGTGCATGCCAGAATGCAGTATTGCCAATTAATTAGAGTGTGGTTCATTCGTATTTTTTGTGAATTATTAATAAAAAAAATAAGATTGGTGGTGTGTTATACCGATTGTATTGTTGAAAAAAAGCTTTTACAAGCAAAAATATAGAAAAGAGTGAGATTCCGTGTAATAGTACAAATAATATTTACGTTTAAACGTAAATATTATTTGTACTATTGTTACCACCTAATTTTTTCCCACATTTTATTCCATATCTAGTCAATATTTTAAGTACAAATGTTAAAGATTTTTTTAATCTGGCAACATTACACAAAATAATTTTCAAGGTGGCAACACTACCACAAATTCAGTTAAATAATTCGTTTCAAATGGTTGTGTGAGCATGTTAACTGTGTTGTGAAAGTTTAACTAAAAAGGATAAGGTAAGTCATTTTGTTAATTCAGTGTCAAAATATATTTAAGAATACTTAGATTATAAAAAAAATCTAAAATACTAGCTTGTTTTGCACTTGTGTCAAGCGATTTAGAATTTAGAAAGATTTAGATTTACACAATCTTGAAATTCAATTGATGTATTGACATGCTATGCATATTAGCAGATATTTATTATGACAAATATGTAGATAGGTATACATCCGTGTTGACCTTATAGATTATGTAGTTGTAAACTACTAAGTACTAATGAAGTAATTACTTTTACCCATACAATTGAGATAACGTTATAGGTACGTCTTTTGTCAAAACAAAATGGCCGACTTACGATCCTATAATTAGTTAGATTAGTAAAGTTATAGTTCTATCTTCCGTATATTTATTGCTATTAGAAAATGAAAAATGAAAGTGCAAAATACTTGTAAACCCCGTTTATCTACTACTTACCTATAATACAAACTAACCTAAGAAATGTATTCCAGCAATGGATTTGGTCCGAATAACAGAAATTTTACAAGGGACTAACAATGAAAATGTGGTTGATGAAGCAGCACAACAAAACGCTGTTCAAAATAGTCCAAGTAAGTTTTATGCAAAAAATATTGATTTTTTTTTCTTGATTAGTTAATATATGAATCTATAAGTTTTAGTTATATCATTTGTGAAACCGTGTAAATTTAAATATAAAATATTTAAACCTACACGGTTTTGCCATTATTTGAAATAAATTGTATTATTATTTTTTAATGCTAATTGTCAAACTTATTTATTTATTTACCAACTTAAACTAACAGTAACACCACACGCTTGAACTAAACATACCTACTACCAACACTCGCGTTAGTAAATGCGTTTTTATTTTTTTCTAGTGGAATTGGATAATTTAATTGAAGTTTTACAAGGGGAAACTGACGCCCAGCCTTCTACAACCACTAATATATGTGAGCAGTCATATATTATATACGACATGGATACACCGGTAGCGTCGACAAGTTCGAATAATTTAACTAATTACATCAACCCTGTGCCATCTACATCGTTCACTGATGTTACAATCAATGAAGGCTCTTTGACTATAATTGAGAGCAATAAAGGTGGAAAATTGTTGCTCAAAGCAGGACATAGATACCGGAAAAATAAAGGAAATGCAGACGGCTCTTCCATTTGGAAGTGTACCAGCAACGATTGTTCTGCAAGTATAAGCGTTGACCAAAATTTAAAAAATGTATTACGAGACACAAATCACAGTTGCCTGCCTGACTTTAAAAGAAACTTATTTGAAAAGTATTTTGATGATATAAAGCAACAAGTAAAAACAAGCTTAAGACCGATACCCGCTTTATATGAAGAGGGGCTCGCTAAATTGAGATGTGATGATTTCGCTGACTACCTGCCAGAATTTAAATCTCGAAAAAGTTCTTTGTATAGATTACGTTATAAAACTCTTAACAGTAATAGAACAACTTTTTCTAAACTGTGTGATGTGAAAGTTCCCGATGCTCTAGCTAATGATTTTTTATTAGTGGACGATGGGAGCGATGACAAGATTTTAATTTTTGTATCAAATAAAGCAAAGGCGGAAATTACTAGTTTCAAAAATATCATACTGGACGGTACCTTTAAAGCTTGTTCGAAGCCATTCAAACAATTATATACTCTCCATGTGGACATTGCTAAGGAAACTGACGATCCAAATGTTGTTCCGGTAATATTTGCCTTACTCCCCGATAAAAAACAAAGCACATACCAAAGATTGTTTTCCATTATTAAGACAAAATTGCCAGATTTCAATCCAGTAAAATTTTATATAGACTGTGAAATTGCAGCTATCAATGCAATAACTAGTGTTTTTCCTCACGCATGTATAAAACTATGTTTTTTTCATTTTTGTAAAAACATTTGGGATAAAGCTAAAGAACTATCTCTAACCAAAACCTACGAAAGCCGTAAATACATTAAAATGTGCATTAGTTTAGCACATCTTCCTAACGAGAAAATACCTAGTGCTTGGCAATATTTGTTAGAGTTCACTCAATCTCTGAATATAGACACTACGGCATTTAATAAATACATGTCTTTTCAATGGTTAACTTCAAACATTAAATACATAAGTAACTATGGAGAAAAAATCAAGACCACAAATCATGCCGAAGGGTGGCATAGCCGTCTTAATAAAAAAATCATAAAACGACCAACCCTTTGTCTTTTAATTGATGTTTTAAAAGAAGAATCCAAAAAAGTGATTTAAGAATTGAACAAAATCTAATAGGCCTACAAAGCAAAAAAAAAAAAATTGATTCCGCCAATGATCAAAAAGTAACAAAAATTGTTGGTGATTTCTTGAAAAGCAAAATTAACATTGATGTATGTTTGTCTCGACTGGGAAATGTTAAAGCTTAACAAAATCATCTCAAGCCAATTAATCAAATCAGTTAATCACTGTAAATATGTGAAATATCTATGTACTACGAAATGTCTAGATAACATCAAAACATGATTATAATTTAATTATTTTATTGAACATTTAAAAACACTGTGATTATTAATTTTAGAATAGATAGAAGTAGATACTGTTAATACCTACGACATAATTATATTTCATAAAGGTATATGTCGTAGTATACCTATCTACTTATAACCTGATCTGTGATTTACTGTGCTCCTAAATTAAAAGAATTAATGTTAAGTAAATTTTTTACAACTGTTGTCAAAAATAAATAAGAAGATTTATTCTATTGCTCATTATTTAATGAAACATTAAAAAAAACACTGTGATTATTATTTTTAGAATAGATATAAGTTGTTCTTGTTATCTTATTATTAAGTGTGAGTTATTGATCTGTGATTTACTATGTACTCATTATAGAAGAATTAATGTCAAGTATATTTTGTACAACTGATGTCAGAATAAGAATATTACGATTTGAATCATTTGTTTTATTCACTGTACATTTCGTTAACGTTCGACATGGTGGCACCAGACAAAAGAGATTTTCAACGACTCGACTAGATGGGAATAAAAGCGAGAATTTTCAAAGTAGACATAGCGGGAACTCGACATAGCGGGAACTCGACATAGTGGGACTCGACCTCGTGGGAATAAATCGATAAAATACAATAATGGCAACAACATTTAAAAAAACAATGTAATAGAGGTGTGCTCTTTGTAAAAATCTTCAGTAACATTCAAACTTAAAATTGAACCTCCTTTGATAACTAATACTAGTCACGTAAACGTGATCTAATTCATCTATACAAACTAATCAGAATGCTGACGTCAGTGAACGTCAAGAAAGCATTTAATCACCGACACGTATCAGCCCAGATCCCCGTACAACTAAGCTCGGGTCCAGATCTTGTAAGCCGTTCCATTTCACTTGGGTTACATCTAACTTTATTTTAATTAAATCCTTCTTCCTCAATTAAATCCTTCCGAGACTTGGTACTTTCAAATCGATTCTTTATTTTTTATTTGTGAGTTGGGTTTAGGTAGTAAATAAGCATAATTATGGATCTTATGTTATTTTTTTTATTATTGGCGACAGTGGTTTCGTTCCCGAGTTACTTTCATTAATTACACATTATTATTTTATCAACATAATTTTTCTGCGCGGGCGAAGCCGCAGGGCGTAGCTAGTTTTTATATGGGTTGTCTTAATCTTACATAATTTTATGAGACAGTTATGCACCTTGCACCGCCAATAAAAAAGTGATAAGAAGAATAATACGATAATACAATTTTAAACCTTGCTGCAATGACCATAAGACAAAAACTTCTAAAAAGTTATTTCGACTTTCGATGTATGCCTCTTTTTCATTAAATGTGTGGTATAGCTACATAATAGTACTATCTTCCCGCAGCGTGGTTTTACCAGCGTAAAGCTACATCTTTGGTTACTGCTCTGCTCCCGTCACCGGTAGCGTAATGTTACAGAGCGTACAACCTTCCTAAGCTATCAAACGCAAAAAGAATTATTAAAATCCGACTGGATAGTTCTAGAGATTAGCGCGTTTATATAAACAAACTCTTCCACTTCATATAATAGTATAAAAATTTTAAATATCTTAACTGGGTTAAATAAAAGCTTATACATGGAGCATACTATTTATAAGGGAGGCTGTGTACTAGCTCAGTAACTGGGTTGTACTACAATATGGTATTCGTTTATTATGCGCTGGGTCGTGACAATGCATGTATTACACTTTTATTAATGCTGTTACGACGTTTTTAGGTCAGACAGTTTAATTATTGTATTGGTATTCCCATTTTTAGTAATACATTAGTTTATTTATATATCGTACGTTTTAATTATTAAACGCTAAAAAGCGGTCAAAATAAAAAAAAATGTAAGAGAATTGTAACATGGAAGCGAGACTCGAATCCACGCCTCTAGAAATATCGTCTTATCAAGCAAAAGACATTGACAGCTGTCTTAAGCCTCTTCTAAAGAGAGAAGTTTATATCACCACGCATAGCAACATAATGGGTGGGCAGCAAGGTGGCAGTAAGGTGATAATTAGTACTGATGATTCTGCTGCCAATCTATACTGATATATAAAGACTGTTTTTTTTTTATATTAGCCTACCAAAGTGACTCTACTCCGCCTGATGGTAAGCAGTCAGTGGAATCCAGAAGTGGTGGCCGCCATACCAAAAGCCATCGTCTTAAACTGCTGGTATAGTGGCCTCCACTATGGCGGCTAGGAATGGGGTTAGGAGAAGGGAATGAGGGAGGTAAAGAAAACGGAAAGGGGGGAAATTGGGCCTGCGGCGCTCTCACTCACCGTACGAAACGCAGTAGTACGGATACTACTGCTCTCACGTCGATCTTCTATGAGAGGGCAGTACTTCCCCGGACGTTCCGGTCTAGGCATGCTGAAACCAGCGTGGATCTACTACCGACGAAGATTTACCTTGATCCAGTAGCTGGCGCCAGCACTACTGGATTTTGGCACTGGATCCAGTGATATCACCTTACTGCCATCTCACTGGCTACCTACCTATTTGCTTGCTAAGCGTGATGAGCTTTTTTATCAATATAAATCAGTCTTAAAGCGAAAGATTGTGTTTGTTTGTTTGAACGCTCTAATCTCAGGAATTCTTAAAAAACAATTTAAATCTTCGAATCCAACTGGTAGAATCGGATTTGAACAATCATCCTCATGCTAAAAGCGACGGGCGCGGAGCAGTACCCAAGATGTAATTTAGCTAGTAACTTAATATTCTCTTAGTCCCTATGGAAAGAGATGGGGTACAGGTTCCATGTTCTAGATCCCACGGCACCTATAAAGCGATTATAATCGGACTTTAATCTAGTATTACTTAGAATATAGTGTGAATTAAACCGGTGTCCTATGTTAAAGACGACATTAATATAATAAGTTCGGAGAATATATCGATGGGTATGGGAAAATTGTCAATTGCCATAACTTATTTATTCATTGTAGCCTTATATTAACCTACTCAGTAAGTAAGAAATTCTAGAAATATGTAGGTGCTTCGCGGCGTAATAAGAGTTCGTGTGTCTGTTGTGCAAGATGGTTAAATTTATATACGCGACAACATTATGTAAGTAAATATGGTGGCGCTACATAGGAACAAAGCCCTAGTATGAGCTGTCTATAAAAAATAGTATGCATTGTACTTTAAATATTCCTCGTTTTAGCTGATATAGGCCTTTGCAATGACCAGGTTCAGAGTTTTGCCAGATCGGTCTACCTTATGAAGAAGGTTGTTTATCAGTGACACCACCAGTATGACTTCTCTAGTTCTAGCCGAAGGAACAGGTAGAACAAGTGGGAATAAAGGCTCCCAATAGTTCTACTCTTTTGTTACATCTAATATCGTAGAACTAGTGAGAAAAAAAATCCCATTTGTTCTACCGTAGAACTGTTAGTAGAACAAATGGGAACAAACGGCTCACACGGCCTCTACTAGTATATGGTCACCACTTTAGAACTTTTTATTTAAACAAGGTTTCTGCGATCTATGTGTTATTCTATAGTCAGAAACTTACAGTTGAGTATTCTTTACATTGTTTTTGCGTACTTGGAGAACATAACCTTGTCCAAAGGCTAGGACTACATAATTAACGTCAGGCGAGCCGTGTGTTTGTCACTTTTTTATGAAAAACACAATTCCGCCTGACTACATCTGTGGTTCGGTGGTACTGTGCACGGATTACCACGCAGAGGTCTCGGGTTCGATCCCTGGATCGGGTAAAGTGATATTGAGTTTTTCTGTCGAGAAATTCTCAGTATTAGCCCGGTGTCTGAAATTGTGCCTGATATAGCAACAGGCTTGCCTCCCGTTACATGGGACCCAAACTATAAATCCTCTGCCAAACACCTCTGCCTACCTCCTCGGGGATAAAAGGCGTTAAGCTATGTATGTAAATAAACCAAATTAGAACCAACAACCTCTTACATAGCAGTGACACAATGGAAGAATGGAAGAATTTAATTGGAGTTTGCGTTTCTTTTATCATATTTTTATACAACTCTCATACTAGGGAACCACTCCTGTACAATTAACGGACACAAGGTACACCCAGACTCGATACAAATATTTATGGATCACACAAAGTTTTGTCCCGTGTTGGCATCGAACCCATTACCTCGTGTACAGCAGTCGATAGCGCTCCACCTGCGCCACAGAGACAGTCCAAACCCCTATTACCCATTTAGTTCGGCAAATGTAAATTAAAATGTTTTTTTCCTGTAACTATACTGTTATATGTAAATACGGCAATCTCGTAATAAACGTTTGTAGGCTAAAAATAGCTATTTATTTAAATGTTTTTACAAAATTAGCTTTGTAAGTAAGCGTTTATTTTGTGTTTTTTTTTCTGTTTCTGTTAATGTATTAAATACGATGATCTAGCGGTTAAAGCACCTATCTGTGAGAACCATCACAAGGTCACAGAGTAACAAGGTGGACCGACGACCTTATAAGGTTCGCGGGCAACCAAAAAAACATTTGGGGAGGCCTATGTCCAGTGGACGTCTTACAGCTGATACGATGATGTTGAAGCTGGCTTTTTAGCTAAATAAATTCTACATTTAAATTAAAATGAAAAATCTAATTGTCTAGAAAATATGCTTATCGAACCTTTTACCGTCATTGAACATAACACCAAAGGCTTCCAACATCCACTTGATTTATCACATGTCTTCATTGAATTAGGTATGAACCCTTAACCCGAGTGGAAATTATTCCTTTACACTTAAATACCTCTGGTAAAATCATGGATATAAATCTAACCATTGATTCGAAGTCATTGATCGAGTAATCCCTGAAGGCCTATCCTATAATTTGTTGGAAGCCGCTTTGAATAAATAGGTCGGTTTAATTCTATCGGTTTGTGTTAGAGATAATGTATTTTTAAGGTTTTTGACTTAGGTGGTAAAGCCAGCCTGATGTTAAGAGGCTTAGCATGCTCTGTGGACATGTAGTATTTTTTAAGCTTTATATATTACGGAGGAGATAAAATTAAGGAGGAAGAAGAAGCACGAAGGGGTTTAGGAGATGAAGCTCACACTAACAAACATCTATACTATTATATAAAGTGGAAGAGTTTGTTTATTTGAACGCACTAATCTCTGGAACTACTGGTTGGAATTGAATTATTCTTTTTGCCGATAAACCAGTTCTCGAGGAAGGGTATAGGCTATGTAACATCACGCTATTGGCGACGGGTACAGAGCAGTGAACAAAGACGCGGGTGAAAACGCGCCGCAAAAAGCTAGTCACTTATAAAACGAGACACAAAAGTGCACATGCTACTGATTTTCATCTATCTTCTACTCCTTTAGTCACTGAGTACTTAATATATAAAGCGTAAGAGTTTATTTGTTTGAACGCGCTAATCTCTGGCACTACTGGTCGGATTTAAATATTTCTTTTTGCGTTTGATAGCCCAGTTCTGGCAGGTTATAACATATGTAACATTACGCTATTGGCGACGGGAGCCGAGCAGTAACCAAAGATGTAACTTAACGCGGGTAAACCGCACTTTGCGAAGCTAGTATTTTTGAAAGAGTATTTATAATAGTGTAGATACTTACAATCATACAATCATATAGCTTAAATATTAATGGATTAGTCTCGAATGGGCATCGAATTCATAACTTTCAACTACATTGTAAAATCTATAATATATAACATACATAAATACCCGTATCTACATACGATACGGGTTCAATAATTGAAGATTGGTTTGTCTTATAGCTTTGACTTGATTGCGTTAGTGTGGGTTTAACTTGGGTTATCGTTAGGGCGGTTACAAACCAGCGTTTCATACGCGCGTATATACTTGTTTCTGGAAGCACTTGTAAGCGTATCAGTGCGCTTTTTGCCACATGCTAGCTTGTAACCGCCCTAAGGTTCACCCTTTCACGGAATACTAGTGGGTGATATAAGTTTGATGTTTTAACCACCATTTCACCGCAATTAAGGCTCTGATTTGCTCTTACCAAACTCTTGGGTCAATGGATATCAATATCGAACTATGCTGAACTCTACAGTTGGAGGTTATGAACAGACTTCTTTAACTAAGCTGAACTTAGTAGAAAAACATAATATCGAATTTTATTTGACAGGTCGGTTGTTCGAATCCGGGAAAATATCAATGTAATTTTTCCAATCATATGTACTTCTAAGTTTATCTTTATATTTCTGACTGACGGTGAAGGAAAACATCGGAAGGAGGAAGTCTGAAATCGCCAATTCGCCTTGAGCAAGCGTGACAGTCAATGCTCATACCTTTTCTGTATGAGAAGAGTTCTTTACCTGCAGTGAGATAGTAACGGGCCGATATAATGATGATGACAATTTTAATTGAGAACCGTTCACGACCGGCCAAGATGGTGGCTAAAATTGTAGGAAACTTACCTACCTACTATTTTACGAATTGTATTGTACTACTTTGTATGAAAAATGAACAGGGGGGCTACCACCACCTCAAAGCCGTTTTATTTTAATGTCAGTTTGTGTTTTGTCTTTTTCTTTTGTACCTTTAATGGTAGAGACAAAGTAAGGTTATAAATTGCTATAAGAGGTTGTGTTAGAACCCCAGCTCTTCTGACGTTTACTGTTAAATCTAAATATTCTCAAACATACGTCACCTATGAGACACACACTGCTCCCACAACTGTAGGAATTAGACCAAGGGAATTTATCCCCTTAATATATCACACTCGAGAATTATCCCCACTTACTTTAATCGTACATTCAACATATTACACAAATGAGTGTGTTTACGTTAAACGCCATTTAAAACGAACTCTGAATGAGTGTAATAATTCTTAGGCTTATTTCTCAGGGAGACATTACAACGTGTCATTAGATGAATGTGTATGGAAATGTTACGAGGTGTTTACAATAACTTAATTCTCGGATTGAGCTTGAGACATGATGATACTTTAAATTAAAACGGTAGTAGATCCACGCTAGTTGAAGCATGAATGGGCAGGACCGGGGAAGTACTACCCTCTCATTGAAGATCGACATAAGAATATTAGTTTCATGATAATGTGTTTCGCTCGGTGAGTGAGAACGCTGGCAGCCCAAATACCTCTTGGTCCTCTTACGTTTCCCTTTTCCTTCCTCATCCCATATTCCGTGGCCAGCAACGGTGTGGTTGTGTTTTCTAAGCATTATTACTTCTGCGATGCTTGGAAAACACAGCCATCTCTATACGTTACGGTTACCACTTACCACCAGGTAGACCAGGTATGCTTGTTTGTCACTAAAGTAATATAATAAGAAAGCAATGGCGTTGTTTTTTCTGCCTGTTTCTCTGGCGTAGTTGATACGGTTTTAACAATCATTTAAATATTTTTTTAGCGAATGTTTATAGGTTAGATTAGGTTATGGTAAAGCTCTAGTCGCAATTAGCGTGATGTTACACAGCTTGTAACCTTCCTCGAAAAGCATACTTTAAACAAACAAACAAACTCTTTCGCTTTATAAAATAGTATAGATGCTTAACTGTTTAGCAAACGACGCTTACGTTAAACCGGTATGTAATATATGTCTTAAAAGCGCTGACTTTCTTAGATCATAGTACTTACGGTACTGCTATAAAATGACGTAAAAGATGGTTACAAGGTTGAAGTAGCACTCATGCAAATGCAACGGTCACAGCCGTAGCGCAACTTAGTTCATTCTCGTCATAACCTGTGTGAGGAAGGCTCTATATGACATGTCGTAGTGCATTGGATTTTAGTAGTACAACTTTGTAAGCACCCATATTCTGTACTGTATGTGTAGAAATTATTGTGTGGATATCTCTCAGAATTAATGTTTCTTAGACTTTAACGATTGTATATTTTTGGTAGCAAAGTGAGATAAATATATTGCCTAAATTATAGGCCTAGCGAGATTATTCATTTCTACCTCTGTGGTACAGTGGTACTGTGTACGGACTGCCACGCAGAGGTCGCTCAGTGCAAATATTTGTGTGCATGAACATGAATATTTGCATTGGTCTGGGTGTTTCTTGGTATAATAAGTATATATTTACAAAAAAAGTACTTTAGTATGTATCTATATCCGCATTCTAGATATCGCAAGCTATTAGTATTTATGCTTACTTTGCGTCTAGATGGCGTTTGATATTATGTGATATTTCATTTTTCTACTATAAATGCAGTGTGTATTGGTGGTATAATATTCTTATTGTATTTATTTATTATTTATACCAGTAATGTCAGTAATATCAATTATATAGTGAGACTTATAATACGTATGCTTCCTTGTTAGCACCGTAACTAATATGGCTTTTATTAATAAATATGGCTTTCTAAAAACGCACCTAAGCGACAAAGAAGGGAAAAGAGGTAACCGAAGAGATAATTTGATACTGACTCATCAAGTGAATTGCAATATACATACTACTATTTTGTATAATAATGTAGAGCAGATATTTCCTTGATTGTTCCAGAGCCACTTTGGTAAAAGGTCTTCCACCAGCGCTGTCAAAACAAATATTTTTCAGTGTTTATTTCAGAAATCTAAATGTTTAATTTACAAGTTAAATAATTCACGTGCTTGTGGAGGAATAAAATAACTGAGAGGGTTATCTAAAATGGTGCCGACGAGGTGGCAGCACCGATGCGTCAGGTCTAGATGTCAAGTGCTGTCAATAAGTTACCCCTGATTGGCTCAATGTGAAAGTGAAAGTGGCGCCAACTGGTGGCGAAATTTTCCTAAACACCTTCATTTATACAAAACCAGTAAGAACCTTACTAAATGAATAGTGTAAACACACTTTACAGTAAAGACGAGCAATAAAGGGGTAACATTTAAGTTATGTAATTTGACTTAATCCGGCTCACTCAAGTTTTGTAATGAGATCCTCTTGAGGTATTGCTCTTGTAATTATAAATACTATTGGCCGTAAGGGTCCGGTGCCTTTGCCTGCGGTATTGGTACCTTTAGAGGTCTTTAAGTTCGTAATTTAATTTAATGCTATAGGATTTATTCGTGGATTTATATTGCATTAGACCTTGCGTAGATAATGTCGTGGCTATTATTGTTGCAATGAAAGTCGAGGCTTTGATTTCCAGCAGAAAAATATTTGCGTGATAGGTACATATATATGTATATGTAAAGTGTTTGTGTACTTTTTTCTACAATGGCTGCTGTCCGTCCTTAGGGCCTATCGCCTTTACCACGGAGAGTGTTCTGAAGAGCTCTTTGAATTAATCCCACCCTCTCTCTTTTTATCCAGAATGACACGTGCGGGACTGAAGTGCCACTCACTTACAGTGGAATCTAAAGGGTCTCGAACCAAACGGTTCGGCACTTAATACTTTTGAACTCTTTACCAGCGCATGCGTTTCTAATTAATTATGATCCTGGGTTTTTGCAGGGCGTGAAAAAGCATCTTACTAAGCCGCCATAGTGGAGGCCACCATATTAGTAGTTAGGCTTTTGGAATGATGTCCACCACTTCTGGATTCCACAGACTGCTTACCATCAGGCAGAGTGGAGTCACTTTGGTAGGCTAATATGTAAAAAACGACTATTTTGGCGTGAGCAAAGGTCAATCCCATATTTTTACCTATTTTATTCTATTCTATTAGCATTTAGGCCACTTGTCTAGGCCATCTTGTAATTGATATTTTTGACATTTTCTTGTTATAGTTTAATTGCTTGGTAACTGATTACGGTAGTGAAATGGTATATACCAATCTAGATTTAGTAATTTGTTAGGGTTTAGTTCTTACTTCTTAAAGAACCATTTTATCTAAATCTAAACTAATATTAAAAAGAGAAATGATTGATTTTTTGTATGCAACGTTTGTTTGTTTGCAACGATTTAACTAAAAATATACGTTACAGATTTGAAAAATTCTTTCACCTTTAGAAATCAATAAATTGAGCGGGTAATATAGGCTTTATTTTATTAAGTCTAACATATTATTTTAGTCATTCCGTAGAAGTTTGTTTGGGCTCAAATGAAAATTTTGATACCAAAGCTAAGCGAGGGCGAACCACTAGCTTTTTATAAAATATAAATTTTCAAGCAATTATCGATTAAATTCACACATCCTAAACATAAACACATATAAATACAAATGAAACTATCTTTATGCATTGATTCTCAAAGATAATATTGATCAGCCTCCATTTTGCTATAACATCGCACGTTCGACTTACTGAAAAGTCCTTTACTACTTTTAATAATAAAGGAACTTTATATCCCTGGGGTTAAATTTTATATACCTTATCGTGTATTCCCGTGTGCCGGGATCAGAATATTTCCGGGAGGTCCTGTATAGTTTATTTTTCATTCGCCAATAGCTTAATCTATTTGTTTGGGATATAAAGGGTTTTGAATAATGTGTACTTACCTAAAACTGCAGGTGGTTAAGCAAGTGTTGCCAGTACCGTTCGTCTATTTGCTGTTTAATTACGACGCAACCAAATATTTTTACAAAAATATATTATCTTTTCTAAATAACATATCTGTTGTTATCGAACGATAATTTACTAGTTTTACTAGTTAAGAAATACAATTAATAGACACAAAGTAGGTACAAACATAACACTCGGTACAAATATTTCTAGTTCACACAAGTTTTGTTTCGTATGGAAATCGAATCCAACGTCTGAAACAGCAGTGACATGCACTCTTACTGCACCAACGAGGCAAATATAAATCAAATATACACCTCAAAATAACCTTTATTCCCTAAAACGCTAATTGCAAAATCGCTGGCATCATAACACTGTTACTCGATCCTTATGTTAATGTTCAAAGAGGTAAGAACTTAAGCTTGTAAAGAATTATAGTGGTATTAAAATATTAAGCTCCGATCTTCTAATGTCCTTTTAAAACATTAAGACGGTCAGCTAAGGTTCAGTCAAAATGTACTATTTATGATAGGAAATTAACACTAGACCGACGACTTGATAAGAATGGCGGGCAACCGATGGATGAGGGCGGCTCCCGACGGGCCAAGATGGCGAAAATTATGGGAGGGCGGGGAGCTGAAGAGTAGAGAGTCTGTGTCCAGCAGTGGATGTCTTTAGGCTGATATAATGATAATAATGCTGATGAATAGAGAAAAGGTATTATATTTCTAAAAGAGGTTTTATATGTCCTTTGATTTTTCATAAATAAAACACTGTCTATTTGTTTTAATAATACCTCACTTAATATTATTCTAAGATATTTTCATAGCTCCGTCTAAATACATATCAATAACTTGATCTTCCATCAGTAAATCTTAATTAAAACGTTATAACTAAATGAACAAATGAATGAGTGAACGATTGAATGGAGTTATTTAATTTAGTTCAAATAGGTCAGTACACAGGATAATATATTGACTGCACTTGGATACATACTTTATTGATATTTAGTAAACTAGGTGTAGTAAGTGTGGTTTCGATTGCCAAAAAGTGTCAAATCTTTGAGTGATTTGTGTTTGTTAAATTGAAGTATGTTTTTAAAGTAGCTCGCGACACAGCGGCGATGTAGTTATATTACTGTTGTTATTATGTTTGGTAGGTGAATTGGTAACCCCGCTATAGTAATGTAGGCCTCTTACGATACCCATAAAAATAGATAATAATAATAATAATATTCTACCACATTCACACAGCGCCATCTAGCCCCAAATTAAGCAATTATATTTGCTTGTGTTATGGGTACTAAGCAACTGATAAACTACTTATATACATTTTTTTTTTGTAAATACATACATATTATAGATAAATTACACCCAGACACAGAACAAACAATCATGTTCATCACACAAAGGTATGTCCTGGGTGGGAATCGAACCCACGACCTCCGGCTTAGCAGTCAGGGTCACTAACCACTAGACCAACAGGCCAGTCAAAGATAAGATTCTATACTTCGAATCCTAGGTGGGAAACCACATAAACAAAAAAAACTTTGCATTCCATTTTAATTAGCATACGTAAACGTGGAACAAAATTATAGAAACGCCCCCAATAAAATAAAGATTATTCACAGTAAAAGAAAAACGCTTCATATTTTTGAAAGCTAGCAATACAGTATAATTACCACATTATGCACATTAAGTGGCAACACTGAACCGTAATTTCGTACAAAAATGGGTAAATTGTCAACGAATTCAATTTGCTTGTACAAACTAGAAAAGTTAGTGAAAATTGGCCTTTTCTTTGTTGGGTATGGTCTGTGGTTGTTGATAATATAATATTTAAATTATTGTAGGACAAGTTGACAAGCATGTTTTATTGAGCAAAAGTTTTTATTTTCAGGGGAACAGAAAATTTGCAAAGAATTTTCTCGATCAAAATAAATTTGCTTTGGTGATGATTGAATACACTACCGCCACATCAAAGATACGAGTAGGGACTTCCATAGACAAACAAATTAACCGCTAGATCTAACATGTTTTGTATTTTGACACTAAAGTTTTAAAAATTTGTTTATTACTTAGGTAAGTATATCACAGATAACCTATGATACCTTATTGGAGATCCTAGTCCTAATACTCAAACGACAGTTAATTTTAAGTTAAACCTAAGTTTTTTTATCTGTATTATACCAGGTAAATGGTAACAGCTTATTCTCTATTATGGAACCGTCAAAATATGGATATTATACACTGTCTGTGAACCTCTCAGCGACAAAGGCGTTATGTTAAAATTGAACCGGTATTCATTTACGCTCATCTGGACCAAAGTCCACAATGTGATGTGTTTGCGGATGAATGGAAGGTGATCTTATCGGCTTACTTGGAGAACTGTAAGAGGAACGTATGAGCGTAATTTTTAATCTTTATATAAATATATTCTTTATATTCTTTTTTTTTATGTTTTACACACTTAATTTAAATTGTTTACTGCAATTGTTATAACCGTGGTAAATAATGAAAAGAAATAAATAAATTTTCATTCGTTATTTATCGCTTTTTAAATCAAGATCGAACTTCCTACTGAAGTTTAAATAGTGCCACAGGCTTAATTAATAAACGTCAACTTGGCAGTAGGTACATTGAAAAGACTCAGGTACTTGGCAAGAGTTCACGGCTTGGCACAATTAGGCTAAGCCTTCCTTTTTTTCTTCATTTATTTTAATACTAAGTTGCCAGTTATGCTTGTATTAAGTTTACTTGATTTTATTATAATATTTTAAATATGGAAATTGCAAATAAAAATTTTTTATTTTGTTTTATTTCAAAAAATATTTAAGTAATTTATTTACAAATATTTCATTATACCTAGGTGATACGTTTTAGACAAAAACACAAACTCATAGTAGAAGTGAACAATATTTTATACCACTACATTTATAATGCTTAACGTAACCAAATAAACTGTCACAAGCGAAACCACAGACAAAACTAGTTTACCTTAAATAAAGTAGTAAACGATATCACCAGTGCCTACTCAGCATATTTTATGTCACAAAGATAAAGAAAAGTATTTTCTGTACTTATAATATATTCTTTTCCCCTATGAGGCAACCATCGCCCTAGAGGGGAAAGATTTCGTATACATTGTCGACGGTATCTGTAGCATTTGGGGCACTACGATAAACAGGCGAGTTTAGTATCGAAATAAAGGAAATATATATGCACATATTTAATAAATAGAATCAAGTGCTGCTTTGGAAATCTATGACAAAAGAAGAACTATCTATATTATTATTCTAAATTTCCGCGACACAGTTTTACCCACGCTAAAGTTACATCTATAGTTATTGCTCTTCGCCCGTCGCTCGTAGCGTGATGTTACGTAGCCTATAACCTTCCTCATGAACTAGGCTATAAAAAATTAATCCAACTGGTAGTTCTAGAGATTAGCGCGTTAAAACAATCAAATTCTTCTGTTTTATATTACTACTAGATGCCCGCAGTCCGGTTTCACCCGCGTCTTTGGCCACAAAAACACTTACACTACACTTCAAACCACCTGTACGGTAGTAGATCCACGCTGATTTCAGCATGAATGGGCCGGATCGTCCGGGGAAGTACTACCCTCTCATAGAAGATCGACTTAAGAGTAGTAGTATCCGTACTACTGCGTTTCGTTCGGTGAGTGAGAGCGCCGGAGGCCCAATTTCCCCCCTTTCCTCTTTCCTCACGTCCCTCATTTCCTTCCCCTAACCCCATTCCCAGCCGCCATAGTGGAGGCCACCATACCAGCAGTTTAAAACGATAGCTTTTGGTATGGTGGCCGCCACTTCTGGATTCCACTGACTGCTTACCATCAGGCGGGGTGGAGTCACTTTGGTAGGCTATACTATAAAAAAAAAAAAAAAAAACCTCATTCGTTGAAATTAATATATTTCCTTATTTTTACGATTGGGACATATTTGAGAAAATTCTGTTTTGAGGGAAGTTTTACTCTTGACGTTTCGATGTTCACTCACTATTTGTCATTTAAGCTGAAAGTTTGAGCTTTAATATTAAATAAACTAGCCTTCCGCGATGCGGTTTCACCCGTGTCCTTGCTTACTGCTCTGCTACCGTCGCCAGTAGCGTGATTTTACATAACCAGCTTAGCCATAGCTTCCTCGGGAACTAGGCTGGGCTATTATATGCAGAAGAATTATTAAAATCCGACTGGTAGTGCCAGAGATTAGTGCGTTCAAACAAACAACCAAATTCGTCGTATATATTAGTATAAATATTAATACGTGAAAAAAAACTAAGCTTCATAATTAGTAACAGATTGCGCGCTCGTAGAAGAGTTTTGATGTAATAAGGTTCATAAGGCTCATAAGACTTGGCCTTTGTCTAGCTTTGAACGTTATCGGCTTTAATGATGATTAGGAAGGTTATAGGCTATGTAACATCACGCTACTGGCTACGCAGAGCAGTAACCAAAGACGCAAGTGAAATCGCGCTGCGGAAAAAGCTAATTTAGAGATAAACTGTTTAACATTTTTTGGTTATATTTCGTTCGCATTTAAAATGAACCTTTGAAATCTAGTATTTACACCGAATTTAAATCGGATCAGATTACCAGTAGATATTTATACTTAAACCTTTTTACGAGGCAATCCTTGGATATTTATAAATAGGTTTTAGCTTAACTGAAAAAAAATAAAAGGTCATTGGCGTCACCCACTTGTGTGTAGATGAAAAGGGTTTTAAAAAAGTATCTACCTACAATTTTTGAATTGATTGATTTTACATTAACTATTGAAAGGTTAATTAGAGTTAGGTCTACCGCCTACATTTTTTTTAAATAAATAATAATCAAACGCTAGGAAACAAGCCCTGCGTCACGAAGGAATTGACAAACATGCATTTAATGAACGCAAAGTATACCCAGACTTTGATAAAATATTTATGGATTAAACACATTTTCGCTTGTGTTTTTTTGTCGATTTAATAAACCAGGCAATTTTGCTGCTAGTAGTTTCTGCAAAATTATGTCCAACTTTGATGACACTTTGTTTTGAAGCCTTTGACCGTCGTTCGCAGAATGATGCAGAGATTTTCATCGTATGTTCGAAATGCATTTGGTTGCACAAACTCATCATCTAAGCATCAAATAAAGCGACGACGAATGCTATCAACTTTGATGAAATTTCAGCCATTTGTTTCGTAAATGCGTCTTTTTCTAAAGAGAAAGCGCGAG
The DNA here is from genome assembly GCA_963082885.1 of Parascotia fuliginaria. NCBI lineage: Eukaryota > Metazoa > Arthropoda > Insecta > Lepidoptera > Erebidae > Parascotia > Parascotia fuliginaria. The sequence continues at coordinate 11,221,523 of OY720194.1, read as the reverse complement.
CATTAATCACCACATTTACATACAGCGGATTGGCAATTAAAGACATATTTTTTGTTAGAAGTCCAGTTTTTTCTCTACACAAACAATATATAAATATTTATACATATACACAACACACAGATTTGGCAATAATCTAAACTATTATATAAAGCGGAAAAGTTTGTTTGTTTGAACGCGCTAATCTCTGGCACTACCAGTCGAATTTTAATAATTCTTCTGCATATAATAGCCCAGCCTAGTTCCCGAGGAAGCTATGGCTAAGCTGGTTATGTAAAATCACGCTACTGGCGACGGGAGTAGAGCAGTAAGCAAGGACACGGGTGAAACCGCATCGCGGAAGGCTAGTTTATTTAATATTAGAGCTCAAACTTTCAGCTTAAATGACAAATAGTGAGTGAACATCGAAACTTCAAGAGTAATATCCCTCAAAACAGAATTTTCTCAAATATGTCCCAATCGTAAAATAAGGAAATATATTAATTCCAACGATTGAGGTTTGAAGTGTAAAAGTTATTAGTAGTAATTGTACAGGAGGGAGGAAACTCCGATGGGAGTGATTGTTAAAACTTTTCAACGGGACAAACTTTCAAATTAAAAAAACTACTCAAGATCTCAAAGATGCCCAGTTAGTTACAGTTCTCACAATGGTTGACTGAGTACAAAGTTTTACACATTTTTCTGCTATTAGCTTTTTAAATTGTTGTATATTCTGTAGTCTTTCGAGATTTATAAGTTGGTCAGTTGGTGGAAGAATCAATCATGGTTTGAACCCTTTGAGCAGCAGTTAAAGTATCATCTCGTGTTTACTTTGCCGGTGCCACAGAATAATTTAAAATTTAGCTTTCAGAATGAATACTAGGGGCGCTTGTCATTTTATCTTGCAAATTACCGCTGGTGTGTAAGAGAGATGCCTTAAAGCATGCCCTGAAACTAAAATGGCAATGGGCAGGACATGTTTCTCGTCTGAAAGACAATAGATGGACACTTATAGTTACTAAATGGCTAGGGTCGAAAGGAAAAAGGAGAGTTAGTAGACCTCAAAAACGCTGGGTTGATGACATTGTCCATGCTGGTGGGAAAGAATGGATGATCAACGGTCAGGACAGAGAAGATTGGAAACGGCTAGAGGAGGCCTATACCCAAGAAAGGGATCCATAACTAGTAAAATAAAATAAGTTATTAAGTATACTAACAAAGTTTAATTAAATATAAAAATTACTAACCACAGTAACACAAAGTTTAAATCATGTAAATAGTATGGAATTAAATAAAGGCTTTATTATTATTATTAGTGTAAGAGACTTACACCTAATGTAATGTTTAATCATCTGTCTTCATAGGAGATAAGAAATAAAATTTAAATATATATTATCCCCTAGTTATCTTTGACCGATTTTTGAGACTTATCAACAAAAATAATTTTAAACAAAAAAAAAACCGACTTCAAACGGGAAGGAAACTAAAAAGTTAATAATAAGTTAACTTAGCAGAAAGTAATTCGTATTTTCATTTAGTTAATCAGAAATGATTAAATAAGCATTTTATAATTTTGAAGTTGGTACCAATCAAATACTATAAGAACCTTACTACAATAGCAAATTAGGATTGAAAATTTTCCTTGGCACCAACTAACTAACTTAATCATTTCTGATTAACTAAATGAAAATACGAATTACTTTCTGCTAAGTAAACTTATTTTTACATTTTAGTTTCCTTCCCGTTTGAAGTCGGTTTTTTTTGTTTAAAATTATTTTATTTTACGATTTTTAGTGATGGATAGATCTAAATCTTGCTTAGGTTTTATTTTTGTACGAACTAAACATTTTGGAATATTGAACCACATTAAATTGTTACCTGTAATGGCGCTTAAAACCCATATGGGTGCAAAGTTCTCATCATTACAAATGAATTAAGTTAAATCGTTGTCGAGCTCCCAAGGCTGTCTTTCGGCTCCATCATCAGATCGACTCCAAACCTTCACTAAATAGTAGTACCTTAAAATACTTAGTGAAAAAAATAACAAATGCACTAGTCGCCAGTACGATTTTCGAAAGTTCCCCTCGATTTCCCTGGGATGCCATCATCAGATCCTGGTTTGCTTATTATGGTACTACACTTAGGATATCTACTTTCCACCAAAAAAAAAAATCATCGAAATCGGTTCATAAACGACGAAGTTATAAAAAAAAATTATATATATACGGTCGAATTGAGAAACCTCCTCCTTTTTTTGAAATCGGTTAAAAATACATAAAATAACTTCACGCCTACTATATTGTATCTGTTTCTGTTTTTTTTTCTTTTTTTTTATATTTTTCATTTGTTTTTATACGTGCCTGACTTTCTTTGTAATAGCTAACTTAAATCGATATTCTAATGAAAAAACCCTTACATATAACTTGGACAACAATATAAAAACAAACCAAAGTTTTTGATAGCTATAAACTTGATATCTCAGGTGCTAGTAATAAGTTACAATAGTTTTTCTGTTCATCTTACACGCTGAGTTTCCACCCTTGAGAGGTTTGATTGGTCGACACTTTCCTTAAGGGATAGGTCAATGTTATTGCAATATTAGACTCAAGTGTTACTCTGTGTTACTCAGTATTTTCAAGACAGATGATGCTCCATTTTATCCAATTTTTAAAAGGGCTTGCATTATCGTTAGATCTTATATTTATTGTTAATGTCTACGGACTAAGGATAGTGTCTGATGTTAAGTAATAACTAAGAAAAAAAGATACTTTCTACGGTAGTAAATTCACGCTGGTTTCAGCACGAATGGGCAGGATGTACCGGAGAAATATTACCCTCTCATAGAAGATCGACGTAAGAGTAGTAGTATCCGTACTACTGGCCTTAAATTCCTAATTTCTCCTCGTTCCTCTTTCCTCACCTCCATCATACCCTTCTGGCTGGGTAGGTACGCCATAGCGGAGAACACCATACCAGCAGTTTAAGACGATAGCTTTTGGTTTGACCAATAACCATGTACACGGCCATTAGCGCCGGCAGAATCCAGAACTTTCTAGCACCCCTCTGTGAAAAAAAATTTATAGAAAAGATCAGAATTTTTTATGAATTTGGTCCTTAAGTTGAAGTGTCTGTTGTTATCCAAATTTGTTCAGATGAGAGTCAAGTGCAATCCCATGAAAGTAACCCTGGCGGTGCCCATGTGCACGGCAGTCGCTTGTACTCACACTACACCACAGAGGCAGTGAAATACCAATTAATACCCACAGGAGCATAATAATAATAAAAAATAACACCGGCCTATTACTGTCCCTCTGCAGGGCAAAGGCCTCTTCTCATATAGAGAAGGCATGAACATTAATCACCACGCTTGCTCTAGGCGGATTGGCAATTTAAGAGTTTTAAGTGCAGGTTTCTTCATGATGAATCACACTGGTACTTGCCCGAATTCGAACCTACTACCTCGTGTTTACGTAGCGGGTGCCTTATCCTCTGCGCCATTTCGACTGGGACAACAACAGGGAGATACTACTAACTATATTGATTGTAAGCCTTCCTTATTCATCGGTGGCCCGATCAAAATGCAGAAGTAATATTCAGCAGTTAAAATCGATTACTTTTGGAGTAGTAGCCACAATTTCCTGATATCACTGGCTGCTTACCATCAGGCAGAGTGGAGTTATTATTGGTAAGCTTATGTAAAAAAACTAGAAATCCACCCTCACTTCGTTTCGCTTCTGTTAAATTAAATTAAAATTTTCGCCTTCTTAATATAATGTCAATCACATTATATTGTCTATGTTAACTTTAGATGGCATCTCGTCGACTTGGGCTCTTTCTCTCGCTCATACACTCTGTTTGCTCTCGTTGTTTCTGTGTTAAATTAAATCTCAATTAATTATATTAATCCGTTTTATTTTAAACAGCTTCTGTATCAAATGTTTCATTCGGTCTCACAACAAATACTTCAAATCCAATCAAATCAAATCATTTAATCAGTTTAAATAAAAATACAATTTTTAGTGGCCTTATATTAATACAAAACAGGTATAATAATGTTAGGTGCCTGTACTAGGAGTATTCCTGTATTACAGGCAGTTTATGTGCTAATTTTATAGTAACAGATACATGTACACTTAAATTGTTTAGCAATGAAATATATATTATATACATCACAATGAAATTACAGATATATATTAACTTAATTATCTATTGTAAATAAGTCTATAAGTGAGGGCAACATTCTACGGTTAGAAGGACTAGATCCTGTGTTAGCCATTATAACACAGAAACACTATTATTTACTTTTAAACTTTCGCGTTGCATGATATAAATTTATAATCATACGGGAATTAACGCGATCATGCATTAGGTATTTACATACCTTATTTTGCTTGACGTTTCGACCAGGTTACACCGGCCGTGGTCACAAGCAGACTGGTGAGGCGATGTCACGACTCCGTATGTGAAGTAGATTCTAGATCTACCCTCACATTTTTGTCTTTCCACGTACTATCACAAAACACACTGACAGTGTCCCTATTCTGTATGCCGTCCGTATTCCGAGCGTTAACCGACTGCGCAAAGCGAGGTTGCGTAATTTGAATCACTGGATTCCACGTAGCCGAGAGCTTGAAGCCGTCTTCCCTATTGAAATTTATGTGTTTCTTAATTTCAATAGCTTCTCGTACAACCCGAGAGTAATAGGTACAATCAGTGGAGAGGACTTGCGTACGATGAAATTCAATCCAGTGATTGGTGTCCGTTTGAAGAATATGTTCGGCAATCGCTGATTTGCTGGTCTGTCGATTCTTTACAGCGGCGATATGTTCTTTGACCCTTTCAGCAATAGTCCGCTTAGTCTGACCTATGTACGAACTACCGCAGCTGCAATTGATCTTGTAAACGCCCGGTGTTTGTAGGGGCAAAACATCCTTTGGCGTGCCTACCATGCTGTTTACTTTGGCCCCAGGTGTAAAGACTGTGTTTATACAGTATTGTTTAAGCAGGTCTCCTATCTTATCAGTCACACCTTTAATGTAGGGCAGAAAGGCAGGTTGTCTGTCGACCTCTGGACGTTTGACCCTTTTCGTTGGCTGCCTACGTCGCCGATTCCCTTTATATCCATTACGACTAAGTACCTCCTGAACATGATCTAGTTCTTGCTCTAAATGCTCAGGGTCACATAGATCGTAGGCTCTGTTCTTCAATGAAGTCATAACGGACTGCAAGTGACGAGGGTGGTGATGCGACGTAGCATGTAAGTATCTGTCCGTGTGTGTTGGTTTGCGGTAGACACAGTGTGATAAGGACCCATCTGTTCTCGCACTCAATTTGACATCTAAAAATGACAACGATCTTTCCGTTTCCATTTCGTATGTGAACCTTATATTTGGGTGAATGGAATTTAGGTATACTATATATTGATCCACTTCCTGTTTACCGCCCGTTACTATACTAAATACGTCATCGACGTATCTTTTCCAAAGTCTGATAATCTTCGGTCCACCACTCAACGCCTTCTCTTCAAAATGTTCCATCCAGAGATTAGCAAGTACTGGGGCCACTGGACTCCCCATTGCGACGCCATCAATCTGGAGGTAGTATTGACCTTGGAAAAGGAAGTAATTGCCCTCTAGGCAGTGCTTCAGTAGATCTATATAGTTTGACGGCATCTCGTTGTCACTTAATTTGTCCTTCACGACGTCCAGACACTCCTTAATTGGAACGTTGGTGAAAAGTGACTCCACATCAAAACTCACCATGGTGTCCTCAGGCTCCAATATTAGGGTTTTTACTATCTGCACGAAATGGCGAGAATCCTTCACATAAGATAGTGTTTTGCCCACTAATGGCTGCAATACTGACGCGACGTGCTTTGCAAGGTCGTAAGTAGGAGATGCAATCTGACTTACGATAGGCCGCAGTGGCACGTCCGACTTATGTATTTTTGGCAAACCATATAATCTTGGTGGTTGGTGTGGCTTTGGCTGATATAGCTTCTGGTACTCATCTTCTGTGAAAAGGTCCTGATGTTCCTGTATCAAAGCCCGTATTCTGCGTGTTACTCTGGCCGTTGGGTTGTATGATACCGGTTTATATACCTTGTCATCACACAACAGCGTACGTATTTTGTTTTGATAGTCAGCCGTATTCATCACTACAGTGGCGTTTCCCTTGTCGGCCTTAAGCACTAATATATCCTGGTTATCCCGAATGTTCTTCAATGCTTGACGCTCTTCTGTTGTGGTATTGTTCATAGGAAGCTTCGATTTACGTAATGCAACCGCGATATCTTGTCTCAGCGTTTCGGCGTTGCTAGGTGGTATCTTATTACGTGCAATCGTTTCTTCAACACAGCTGATTATATTTTCGTACGGTATTCGCTTCGGTGTTAAGGCGAAATTCATGCCTTTGGCCAAGATGTTCATCGTAGGTTCACTCAAACTCACGCCTGATAAGTTGATAACAGTATCCTTCGGCTGGTCAGGTACTGCGGGTGACGTTTTATTATCGGCATACCAAAATAAGGTATGTAAATACCTAATGCATGATCGCGTTAATTCCCGTATGATTATAAATTTAGAAACACTATTTATGAATAAGAATAATTTATCTCATACTTGCAGTTTGAAGACATAGAACACTCGCGACACAGTTTTTAATAAAATAAATAAAATTGTTATTAATAATTTTATATAAAATGATCACTATTTAAAATTTCATTGTAAACAAAAAACGCGTCCGCATTGTACAAAAGGCAAAATAATAATAATAATAATATTCTACCACATTCACACAGCGCCATCTAGCCCCAAATTAAGCAATTATATTTGCTTGTGTTATGGGTACTAAATAACTGATATACTACTTATATACATTTTTTTTTTTGTAAATACATACATATTATAGATAAATTACACCCAGACACAGAACAAACAATCATGCTCATCACACATGGTTTGTCCTGGGTGGGAATCGAACCCACGACCTCCGGCTTAGCAGTCAGGGTTACTAACCACTAGACCAACAGGCCAGTCGAGAAGAGTAAATATATTATCTATACTTACATAAAATATAATTGCAATATTATCTACATCTGCGAATTATTATTGCTATAAAGCAAATTTATTTTTGCTGTATTCTGAATTGCAAAAAATGTGATAAACATAATAAAATATAGCCTATGTTACCCGCACCATTTATTGATTTCTAAAGGTGAAAGAATTTTTCAAATCGGTATTTTAGATTTTAGTTAAATCGTTGCAAACAAACAAATGTACAAAAAAATACACATTTCCTCTTTATAATATTGACTGGCCTGTTGGTCTAGTGGTTAGTGACCCTGACTGCTAAGCCGGAGGTCGTGGGTTCGATTCCCACCCAGGACAAACCTTTGTGTGATGAGCATGATTGTTTGTTCTGTGTCTGGGTGTAATTTATCTATAATATGTATGTATTTACAAAAAAAAAAAAATGTATATAAGTAGTTTATCAGTTGTTTAGTACCCATAACACAAGCAAATATAATTGCTTAATTTGGGGCTAGATGGCGCTGTGTGAATGTGGTAGAATATTATTATTATTATTATTATTATAATATTAGTTTAGAAAACCTTTGTCATAATGGAGATGCTTGGAGTATAGTATGCCTGTGTCTCTCAGCTAAAATGGTTATGATTGATGTGCTGCAATCATAATCAGTTTCCATTCTATAAATTTGTAACTGTCAAATTGTTTATTAAATAAATTTATTCGTTTGATTAATAGCCTCCTTTGTATAAAACCATTACTTAGCAGCCATCTAATAAAACTTTTAATATGACTCAGTGCATTAGTAATTTCATTAGGGTGTTGCCGTCTATTGAACTATGGAGTAATTAATGAATAGGCACTCTTGGTAATGTGGTAATCAGTTTTGATTCCTACGTAAAATTATTAATGTTATTTTTGTTTGGTTTTATTAATTTAATATTTAATAGACAAGTGATTGTGTTTGATAAAGAAGTAATTTTATAGAAGTAGATTAGTAGACAGTTAGTTTTTATTGTACACAATCAAAATGTCACAAATATCTCTATCACAGCAGCCTATATCACTGCTTAACACAACATACATATTATAAAAAAAGAAAACAATAGTATATTGATTCAACGTGGATGCTAGCCGGCGACAAATTAAATCACAGCGGCATCTATGCAGCCAATTAAGATTGTATGTAGATTACGTAATAGATTTTCATTGTTGCAACAATCTTGATAGCGGCCTATTCGGGTGCGGGTTACAATAGCCCAATGCATAATCTAACCACTATAGTTATTATTGAGTTAGTTTGGCCTAAATTGGATTAATTACGGTTGAGTGAAACGTCATAGAATGTAATGTCGCCATTGTGTGTGTAGACGACCGTATACCTTGTGACGCAAGGTCAAGTATTGGAATATTATGTTAACTATTATCGTTAATTATAATTAGGATTCAAAGGATATCTACGATAATTATGATGTGATGTATTGCAGAAATCCTTATCATCATTGACGTAGTATTAGGTCTTATCCAAGCAGTTTTTCTTCAACCGGCCAAGAACCGACGTCGTGACTGCAGAAATTGAGTTATTCCGGTCTGATCCCCTGAGATTAATATTAATCTTAATTTCGTTCTAATCCCCTGCATATTTAGTCATTCTGATCTGATCCTTAGATATCTTCAGAGCTATACTATAAAACATTTATAACAAATTTTATGATTTAGAGAAAGAAAGAAAAATATTAATAAAGATTTTCATCACTGTACAAATCGTTGATAGTTACAAAAATCTACACCACAGTAATATTTCCCCAAAACATAACCATCATATTCCAACCACGTACGTAATACATGGAATAGGTCCAATAAAACCGATTAATGAGACCCAATAATCCGGATTTCCTTCGTAACATTAAGGGATAATCAGATAGTCTTTAATTAGCAGGTACGCTTGCTGGACACAAAAACTGCGTCGGCTTAATCTTTAGTTTCTATGATTGAACCGGTACTATCCATTAAGATAATTGCTGAGTCTTGATAAAATAAGATTTGTATCAATTAGTGCTGGATTAGGTTCTGTAAAAATATGAATTATGTTGACGTTATGCTTGATTTATTGGCAGCTACTGTCTTTAAATCAACATATCGATGAAATATATATGCAAAAAATATCAAAAAAGGAATAAGAATTAAGCGGCCAGTAAATAATTATATTAAGTACGTTTTGGGATAGTAATATCGGTTTAGGCTCAGCTCGCCCCTTAAGTCTTGCCCCTGATTGTCTAAGTGTATCAACTCACCCCTTAAAATATTAGATACCTCAACTCGCCCCCGATTGTTAGTAAGTTAATAGTACTGTCAGCACTCTAAGTTATTAAACACTAGCCCCCACTAGTGCCCCACGGCTTCGCCCGCGCGTAAAAATGTATTGTATCCCTCGGGAACCAAACATATTTTCGGGATAAAAAGTAGCCTATGTCCGTGTCCGGCACCGAATCTATCTACATACCAATTTTTATCGAAACACACACACACACACACACACACACACATACACATACATACACACATACAAACTTTCGCATTTATAATATTAGTAGGAAATATGATTTAAATTAAACATTTAAATAAATATATTTTTTCTTAAATATTCAATAATCTTGAGTTTATCTTACGTTGCCAAAGATAAGTAATAATTCGACACTAAAAATAGAATCTCGAATAGCATAGTTGATAGTGTGCTGAGTCACAACAGTTATGGTAGTAGATCCACGCTGGTTTAAGCATGAATGAACCGGATTGACCGGGACAGTACTACCCTCTCATAGAAGATTGGCGTAAGAATATTAGTTTTATGCTAATGTGTTTCGCTTGGTGAGTGAGAGCGCCGGCAGCCCAAATACCCACTGGGTCCTGACCCTTTTCCCTTTTCCTTCCTCATCCCCTTCTCTGTGGTCAGCAACGATTTGGTTGTGTTTTCTAAGCATTACTATTTTTGTAATGCTTGGGAAACATAGCCATGTCTATAGGTTACGGTTGCCACTTACCATCAGGTGGATCGTATGCTTGTTTGCCACCAAAGTCCTAAAAAAAGGCCAACTTACGCTTTCGGCTATTTCCACATTTTTGTAAAAAGTTTTCATCTTAGTCATCATCTCAGCTGCAAGATGCAAACATCACTGCTGAACATAGCGCTGGTTGCTGGTCCTTTACCTACAGCTTGCATTCAGCTTCTTTCAGCTGCGGTTATCGGTACGTCTACCTATCGTTGATAGATGCAAATCTCACAGAGCTTTTAAAATTTCACTTAGCTGATGTTGAGACTAGTGAATTTGTCTTAATAAGCGGGCTAAAATCTCCCTTACATATTAGATTAATAGCTTTTATTGAATATGTCATTGATAAATTGAAATAAATGATTGGACCACTCCGTTCAAGTCGTGTTACAATTGAAATATTAAGTGGAGCCGTTTTTTACAATAATAATGTTTTTCTGGCGGAGTATGGTAAGCAAAAATACACAGCATCATTTGTCATTATAATATAAGATTAATATACGCTATTTATTAAGACATATTTATGTATTATTCAGTTTAAGAGCCTATAAGGTTTACTTTAAAAAAGCTACTTTTGTATAAGTCTTGATTTAACTCCGACCCTTGGAGCTTATATTTGGAAATTTGTCGTAAGTGGAAATTGAATTTGTGACTCTGTGTGACAGTAGTTCTTCTTCATCTTTTGTTTTAATTTTTCTTTAGATAGTTTTGGACAAAATTTGGCAACTTCCAATGCAGAGTTTGCAGTGTTTAGAGTAGTATTTATGTTTAAGTGTTTAATCTATGTCCGTGTTTTTTTATCTTTATTACATTAACTGTAGCGTAAATAATTATAATATTTATCCTTTTCAAACCTACAAAAATACTACTAATTTTCAGCGAGAAAATTAATGACCGTTAAACTAAGCTACCAATTACATTCGCTAGAGGCGCTACAGTCTTAAGAGATAAACGATATGACTCTGCCTTAATTATTACTTGAATTTTTCTGGCGGCAAATACGTATTATCGAGTCTGGACTTGTGCCCGGTGACTGGTAAAACGTAGAAAGACATCACGCGATTGTAACTTTATTTTGAGCTATTATTTTAGAAGATATTTTTAAGTAGTAAGTAACAAAAACGTGGAACCAAACAGTAGTTTAGGTTTTTGTAAAGGCTTGTGGTACTGTGTAACAGCTTAACGGCAAAGCTCATAACATGTTTCTTAACAATTAAGAATTTTAAGTACATACATATAAGTTTAAAACTAAATATAAAAATCTCTTAAAATTACAAATTTTGATGTATCAATAACGGCGTCATGCGTGGAAAGCGTTATGCAAAAGCCTGTATAGTAATCTAAATTAAAGACGTTAGAAAATAAGGTTTATATTTACGTGAGTTATGTTTTGTACAACGCATATTATTTTTTACACTTGTCACTCCTTAAAATAGTATGCATTTAAGTAATGAAACTATTTTGTATGACAATGACCATTAATAATATTGTGTAAAGTTCATTAAAAGAATTAGCTTTGTGACAAATGTGTGGTTTTCATGTCTCACCCAATTCAATTTAAATCTGTGTAATTTTTTGAGGTTAGGCTACATTATTTTGTTTTGTTTTATATTTATATGCAGATTAAGATTTTAATAATAGCCTTTATCGTTAATTATTTATTTTCTTTTTTTTAAATACACCCGAAGTAAGTATGCCTGCACAAGCCCTGTGTCACGGGGTATCTTACAATCATAATAATATATGATTGATATGCACATAGTACAGCCAGATCACAAATATTTATTTTAACATAGTTTTGACTTGTGTTGGAATTCAACCCATAACTTTTTGCATAGCAGTCACACATCTATCAATCAGTCACGTCAGTAAATTCTACTGCATCGATTCTCTATGGCTCGATATTTAACCTCCAATTGTAGTAACCCGTCAAATGTCTTAATTAATGAACTTGTCACTAGTGTCAATGTTAGTACTACTTCCAGCCGTCATGGCGCTAACTGTCAACCAAACGATATTAATGATTTCAAAGTATGTAGATATATGTCCTTTATTATATTAAAGTAACCGTTTTCGAGAAATTCCATTACTTTTTACAATACATTCTGCTATTATGAAAAAATGGAGTCTCGAAATTTTATTCTAAGGGTCTCGAGATTGGAATTAAAATTCGTGTGTGTTCATCTTTTATTCTATTGTACTCTATAAGCTTTTTGAATATTAAAGTGGTGTCTTTTGTTGAAGGCATTTTATTATGTACTGGTATTGCAATCCTATCTAATGTAAGATACGATTGTGTAATCGCAGATTTTTCTATAATTATTTGCATTATGATTTAGCTATGCTTGATTGATATTTTATAACTATTAGTAGTAAATAAGTCAGTGGTCCAGCTAATAGTAAATTGTAACCATAGCTTCATGAAACTTCCAACCATCCACAGCTCATAGGTACCCATTATTGGGTATAAGCCAGTCATTCACTATGCTAAGACAGGAGCTACCTACATGAACTTTAGAAGAACTAAATTCTCAGTTACACTTTTGACACTTCAATCTGTTGTTGCTGCTGACATAAGGAAAATACTACACTTAGCACTATCTCTATTGCTGACAATACTAAAACTCGGCATACAAAAATATCAAGGAAGTTTTCCTATAATGACAGTTTACTACAGGATAAAGTTATTTCCTTTCATGTTGCTTCAATTTGAGGCCAAATCCAATAAGAAAAATCTCAACATTGCAACTTGCCTACCTCTTTAGATCAGCTTAGTGAATTTAATTCTTATTTATATAACAGTTAGGCTTATTTTTAAAGCTCGTTTAACAAATGTATCTTATTTAATACGACAGGACTTATGCTCTACTTGAATAATGAGAATGTGTAATGAACCAGTATGAAAGCAATGTTGCTCTGTTTAGGGAACATTTTTTTCTTTTGTAATAAGGTTTTTAATGGAGATGCCTTGTCGTGATGGTATACAATGAAGGATGACTCTATAGGGTGACTTTTGTTATTAGTTACGGGAACTTGGTGCAAAAAAGTAAAAAAAATTAATCAAGACATATTTTTTTATAAAAATATAGGCTCGAATTGCTGAAATAATAGTTAAGAAAGCATTTTACTTTGGTTTTATATATAAGTGGCAAACAAGCGTATACTTTATATGATGATAACGTGACGAAGAAAGGAATAAAGGAGGACAAGAAAAACAAAGAGAATCGAGAGGGCAATTGAGATTGTGCGACCTCATTTACTGAACGAAATGCGATAATATGGAAACTACTACTTGAATATTCTATACGTGGTTCTGCTACAGGAATCTATAAGAGGGTACATTTGATATATTATACTGAAACGAACAATACACAATAATAATCCTATATGCAAAAAAAAATTATAAAAAAATTAATTAAATATATATAAAAAACAGTAGTATATCGTGTTTACGAAACGGGTGCCTTACCCGTTTCGTAAACACGATATCGAGGGCTCGAATTCCGGCAAGTACCAATGTGATTTTTCAAATCATATGTACTTTCTAAGTTTATCTGGGCATTACTGACTGACGGTGAAGGAAAACATTGTGAGAATACCTGGACTTCTGAGGAAGTCTGAAATCGCCAATCCGCCTTGAGCAAGCGTGGCGATCAATGCTCCTACCTTATTTGTATGAAAAGAGGCTTCGTTTTCGAACCCACGTCGTGTATAGAAAGCTGATGCCTCTTTTTTTTTAAAAAAACGCTTTAATTAAAGAATGAATCTCTAATTACTATTGACAGAAAAGACAGGTTGTGTACAAAGCCATCAATTTCAAGCAAAAATAAACGTTATCTCATTAGTCTTAGAATCCATTTATCTTTGTCTCTAAGCTTTGTGGTTAGAAACGGGAAGGAAAAACTGTCTATTTTATTGTTAGAGAAAAGGACTGGCGAATGAGGTTCTGTTGCTAATCATACGTTGTTTTAGCTGCAGCTGTGTACTGTTATTTGGTGATATGTTGAGTCGTTACGGTCTAGTGGTTAAGAGCCTTTCAAACATGGGGTTAAAGTTTGAAACTGTATAAGAACTAATATGATATTTTTAAATTCATAATATACTTGCCATATTGGCCATGTGATTTTCAGCAATATCTGCTTACAAATTTTCAGAGGACCTAAGTTGCGTACCGGTAGAGCGATCAACTACTACGTCAATGGTCGCGAGTTAGATTCCCGCTCAGTGCATGAACATTATTTTGTGAAACAAATGACTATTCTATTGGTCGGGATGTTTCTATGTATAAAGCATCCAAGTATGTTTATCCGCATTTTAAAACCCATATCACAACCCTCATATGCTGATGCGTCTAGAACGCGCTATATGATTCACCATCATTATTATCCCACTGCAGGAAAAGGCCTTTTACAAAGTCGAAGTAACCTACAATATAACATTGATATTAGTAATTTTCAGTAAAGTAAATCTGAGAAACTTTATACTTTAATTTATGTTTTAATAATAATTATGATGGTAAATTACTACCAATTACAGTAATTATTACTCAATAAACGATTAAACATAATAAACAAAGATAAAAAGGAAGAAAATGAAAACAAATGAAAACCTAAACAAAAACTACCTAAAAGTAGAATCCCTAATATAACTTGAACAAATCAAAACATCATCTACGCATAGTTAATTTTTGTAAATTTTTTCATAAAGCGCTAAATCAATTGCCATCAAATTTATATGGAACCACGGCTGAAATATTAAAAAAAATAATCATTACAATACATTCATAATTGGCAGAGAAATCGTGTAACACACGTACAAAAAACAATACGACTCGAATTAAGAACTCCTTTATATAAGTCGGTTAAAAATAAAACACATTCATGCATCACGCTCGCAGAACAGCAAGCACACACAATATTTTCTGCTATCCATCCAAACTGCAAACAGATCACAGTTTAAAATAATATAATTCTGAAATCGCCCATCCGCCTTGAAAAAGCGTCATCAATGTCAGACAAAGCATGAGACATTATCTTTATGATAATCAATACAATATATATTTCTAAATAGTATTTTGTCTTTTTTCAAAATTGTTCTGTCATACATTGATGTAAAAGTTTGTACTGTATCAAATCTACCAATTTTCGTATAGTACAGGGTAATTCAAAATGTATTTGACAGTTTTTAAGCACTACGTTACGTTACGTACTACGTTAAGTTATTGTCATTGATGAATGATCAACATTGTTCGACTTTAAACGCTCTAAAGTAGGTATTCTATTTTTTTTTTTCATCTGAGTCGGACATCAAACCCGTTATCCAAACTGTGTATCACTGGCCAACTAAGTCTTGTAATATTCTTCTCACAACAAAAAATCAAACCAAAAAAATCTTGGAAAATAAAGTATAGACCTAAAAAGCGTTTTCTTGTCGGACACATTTTTCTCTGACAATAGCGTTACAACAAACAACACTTATACAGCCTTTTGTGTCCAAATCTAATTCAGGCTGGCCACCCTTTTCGTTTGACATGGACAAGGTGAAATCAAACATGTTCTGAAGAAATTAAAGAGTTCACAACAGCTTATAGGAAGTGGTGGCAAGTGGCAATGTGCGTATTTATAGTGTTGTAATAGAATGTGAATTATTTTTATAAGGAAAATATGGTTTTATTGGTAGAATAATATACGTTTTGGTTCAGCTGTATGTATGAAAAATATTGTTTTATATGTATTAGTTAACATTCTTATTATTATTTAGTTATTTACATTATATATTATATAGATTATTTTAAAGCGTTGGCACGTTTCTTAGTTACCTTTATTCGATTACCGTAAAGGATTCATAGCATCAAAGAGGGTGCAATGAGTCCTTCTAGCATACACGAATGAGAGTGTTGAAGAAAACGCCACCAGTTAGCGCCATTTCAACTGTCACATCGGGCCAATCAGGGGTACACTTTCAAAAAGCGCTTAACAGCTAGACCAGACGCATCGGTGCTGCCCCCTCGTGAACGCCATTTTAGAAAACCCTCTCAGCAATTTTCTTTTATCCATATTTATTTATTTATTTATTTATTGATTTATTGGCTCACAAAACAAGATACAAATATAAAGAAACACAGTTAATATATGAAATAGAAAGCTAGTTTGTAACTCTACGTATGTGTGCACAGATTCTCCAAATATAAAATTACTTAGTTGTGATAATACAAAAATATTATATGTCCTTTATTAATCGGAATTGGAACTGCTGATACATGGAATACGTCTAATTTCACTTTTGAATTTACTGAGACTACTATTAAATATATCTAAGGTAGAATGTCGAGACACCATGTCATTGTATAATCGGCACATTCTGGTTACAGGGTTATAGAAAGAGGTATTCTTGTAAACTTGTAGAGCAAATAATCTTGGAGAAGGATTGCGAGGTTTATAATGGGTGATGAAGTTAAGAGAGGAGAGTAAATCAGGGCAGTCTATGTGTGAATGAATGATTTTATATAAGTAGAATAGCTCGCTATATTGACGACGAGAGTAGAGAGAGGCTAGTTTTAAACTTATGCAATTTGCTAGCATAAGATCTGTACTGTCGACTTAGGTGTAATCTGTAAAAAAGAATATTAAAAACTTTTTTTTGTACTTTTTTGATGCTGTTGTTATAAACCTCATAAAATGGAGACCAGATTACTGAGCCGTAATGATGTGATGGCAGCGGGTATAGAAACATGACCCTTGATGCTCACTAGTTGGCTCCTATTATCTAAATATGACTAGCACGTGAATTATCCGTTTTGTAAAATAAACATTAAAATTGCCGAATTGAACACTGAAAGATATTTGTTTTGATAGCGCTGTCAAAATAGAAGACCTTTCACCAAAGTGGCGCCAACTGGTAGCGAACATTTTCCTAAGCACCCTCATTGGTCATGGTATCAGCTCTCATACTTATAACAAGTATCCAACTACAATTTCTACAAAAAAATTCAAGTAAAGGGATCAGAGTAATTAGACAACCAGTGCACGATTAATGTGGGCACTACTGGCATTGGGGTTAGTTCACCTAACTAATGAGCACATTAGTGGCCGGGGGGCATATTACAACCGTTACTAGCCTTGATATTTGTGAATAAGTGGGATTGTTAAAGTGTTGAATTAAGAGATGTTGGGTTTGATTCTGTAAGGTACCTATTTATGAAAGTTAGTAAAATTAACAAAGTAAATACAATTAAGAGAATAAAGTGATGGAGAAGAATGAAAAGTATTATTTGAAAAAAACAAACGTAAACTCAATTATAAAAGGAATTTAGTAAGAAATGTATAAGAGTTCGTCAAGGAGTTATAGGATTGCAAAATCAAATCATTAAAGACATTTGAGTGCCTCTGTGGTTCGGTGGTACTGTGTAGGTACGGAATGCCACGCAGAGGTCGCGGGTTCGATTCCCGCTCAGTGCAAATATTTGTGTGCATGAACATGACTATTCGCATTGGTCTGGTAGTTTCTATGTATAATATGTATTTATTTAGAAAAAAAGTATTTAATTATGTATATCCGCATTTCTAGAACCCATAATACAAGCTATAATATATGCTTACTTTGGGTCTAGATGGCGTTGTGTGTAGTTGTTGTGATATTATTATTATTATTTCAGCTAAAAGTGTTAAACTTATGTTTAATTTGAACTTAGTCTTTTTCTAAGCATCTTTATTTTTTTCATCTTCTCATTTAACGTTGAATCTAAGCAAGATTATTTTGTTTAAAATCATTGCCCTTTTTTTTCTGCTCATCTACCATCATTCTCCAAGAGGTACAAGTTCTTATTTTTATGTATTAACTAGCTGCGCCCTGCGACTTTGTCCGCGCGCATGGTAAAAAATCCCGAAAACTATGTGTTTAATTAATGTAACTCAAGAAACAGGCCGATATTGGGATAAAAAGTATCCTATGTCCGTCTCCGGTTCGGAAATAGGCTGAAAACGGCTGAACTTCTTCTTTTGTATTTATAATATTAGATGGATTATATATTTATTTATTTTTTTTATATTATAGCCTACCAAAGTGACTCCACCCCGCCTGATGGTAAGCAGTCAGTGGAATCCAGAAGTGGCGGCAACTATACCAAAAGCCATCGTCTTAAACTGCTGGTATTGTGGCCTCCACTATGGCGGCTGGGAATGGGATTAGGGGAAGGGAATGAGGGAGGTGAGGAAAGAGGAAAGGGGGGAAATTAGGCCTCCGGCGCTCTTACTCACCGAACGAAACGCAGTAGTACGGATACTACTACTCTTAAGTCGATCTTCTGTGAGAGGGTAGTACTTCCCCGGACGATCCGGCCCATTCATGCTGAAATCAGCGTGGATCTACTACCGTACTAGTAGTAGATTAGTAGGATGTATAGAATTATTTATGCTCTTGACCTAGTTTATAGTAATAAAACTTTACATAACTGGCTATAGGCACTATATTTTTACAGGTTGATTAATTTCTTTGGGTTTAATCACACGTAGGGTTTAATCATTGCGGGTGAAATAAAACAGATTTAGCTCCGTCATAGCCAATACTGATGAGTCAGCTGCCAAGGGTTAACGGTCAGATAAGGTAGGTATTTATTACACGGATTACGTTAATAAATACCATGGATAAATGGCATACAGTATAATTTATATGTAGCTTTAATGCATTTAGAAAGCCAATTTCCATTAATTTCGTATGTGACATGCTTGAGCTTGTCGATTCGTAAACACAAGGCTTAGAAACCGGGCAGTATGTACTTTCCATGTGAAGGAAAACATCGTGAGGAAACCTGGACTTATAACAAGCAATTATAATATTACAAAACAAAAAGCCCGCTTGTCTAAAACAATGTGAAAAGGAAGAAACCCATTTTTTTTTCTCGTGCGGGCGCTATTTTGAAATTTTGTATACCCTATGTCACTCCCACAATCAATACGAATCTAATGAAACCTCATACATAAAAATCCAAAAGTCATTAACCAGCCTGTTTTCTGTCCCACTGCAAGGCAAAGGCCTCTTCTAATATATAGAAGGCATGAGCAATAACGAGCAGGAATTGCCACGCTGCCTAGCTTAAAGCGGATTGGCAATATAAGACTTAAGTCCAGGTTTCCTCACTATTAAGGAAATATGAACTGTAATGAATAAAGCATAAAAATCCTAAGGATTGCAATGCTGACATGAACAGCACAAATTATAAAAGACAGGCAGAATTATAGCCAGTATTATTTTTAATGTCAGTATAGCTCTTTAACTAGGCAAATAATTATGCAACATGAGCCTGTAATATGGCAATAAACATATTGCCATACTACGGGCCTATTGATAACTAAGCTTCCCAGCGATGTGAGACTTATAGACGTATAGCACTTCCTTTGTTTAACTATGTTATTAGCGTTCACGCATAAGATTTAGTGTCATATTGTCGTGGTTTTCGGTTTTTCTTCGTGGTTCGTATTTCGTGGTTAGCATTATGGTTACTTACTTTTTATACAGCTTTCACGCAATTATAAAAAGTGTACTAATAATATTTTTAAAATATAGCTACGATTAAATGATAAAATTTGAAGACTACGAAAATATGACACTAATTTTTTTTTATATTTTTTATTTTTTATTTTTTATTTTTTTTGTGGGTAGGTGTTAATAAGTGTAGACGTTTTTTCAAAGTATAATTTGTAATTTAATTATTAATATATATTATTCTTATTCTTTTATGTGATATTTCATCAATATTAGACAGAATACTCACTTAGCAATTTAGTCTATGTGGTTTATTACTAATTATATACCACCTGCTGGCATATCACACTACTTTAAATTAAACTAATAAAAATCACATAAAATGTCACAACTCGCGGAAATTCAATCCCATCAAAATATGCTGGAGGACACCTTCACCAAGCGGATGGCTGAACTGGAGGCTCAGCTTCACTCTACTGGACCGGCCAAAGATACGGTCGCAAAGGTTGCAGAGGAGCTCCGGACCTTCAGGGAGATCATGCTTAGTATGCTGCGAATTCTTCGTCAACAGATTACTGAGTGCTCTTGTGCAGTGGACAATATGGAGACGAGACATCGACGAAAAGCGCTGATCTTCTTAGGCATACCAGAAAGCGTAAATGAGGACTGTTCTTCTCTACCCTACGCGCTCTTTATCGCCTGAAGAACTTCCTGCCATCCAAGATTAAAGTGACACTTGTGCAAACTTTAGTTTTTCCTCTAATTAACTATGGTGACGTATGCTATTTAGACCTGAATGCAGATCTTCTCAACAAATATGACCGTCTTCTCAATAACTGCATTCGATTCATTTTCAATCTTCGTAAGTATGACCACGTGTCTACATATCGCTCGCAAATAAATTGGTTACCTATTCGTCAACGCCGTAGCATACGTACTCTCACTACTCTCTATTCTTTTCTAACTTCTCCCATTCCTTCCTCTTACCTAATGGACTCCTTTCAGTACTTATGCAGTAACCATCATAAAAACCTTCGTTCTTCTAATAATTTACTTCTACAATGTCCATGCCACTGTTCTAATTTCGTAGACTCTTCCTTTCCTGTCCAATCTATCCGTCTGTGGAATGCGCTCCCTCTTGAAATCAGGATGTCCACTAACCGTTTTACATTTAAGGTGAAGGTGCGTGAACTTCTTTTGAATAAAAAAGCAGACTCATCACAATGATTCAGATCAAATATATATTATTAAGTTTATGTATATGTGTATATTTATATTTTATATTTATGTAGGTATATTTTTGAACGTAAGGCTATGTATGTGTATGTATGATTGTATGTATGTTTATTTAGTATTGTAACTCCTTGTGATAATCTCTTCATACTGTCTTCAGATACACCTATTTTGTTGTTCTCTGCATCACCCGTAATGGTTGACTGGTAGAGAATGCCTCAGGCATTAAGTCCGCCAATATACTTTGTATATGAAGTTTTTAATAAATAAATAAGTGTGAACCCTAATAACATAGTTAAACAAAGGAAGTGCTAAACATTTGTAGTAAACCTTTCTGAAATGGCATCATAATATTACAATCAGATTTAATTATCTAAAACTTTTGTAAAACAACTCCCGTAACATTACAATAATAAGGAAGCAAGTATAAGATGGCACCCAGTGACCTACTCTCTTTTAAGCACGCACATTCTTTAACAACCTCCAAAGTACGTAATAGCCATTTCCTTTTGACCCTTCATCCTAAACAAAAGCTGCGTAAAGACAATATATTACTCCCATACCGTCAGTAAAAATCACCAAGCCATTTAACACAAATAGCAAAGAAAAACAGACCTTAATCCAGTACACATAAAATACAATTTACAATAAAACACATGTGAGATATGTACCGAAAATTCGGTGACTCGTAAAAATAATTTGATAAATTTAACAGTACTGTTTTGGTGCTAGAAAGATGGTATGTTAATAGTTGGATCGGATCGTGTTTTGAAATTAGGCTCATATTATGAGTGTGATGATAGTTAGATGTGGTTGCCTATAATTGAGAGAGCACCAGACATGCATTTCCTATGTTTTGTTACTTTTTTATGTATGTGTTTCTCTTGTTGGTAATCCTAATAAATAAATAAATAAATAACTGGAAGAATTATTATTATTATGACTACCTCTGTGGTTCGGTGGTACTGTGTATGGACTGCCACGCAGAGATCGCGGGTTCGATTCCCGCTTAGTGCATATATTTGTGTGCATGAACATGTTTATTTGCATTGGTCTGGGTTTTTCTATGTATATGTATGTATTTACAAAAAAAAAAAAAGTATTTAAGTATGTATATCCGCATTTTCGAACCCATAACACAAGCATATAATATGCTTACTTACGCTGCATCTGCCGGTTCGTGGTCGGTAGTCGTAATCGGAAGAAGAATGTCTATTTTATTAAATTTTCAGTGGTAAAATAATAAACAAAATCACTTGTTTTAATCGTCCTACTGTTGCTTTTGAAGTTATAATAATAATAATAATAATATCACACCAAATACACACAACGCCATCTAGACCCAAAGTAAGCATATATTATTGCTTGTGTTATGGGTTCTAGAAATGCGGATATACCTACATTATTAAATACATTATATTTTGTAAATACATACATATTATACATAGAAACACCCAGACCAATGAAAGTAGTAATGTTCATACACAAAAATATTTGCACTGAGCGGGAATTGAAACCGCAACCTCTGCGTGGCAGTCCGTACACAGTACCACCGAACCACAGAGGCAGTCCAAGTTATGGGCAATGATAAAGCTCAATGTACATATTATTATTTAAAAAAGTCACATTATTACTTTAATTCACAGGACTTTGTGTATACCTACTTACTTCGGAATAATAGTTAATTACAATACCAGCAATATAGAAGCGGTTAAAGAGACAGTCTTAGTTGTTTAATTACGATGAAGTTCAGTTTGCAATTTGCAAGTTATTGTGGCACTCATCAGCATAGTATCCAATTAGTATCGTTTGGATGTCGCTAGTCTTATCAGTAGGAATTTAACATTCAAATTTCAACTGTGTACCGTGTTCACTAAGCACGTTATGCAAAAGCTAGTACTTACTTGAAATTTTATTATTCTAGTAGCAACGAGCAAAAATTTAAAAATACGACTTGTAGTTCTGGAAAGTGCTGGAGGTCATTTCACCCCTTTTCTTTTAACCTCACCGCTCTTAATCCTATCACCTACCCTACTCTCACACGGTAGGCAGCAGCTTCGCAGAGTCCCTGGCATTGCAGGAGCAATGCTAAGGACTCTGAGTCGTCGATAAGAGGCATTTACCACTTACCATCAAGTTGATTGCTCGTCTATTTCGCCAATAAAAAAAAAGGGGACCCTATCACTAAGACTCTGCTGTCCGTCTATCTGTCTGTCCATCTGTCACCAAGCTGTATTTTACAAACCGTCACCATTTTATGTGTGATAGCGTAAACTATTGTATGAGATAATATGGTTCTTTGAGTAGGTGTGCAGTAAATTTTTACTTACAATATTTTGCCTACTATAAATACGCATATTTACCTAACCTAGATACTAACAATTTCCATATTTTCCATAACACTAACATCCAAAATTCAAACGAAGCCGCAGACATTATCTTGTTAAGTAAATAAGTAATTAAGATTGAAAGGTCTAGCTGCAATTAATTTGCACGAGTAATTAAGGATGGCAGGTGCAAGCCTTAATAGAATGTTTACCGAACCAGCGAAGCTATACTTATACAAGACTAGCTACTGAAGATAGGCTTATGGAAGGTAATATTGTCGTGGTAATGTTTAAGATGGGTAGGTATATTCTATATATTAATACGTGAAGGAAAAAACATGTACAAAATTTCGCACACTTATAGTTTTTATGCTTAATGCAAATACTTTTTTTTTAATTATGCATAAGAAATTAAAAACAAAATAGTCGAATTTCGACCACTAGTTTTAGTAAATATTCCCGTTAGGTTAAGGAAAGTTTAATGACAAATATTTTAGTGGTAATTAAATAATTACATATCTAATGTTTACTTTATTTATTTCTAAATGTGATTCATTACCACTTTAAATGTAATTTTTCTCTGACATAATTTTACGAAGAAAGAAATACATTGATGTTTATATCATTAATAGCTGAAAAATGACTTTAAATTTATTTCTAAAAGATTCTGCAAAATAAGTCAAAGATAATATATTTTGTAACTTATATCATGCACTTATGTTTTTTAATAACTGAATATAAAAGAACAATTGCAGAAACATTTTTACTTAAGTTACTATTAATTAGATTCGATCGAATCAAAATTATAAAATATATATAATTTCCAAAAGCTATTAACATTGTAAACAAAACCAGGCAATAAAACCCGCCAAGTTTATTTAATCAGCTTTGGTCATGACAGGCCAAAGCCACGATACATTGGACCGATATAATATTAATTGTACCCACTTGTTCGTATCTCAGTCGTTGACAGAGTGGACTCATTTATATCCTTCTGAGCCACACTTAATTTAGGTACAGTGTTTTGGCTGTGGAATTTTTTTTCTTTCTTGATAATGTTTTGAATTGTGCGTCGTAGTTAAGAATTGTCGTTTTTGTACAAGATTGTGGGATAGACTGCAATATTGTAAATAAGTTGAAATTATTAGACAAATACTAATTAAAGCTTTTAAATTTACGGAAGAAGTGATAATGAAGAGTAACTATTTAAAAAAAAAGAAATAGATTTTACCCTAATTTAATCTCTCTAAGTAAAGAAGTATTTTATAGAAAAAATTATAAGATACTTATTTACATAATCATTTCTGATTAACTAAATCAAAATACGAATTACTTTGTGCTAAGTTTTTTCTTGCCTTTTTATTATTTTTAGTTTTCTATTTAACGTCAGTTTTTTTTTGTTAAAAATTATTTTACGTAGGTGGAAGTTTGTTACCTTACAACATTCTCCTTAACATGTATAATTCATTTCATCTCTATCCAATTATATGTTTTTATATTATCTTTATTTATTCAAGTATGTTCAATATCTGTTAATAATATTTTATGTAATATACAGATTTAATTAATTAACTAATTATTAATTGTTACCAATATTTGCATGATGTGGTCTCCTCTAATTGAAGGAGTACACTGAAATATGTTTGTGTCCTATTTACTTTAAGTTACAATTGTGTACAGCTTTTGTTGGAGATCCTTAAATATAAATAAATAAATAAAAAACCTTTTTAAAGTAGTTGTTTTTCTTTAACTATGGCATTTTAAAGAGTAAGGTAAGCAAGTAAGGAAACATGTCACGTCTGTAACGTGACATGTTTCCTTACTAACCTCCTCTGTCTTTGTTACTTCTTCACTTACGATCCAAATTGCTTACCATCTTTCTTTCAAATGAAACTGTGCTTCGTCTGTCATCAAAAGCAACAAAAAATGTACTTAGTTCTTTCATTTCAACAGCTTAATATAAAATTACATTTTCTACAGACCAAAATTACATCATTAATAATTTTCTGAATGCCGTTTTTACTATGAGAGGGTCGTTCGTTTAAATATTCTTATAGAGTAGTAAAATGGCATCGTTTCGCAATATATTACTTAAAATGAACGTATTTGTGCATAAATATCGGAAAATATTAAAACTTATAAATGTAGTCTTGCTTGTTCTATAAGGACTGCAACACTTAGGTGTCTGGTTTGATCCTCAGTTTGTGTAAAAGTGGTATTGGTGTGCTTGGTTTTAGCCCAGTCTGGAAATCTGTTATATCTAAACAGGCTCGTTCTTCTGTTAATAGGATCCAACATAACTAGCGAAACTTGAGTTTTATACATCTGCCTATCTATATTTATAAAACGGGTCTACTCGTGTTAGAGAATTATTATAAGGTGTCATACCTCTTTACCCGACGTTTCGGTCGAATTACACCGACCATGGTCACGGGCTGACTGATGTAGCCAGGCGTCGTCTTCGCCTTGAAGCTCGGGATTCGGCAACTACCCTCACTTTGTCTGTTGTTACACTGTTTTGTAAAAAGTCAGTACTACGACACACAACACTCACGACGTCTTCACCTTGGCCTACTTTGTCATAACTGCGACGCTCACACTTGCTGATTACTGGATTCCAAGATGGAGATAAGCGGTATCCGTCTTCTCGGTTGAAATTTCGGTACTTTTTAATTGCAACCGCTTTTCGAGCTATTCTGGAGTAGTAATGCCGATCAGTGGAAAGCACTTGCGGCTTATGTAGCTCAATCCAGTGGTTGGTTCCTGACTCTAACAGGTGTTCAGCAATCGCAGACTTATTTGTTTGACGGTTCTTGACAGCTGTGATATGTTCTTTGACCCTTTCCGCTATTGTGCGCTTGGTTTGTCCAATGTAGGAACTTCCACAGCTGCAATCCACCTTGTAAACACCAGGCTTTTGTAGAGGGATGACATCTTTCGGAGTACGCAGGTGATGAGATATTTTGGAGTGCGGACTGTATACAGTCTTTATGGAGTATTTCTGTAGTACTGTTCCAACTTTGTCCGTCACTCCTTTTATATAGGGCATAAAAGCTGGTGCTCTGCTTACTTCTGCCATCTTTTCCCTCTTCTTTGGACGTCGCATGCTTGGCCGGTATCCATTCCGCTTTAGTACCTCCTGAACATGTGTAAGCTCACTGTTCAAGTGTTCAGGGTCACATAGATCATATGCTCGATTGGTCAGTGAGGTAACGACTGACTGTAATTGTCGCGGATGGTGGTGCGAATCGGCGTGAAGGTACCTGTCTGTGTGTGTCGGTTTCCTGTAGACCGTGTGTGCTAAGCACCCATTTTCTCGAACCATTACTTTCACATCGAGAAAGGCTAACGATCTGTCCGTCTCCGTTTCATATGTAAACCGAATATTCGGATGTATGGAGTTCAGGTATTCAGCCAGTTGTTCCACTGCTTGTCTACCCCCCTTCATAATACAGAAGACGTCATCGACGTACCTCTTCCATAACTTTACGTGAAACGCTTTAAGGTCTATACCTTCTTCAAAATGCTCCATCCAGATATTAGCCATCACCGGTGCGACTGGGCTGCCCATGGCTACTCCGTCGATCTGGAGGTAATATTGTCCACGGTAAAGGAAGTAATTGCCGTCTAGACAATTTCTCAGTAGAACAACGTACTCCTTGGACAGACCGTTTTCCCTCAACTTCTTCTCGATTACGTCAAGACAATCGTGTATAGGAACATTTGTGAATAGTGACTCCACATCAAAACTCACCATCACTTCATCTGGTTCCATTTTCACAGTCCTGAGGATGTCCACGAAATGGCGAGAGTCCTTTACGAACGACAAGGTCTTACCAACTATTGGTTGCAGTACCGAGCTTACGTGTTTCGCTAAGTCGTAAGTAGGTGAAGCGATTTGACTTACAATTGGGCGTAAGGGCACGTTTTTCTTATGTACTTTTGGTAAGCCATATATTTTCGGTGGTTGAACGGTCGTAGGTCTGTGTAGACGTTCAAACTCGTCGTCCATAAATAGGTCTTTATGGTCCTTGATAAGTGCTCGTATACGTTTTGTGACTGTGTATTGCTATCCATATACGTATTAGATAAATTAATAACCGTGTCTTTTTGTATTGAGTGGCCATTTTGTATGACACATCCGGTACGACGACGGTTAATTAATTTATCATATTTCGCGTCATGTCGGCTTGTACTTAACCCGTAAATGCGATGAGCCTGGTCATATGACACACGATCACATAAGTTAAAATCTTCCACGGATAACACTGCACTACACTCCACATGTAACTTGTATAGTTCACACTGTACACTATTTACATTGTACCGACAGTTTCTAATTAACTGTCTCAGAAGACGCACACTGGCATTATTTAGAATCGTACCGGATGTGTCATACAAAATGGCCACTCAATACAAAAAGACACGGTTATTAATTTATCTAATACGTATATGGATAGCAATACACAGAACGTCCTGGCTAAAGGGTTAAACTATGCTATGACACCCAGACGGATTCCGTATGAAAACATCATAAGTGGCATTGAAGAGGTTATAATGCGTAACAAGTTGCCGTCTACCGAAGCGGATACGCTTAGACAGGATGTTGCCGTTATATTACGAAAGTCAAAGCCACCCAAGCCTAATATTTCTATGGAAGAGCGTCAAGCACTAAAAGGATTGCGGGATAATGCGGATGTTTTAGTGCTTAAGGCCGATAAAGGAAACGCCACCGTAGTGATGAATGACTGCGACTATGACAATAAAATGCGGAGTTTGTTATGTGATACGTCGGTTTATAAGCCGGTGTCTTATAATCCAACGGCCAGAGTCACAAAACGTATACGAGCACTTATCAAGGACCATAAAGACCTATTTATGGACGACGAGTTTGAACGTCTACACAGACCTACGACCGTTCAACCACCGAAAATATATGGCTTACCAAAAGTACATAAGAAAAACGTGCCCTTACGCCCAATTGTAAGTCAAATCGCTTCACCTACTTACGACTTAGCGAAATACGTAAGCTCGGTACTGCAACCAATAGTTGGTAAGACCTTGTCGTTCGTAAAGGACTCTCGCCATTTCGTGGACATCCTCAGGACTGTGAAAATGGAACCAGATGAAGTGATGGTGAGTTTTGATGTGGAGTCACTATTCACAAATGTTCCTATACACGATTGTCTTGACGTAATCGAGAAGAAGTTGAGGGAAAACGGTCTGTCCAAGGAGTACGTTGTTCTACTGAGAAATTGTCTAGACGGCAATTACTTCCTTTACCGTGGACAATATTACCTCCAGATCGACGGAGTAGCCATGGGCAGCCCAGTCGCACCGGTGATGGCTAATATCTGGATGGAGCATTTTGAAGAAGGTATAGACCTTAAAGCGTTTCACGTAAAGTTATGGAAGAGGTACGTCGATGACGTCTTCTGTATTATGAAGGGGGGTAGACAAGCAGTGGAACAACTGGCTGAATACCTGAACTCCATACATCCGAATATTCGGTTTACATATGAAACGGAGACGGACAGATCGTTAGCCTTTCTCGATGTGAAAGTAATGGTTCGAGAAAATGGGTGCTTAGCACACACGGTCTACAGGAAACCGACACACACAGACAGGTACCTTCACGCCGATTCGCACCACCATCCGCGACAATTACAGTCAGTCGTAACCTCACTGACCAATCGAGCATATGATCTATGTGACCCTGAACACTTGAACAGTGAGCTTACACATGTTCAGGAGGTACTAAAGCGGAATGGATACCGGCCAAGCATGCGACGTCCAAAGAAGAGGGAAAAGATGGCAGTAGTAAGCAGAGCACCAGCTTTTATGCCCTATATAAAAGGAGTGACGGACAAAGTTGGAACAGTACTACAGAAATACTCCATAAAGACTGTATACAGTCCGCACTCCAAAATATCTCATCACCTGCGTACTCCGAAAGATGTCATCCCTCTACAAAAGCCTGGTGTTTACAAGGTGGATTGCAGCTGTGGAAGTTCCTACATTGGACAAACCAAGCGCACAATAGCGGAAAGGGTCAAAGAACATATCACAGCTGTCAAGAACCGTCAAACAAATAAGTCTGCGATTGCTAAACACCTGTTAGAGTCAGGAACCAACCACTGGATTGAGCTACATAAGCCGCAAGTGCTTTCCACTGATCGGCATTACTACTCCAGAATAGCTCGAGAAGCGGTTGAAATTAAAAAGTACCGAAATTTCAACCGAGAAGACGGATACCGCTTATCTCCATCTTGGAATCCAGTAATCAGCAAGTGTGAGCGTCGCAGTTATGACAAAGTAGGCCAAGGTGAAGACGTCGTGAGTGTTGTGTGTCGTAGTACTGACTTTTTACAAAACAGTGTAACAACAGACAAAGTGAGGGTAGTTGCCGAATCCCGAGCTTCAAGGCGAAGACGACGCCTGGCTACATCAGTCAGCCCGTGACCATGGTCGGTGTAATTCGACCGAAACGTCGGGTAAAGAGGTATGACACCTTATAATAATTCTCTAACACGAGTAGACCCGTTTTATAAATATAGTTATGTGTAAAAATCGTGTGAGTTTAAAATATTTAATCTGCCTATCTCTTCTGGAAAAAAGGCGTGAGGCTATAAATATGTAACTACTTCATGACTTTCATTTTCTAATTTTAGTTTAGTTAGCTCCTTCATTTTAGGAAGGAATTCTTTTGTGTTTTGTCATGGTTGCGTTGGAAGATGAGTTGCCGTTTTAAAGAATATTAGCATGTTTATGTGTTTGACTGGCCTGTTGGTCTAGTGGTTAGTAACCCTGACTGCTAAGCCGGAGGTCGTGGGTTCGATTCCCACCCAGGACAAACCTTTGTGTGATGAGCATGATTGTTTGTTCTGTGTCTGGGTGTAATTTATCTATAATATGTATTTACAAAAAAAAAAAAATGTATATAAGTAGTATATCAGTTGTTTAGTACCCATAACATAAGCAAATATAATTGCTTAATTTGGGGCTAGATGGTGCTGTGTGAATGTGGTAGAATATTATTATTATTATTCTCTTTATTTATATTTTTTTCTTATTAATTACATTTTTAAACAGGTATATATTTATATAAAACAAAAAATACACATTTAAAAATATAAAAAATAGATTACCACTGGCAACGAGACTAGAGTCCAAGCTACCGGCGGTTAGGGTTCCAGAGAGAGGAACCTCCTAACAATACGTGCCGTGTCGAGAAGCACTGCCTTCTGGATCTGGCCCTTGACCCATCCACCTAATGCGAGCCTCTTTAGGTGTTGGTCGAGGCTCTTTGCTATTAAGCCATTGACGCTAACAACTATCGGTACAATGACAGCTGAATCCACATCCCACATGTCAACAATCTCATGGGCTAAATCAAGATATTTTATTTGCTTGTCTTTCTCAGCCTTCATGAGATTCTCGTTATGAGGGACGGTAATATCAACTATCATTGCAAGGCGTTCGGATCGATCCACTACCACAATATCAGGCTTGTTAGCTATAATAGTCCTGTCTGTGATAATGGAGCGATCCCAGTACAATGTCGCGCGACCATTCTCGAGAACCGGCTCAGGGTTGTATCTGTAGTACGGTACTTCAATATCCAGAAGATTGTATCGCAGAGCAATTTGCTGGTGGATGATCCTGGCTACTTGGTTATGTCTGTGCAAGTACTCTCCGTTAGCAAGACGCGAACAGCCGGAAACAATATGCCTGAGGGATTCACCAGGGCGATGACATGCCCGACATATGTCAGTAGTGCCATCCCTCAAGATATATTTCCGGTAGTTGTTCGTCATGATAACTTCGTCAGCAATTGCACAAACAAACCCTTCGGTTTCTCCAAAGAGATCGCCGAAGCGTAGCCAGGCAACGGAGGCAACATAGTCTATATCGGGCCCATGTAAGGTCCGATAGAACCTTCCGTGAAGCTCCTTGCTCTGCCATACCATTCTACGGTCATCCACACTGAGTACTACAGGCCTGCGCCAGTTCTCTTTAGCCAGGGCAAGCGGAGTAAGTCCACTATCCACTGCAACCATATCACGATGCACACCCTCGCCCATCTTGTGAAAATAGTCTCTAAGGTTGCATATCTCGCGATTGTGGAGGGTTTTGGCATTTAGAAATCCCCGGCCCCCACATTTTCGCGGGATATTATTATTATTATTATTATGTATTAACTTTGTATTACGTAAAGTATATTCTTATCTGTGCTGTATAGTAAGTTTATTTGGTAAGATTCCCGAGAGCGTACAGTATGGTGTTCTTTAAGAAAGGAAAAGATCACTCGAGACCACTTTTCGCCTGCTTGGATATGGATTATGGCGTCTCCTTTTTCACCTCAACTGGCTTTTCTACAGCATACATCATCCGATCGAATTTCACAGAGTCTGACTTGTGTTCGGCGTCTTTTAGCTGCGAAAATCCCTTTGCACGACCTATGCCCAAAAAGAATAATGTCCAAAAATACGAACGTTCAAACGTATGTCCAAGTGATAAAAAAAATCTTGTAGGTTTTTTTTTTTCCCTTTTATTATCATTTTACATAACCAACTAAGTAATTGTACTAATAGCATTGCTATAAACCACACAGGTTTGTCTACAATGCTAAGTAAAATGCTAACAGCACCGGCGATTGCGTAAAATATTTAGATTCTTCCACTTTGCCTTCAAAACTGTTTCTCTAAAGAAACAAAATAGATTAATTCGATTTAGAGGCAAATTCCATCCATTCCTATTGCTATATCCTATATGCTTACTTTGGGTCTAAGTGACGTTGTATGTAGTTGTTGATATACATATATTAGATATTCTATTCTATGGTATAAAAAAAATTATTTTTGAAAAATTTACTTCACTACCGAGTAAATGTCATTCATATTACACCTTAACACGATACAATTATGTCTATTTTTGCTTGCAAGTTACAGTGACAGTTGTTACTGCCTTAATGAGTCTTATTGAATTTTAATTTTGATGGAAATTGTTATTAAAAGTGGTAAAGCAAATATGTCGACTAAACCTACATAGTTTAAATTGTCAGAGACAAACGCACATTTCAAAATACCTTGTCAGTTTCAGTTAAATAAATATTTTTTGGTATAAAATTGTATGATTTGTAGATCTTTTTAATAACTTGTAAGGCATTTTGTTCTTAACATGTCCATATTTTAACTCATAAATTTCTCAGCGCAAATTGATAAGCCCCATTTTGATTTTCCATCGGCTTACAACGTTCCCGGGAAAGTTTGAAGAAGCTTACGCACTTTATTTATGTTACAAATTAATAATATAATTGGTATTTTGCACTAAACAAAAGGGGCGTTTAAGGAAGTGTTTCTTAGTAATTTTTGGAACGATTACCAAGTATCTTAATTATTCTGTATCGTTTCAGAATATAATGGTTTACGAAAAATCATGTTTTAAGGAACTAGACAGTACCTTGGACACAGTATGGTAGTTAGGATAGTTCAAGGAATTATACAATTTTGGGATACTTACCTAAATGTCAACGAACTAGTACCAACAAGATATGAAACGGTTTAAATCTTAAGTCATAATTCGAATCATGATTGATACTAGAGAACAAGGTTAAATAATTCCATTCCTCGGTTTAACTCGCGGAATGACAAAGTAATATCGTAATAACCTAAATTTGTAGAAACTAAGTTCGTGTGATATGTATTCACAAACTAGCTCGTACGAAAGAAAATGTTCAATCCCATCTGGCACACAGTCCGCGCCTATCACACACACAACGCCAAAACTCTCAAAATCAGCTTTGCACAGTTCACGTAAAAAGCACCACATAAAGGTTCACAGACACAGTTCTTTTTAGGATTTTGTACTCAAAGGGTGCCAACCGAACTGTGTTACTAAGGCTCCGCTGTCTGTCTGTCCATCTATAAGATATACAATAGATAGGCATTGAATTATAGTAATAAAAATAATGTAAAACTGAAAATTAGAGAGTAAGTACTTCTAGGACACGTTTCTTAAATGAAGTAAAGATTTAAAAACTCTTATACAAAGTTCTGTGCCAATCAAAAGTTTATTAGACCTCTTTTATGTTTATTGTTGTTACAGCGGCCTATTTTAAGGGTTACCTAATAGCTAACTTTTACTTTGTGTAATAAACAACAATATTAAAACTTGAGTCCATTTCCTGTATATGGAATGTGAATGATTACTTGGAAATGCATTTAAAACCTCCTTTCATGAGAGCCATTAACCTTATTGCGTAGGTTCTTTGCATTAATTACAAACCTTAATGGTTTTTGAATGATATCTTTAAGTAGTGTATAGAAAGAAAGATAGATAGAATATTTTATAGACAATGCAAAATACAGATGGTAATGGACAGTCTTATCGCTAAGAGCGATTTCTTCCAGACAACCTTAAATGTAAAGTTCTAAAATGTAAATAATTAAAAGAAAAATATTATAGACACAACACAGAAATAGGTGGGCAGTAGACAGTTTTTTTATATATATTAGCCTACCATAGTACCTCCACCCCGCTTGATGGTAAGCAGTTAGTGGAATCCAGAAGTAATGGCCACCATACCAAAAGCCATCGTCTTAAACTGCTGGTATGGCGGCTAGGAATGGGGTAGGGGAAGGGAATGAAGGAGAAAAGGAAGGAAATTGGGACTCCGGCGCTCTCACTCACTGAACGAAGCGCAGTAGTACGGATACTAATACTCTTACGTCGATCTTCTATGAGAGGGTAGTACTTCCCCAGTCGATCCGGCTCATTCATACTGAAACCAGCATGGATCTACTGCTATACAGTTAGGCATACACGAAAAAAAAAGAATAATACAAGAAAAGAGCAAGAAACAATAAACAGAAACAGTTAAGGTCCCGGAATGACAGGTTTTCAGACGGGACGGGATGGAAAATTTTGGCAATATCGTTTCATAAAAAATGTATATAAAAGAGCATTATGTCACGGAAACACGGACGGAACGGGAGCGTGGCACTCACGGGTGCGAGTGAACGAGGCAGTCACATCCCCATCCCGGTCACTTCCCTTATGAGATAGGTATCTCGTTACGTATGCAGCCTTTAGATCCATAAAAGTTAGGCATACATTTATGGTGGGTACCCAAGAAGCTATCCAAGTTTTCTTTTATCTGTGTTTCGCCGGTAACCTATAAGCCACCCAAGATTTTGATATGGTTCTTACTATCGTGCAGACTTTTAAATTATTAAGAAGTAGCAGTAAAAAAAATAAAAAATTAGTTAATTACTTCAGTTAGGTAGTTATATATACCAATATTTATCTCCTAGTCTTGTTTTGTGGCGTGGTAGTACAGCATACAAAAAAATATTTTTTAGACAAAAACAGAAACGGATTTCGAAACTATCTCGTCACACAACCAACGCGTTGTTTTACATCTCTTTACTCCTTGTATACGTTTTTATAAAATATAAAACTAAAACCAAACTACTGAACCATATTTCATAAAAAAAATATGGCAACAATTTTATAGTATACGAGAGTATAAGAATTTTCCAAATCGGTTTATAAATGACCGAGTATTGTGGGAACACACATACAAACAAAAACGATCCGAATTTAGCACCTCCTCCTTTTTTAATTCGATTAAAAATAAGTCGCAAACTATCATGAAAGAACAAAGAAGTTATTTATAGGTCGCCATGACTACGTAAACATTTATTTAACCCTTACTGTTTACATAGAGCTACATTGTACTGGGTAGTACATTTAAACAAAAGAAAGTTGTCGTATTTTTAATAAAACATCTGAATGTCGCTGTTTGTCAACCTAATATGATACGTACGTCTTTCCTTATGACACCCGGGAGAGATGACAATATTTTCTCGACCCACCGTATCTCAACCTTTTTCTGCAATGTTATACGATTTTTTTTTTGGGATTTATTGAAGTGCTAGCCTAGTCTTTGGTAGAAATTGTTTTTTTATAAAACTTACACATACACATACATGTAAAGGCGGACTTAATGCCTGAGGCATTATCTGCATTGGGTGATGCAGAGACAATCAAGTAGGTGCTTAAAGAACTTAGTTTTAAGAAAAGAATTACTCTATATATTTAAATAAATGCATATAAATATAATAATAATAACAATAATATAAAAATAGTATATCTATATAATATATACTATATATATAAATATATATACATATAAATTTTTCAGTTTTTAGTTATACTTTACTTTGTATGTTTATCTTAGATTTTATTGATATACGGTGATTATAAAATTACAGTCTAACCTAGATTTTGTGGCTAAAACAGTCAAATTACTTCGAGTATTCGTGGTTATGTTTGACAAAAATATTTACATACACTGAAGTGGCTTCGGCTGTATTAAATTAATATTTTAATGCTCTTTAATTTTGTCACTAGCCATATTTACCTCTGGAAGACTGGCAGAATATGCCTTGTGTAATTTGTTTGTCAAGCAGTTTAAATCAATTAATATCAACAAGCAGTCCTAACCTCAAAGTTAGGTTTAAAAGATACTATTTATTTCTTCAAGAATTTTGACATTTGCAAATCATCTATACTGTGAGGTACACCAGTTTGAGAATCACTGGCCTATCAACATAATATACTACAACAATAATAATAAACTAGATACAAATAAACGTGACAGGAACGCAGTAATGAAAGCGTGGTATAAAGTTGGACCAAATGAGACTAAACTGAAGAATCAACGTTTGCTTAGAAGGCAAAGTTAGCGTGCAGTCGTAAACTCGTGAAAAAGAAATGACTGAAATATAAAAACACCGGTCAAGTAAGAAGCAAAGAGAACTTTAAAAATGTACGTTGTTTGTCACGTTAAGGTGGATAGCATAGGTTTAGTAATGTCCAGGGCCCACGGTGGTGGCGGTAAGTCCTGTCCTCGAGGAGTGGCTGGAGAGGAGGCTCGGCGCGTCCTCACGTTCCGGCTGACACAGGTACTTACCGGTCACGGGTGCTTCAGCACGTACCTGTGTCTCATAGGCCGGGAGCAGACGTCCATCTGCCATCATTGCGGGGTCTGCCCGCGCGACACGGCGCTTCACACGCTCGTGGAGTGTCCAGCGGGGGCGGACCACCGCCGCGACCTGGTTGCGGCGCTCGCGACGTCCCAACTCTCGCTGCCGGGCGTGGTTCTGTCCATGGTCCGTAGCGAGAGGGCTTGGGAGGGGGTCGCCTCTTTTTGCGAGCAGGTAAAAGGTTTAGTAATGACCAAAGCAAACGTCTTATAAGTAGGTACTTTAATGTAGTTCATTTCATATTTTCTAGTTTTACAATTCGTTCTATTCTATTGTACGCCGCATATTACGGCAAAACATAGCGAAATTGTATTTGTGAACAATATTACACCTTTGTACGTATATATGTTTAACAATAAACTGATTGATTGATTCTGTTTTGGTGTGTTTCTCGGTCACTGTGACATAATATTCTTCTTGAAATAAATTTAAAAGACCTCACTAATTTCACAGCAGCTTACGATTTCGACGAGCCCTTAACCTAGCAGAAGGCCATAATAACTGTTTTTCTTTCTTTCTTTTTCGCGACTATAATGTATCATCAGGTAAGGTGTGTCCTTCTACCACCTTAGATAATAAAGAAATAGTATTTGCTTTATTTCTTAACCTTATTTAATAAAAAAAAAATACAGTATTTTCTTGTAACTCTTGATAATGTTTTACTATAAACTCAAAACAACTGTGCAAAGCCCATCGTGTTATTACGGTCATATTGACACAAACGTCAGTTTGACAGCTCACTAATAATGTTGACGTTTATCACGCGTCATAACCTCAAGCAAATGCAACGTTTGTTTATTCAAACAATTTTACATACATAACTTCACGCCTGTCTTCCATTATTGGGGTAAGCAGAGACTATAGAACGCCATTTGCTGTGTTCCAAACATACTCCTTTTAAACAATTATATTTCTGTGATTAATTATACATTATTAAATAGATAGCTGCTTAGTGTAAAGGTAGGTAGTAGTAGTAGGCCCGTAAAGTTTGTTTGATTTAATAATTATATGATTTGTAAAGTCGATATTGTATTAGAAAGCAATGCTTCTTAAATAGTTTATAAGTTCTTTTTTTGAAGAGAGCAATAGAAGATTACGAATCACGGCTCTGGCTGGTAAGATAGCCGTAGGGTGGCTCAGAACTAGTAAAAATGAAATATGCTTGGGATAGGCCTATGACAGACAGTGATATATTCAAATAGATGATTCTTATCCATACATACCTACATACCTGCTAGTTTCTCTGAATCTAATCTCCGAAGGGGTAGGCAGAGGTGTTTAATGACCTACGTTTCGCTATTTTATTTGGATCCCATGTAACAGGAGGCGAGCCTGTTGATATAATTATTATAATGCGGACAATTCCAGACTCGGGGCTAAAACTGAGAATATCTCCACAGAAGAACCCAATATCACTATACCATTTTTTCAAATTTTAT
The DNA here is from genome assembly GCA_963082885.1 of Parascotia fuliginaria. Lineage (NCBI taxonomy): Eukaryota > Metazoa > Arthropoda > Insecta > Lepidoptera > Erebidae > Parascotia > Parascotia fuliginaria. The sequence goes on along the minus strand of OY720194.1, from coordinate 11,183,937 downwards.
TGACAGACTTTATTAATATACTGAACAAAAGCACACAGATGTTGTCTCGGATGGTAATCGAATGAAGCGTGTATAATACATAAATATATAATGCTCCATTAAAAGACACAAAATTACATTGTTTTCCTTTTTACCTTTCTTTATTTAGTTAATTGACTTGACCACTTAGAAAATCAAGTAGAATATAAACGTAATAATATCATCAAACTCACAAAACATCATTAAATGTATGTTCTATTATAGTTTAGTTCTCACAGAGAAACTAATCGTCATTGAACAGAAACCTCCTTTTTATAAGTGAATAAAATAATATCGTCTTGTAACACTGTCTCACTAAGACAGAAAAGCGTAACTAAAAGATAAGAGACATGGAAAAATACTTCTGGAGTAATACAGGTAAAGTTCATTTTTCTGCAAGTTTTAGCATTCAGTTGTGTTCTTCTCAGGCCTCGCCAAATTACGTACTATTGTCGAAACAACGGTATTGTCCCCCTAGTGCCGTCAAATTGTCTCTTTACCGACAAATAGAGTTTTCCTTATGAGTTTCCTTCAGCTAAAATATATTTAATTAAAACTAGGAACACCGGTAACCGTGTTGAGTACGACTGTAGGATCCGAAATCGGTTTTTAGATCAAAACGCTCAGATTAATTATACTAATAATATTTAATAATACCTCGACAATCACACAACGCTATCTAGACCCAAAGTAAGCATATATTAATAGCTTGTGATATGGGTCCTAGAATGCGGATAGACATACGTATATAATTATTATTTTTTGTAAATACATACATATTATACATAGAAACACACAGACCAATGCAAATAGCTATGTTCATGCACTCAAGTATTTGCACTGAGCGGAAATTGAACCCGCGACCTCTGCGTGGCAGTCCATACACATTACCACCGAACCACAGAGGTTGCTGAATTAATAAAAGGCATTTTACAAAATTGCGATTTGACAGATCAATTGTACTGAAACACAGTTACAGCTCGCTCGGGGTCGCGAATTGACGACAAACGCACGCATTTAAAATTACATTTATTTTAGTTTTATACTTTCCTTTTTCATTAACGTAGGCAATAATAAGTATCTTATGAACTAACCTTTATTCTGATATAAATTTTACATCTTCATAATATTCATGGAGTAGAGCGAAATTAACATTTTTACTTTAAATTAGTCTAAGTTTTCTTTGTTACTAATTAGATATTAATTATAATCAAAATTCTAGTAATTTTTTAACTAGTAAACTATATAACTAATGTTTACTGTATCTAATTTAGTCAAATATTTAAATATCAATGTTAGCTTTAGGACTCCTAAATTGATTCTGCAAGAATTTTTATGTCAACTAAATGAGGGAGATGGATCACTACTTAAATGTTATTCTGTAAATATGTTGTAATAAATGACAATACAAGCAATTGAAGTTTCTTTTACATGTATTTAATAGTTATAAAGCATTATTTAATATGGTAAATTAGGCGCTCAAAAACTTAAAGTTTCGCATAAATACGTGAAATGGCTTATGGGTAAACTCAACGGGTTTTAAGAACCGAAAAGCTAAGAACCAGCTAACTCCTAATAGCCAGGTAGTTTACATTTTTGAAGTCAGTTTCGAAAACAAACCCTTTTTAAAGAGAAGACCTTTGACGTTTTCCCTCACAGAACAAAATGTAATATTATTATTAAAATTATTATATTATTATTAATGCGAGGCAGTATTTTTAATCAATCTTGAAACTGATTAATGTTAAAACCAGCAAAACCATGCTAAAATAAAAAATCTTTTTGGCTTACGAAACTCGACATCATACATGATAACAATGTTCCTGATAACAAATCTGCTATCGATTTAAATTCATCCTTTCATGCTAATTTTAGACCAGTGTTGGATATAAAAAGGTAATGATACCTTTCTAAGTCACTGGGCATCACCGTTAATGCCCACAGGTCCTTGTTTGATATCAAAGTGACATTAATGAAGGTTTTTGTGTGTTATGTTATTAACTGTGTGTCGAGAGATTTGATAATGCAATTATTGGATACAAAGAATATTGGAACTGGAAATAAATTTACCTTAATTGACTCGGTGGGGACGGTGGAAGTGCGACTGCTGTGCGGTTATGGCTTTGATTCCCACACGGTACAAAAAAATTGTGTGAACTATACTACCGATGGATGGGAGAGGGTCACAAACGATTAAAATAGATAGAAAGTTTCTTTACTAAGGACTATGTGCTGTAAAAAACGTTTTTCAGATAAAATAATGCCCGATTCCAGGTTCGATTCCCGCTTAGTGCAAATATTTGTATGCATGAACATGACTATTGCATTGGTCTGGCTGTGTCTTTGTATAATATGTATGTATTTACGAAAAATTTAAGTATGTATATCTGCATTCTAGAACCCATAACCCAAGCTATATAAAATATGCTTACTTTGGATCTAGATGGCGTTGTGTGTAGTTGTTGTGATATTATTATTATTATTATATTATTATTAAAATGATGATGGTGGACACAAGGTGGACCTTGTGTTGTGAGGGGTCTGATCACACTATTTCTTTCAGTTTGTGGTCGCCACTGAATTACATGTAGCTGTATTTGCTATATAAAATCTGGTATATTATGCCTTGAAAGTAATGAAAGAATATCTCAAATAGATGCCGCAATTTCGAAGCTAACTCTCCACAAACAAACTGGCAAAATTCACACTCTTTATTAAATTTAAATGGTAATTCTCGTTGAATATGTAAATGCGTAGAGGGACCAGTGAAGCAGCCCTACTGTTAGCGTCAAACGTCAATGAAATCTTAGTATACTCCATATTGCGGTTCAAATAATTATAATTTTGTTACATACATCAGTGGTTTTTAACATAACGCTTAGTCTAGCAAAGATATAAACAGAAGTGTGTTAAATACATGCAATTGTAACAATCTAGCAGTTAAAAAGAGTGTTGGTTTTTTTTTTATATTAGCCAACCAAAGTGAGTTTACTCTGCCGGATGGTAAGCAGTCAGTGGAATCTAGAAGTGGTGAAAGAAAGAAAGAAAGAAAGAAAAAACATTTATTTGTTCTCAACAAGTTAGTTTACAGAACATATCAACAATACATTGTAATAAATAAAAAATAAAAGTAACAAACTTAGTGAGATACAAAATGGCCCTAACTCAGCTTTGGTGGACACCATTCCAAAAGCCAAACTACTAGTATGGTGGATTTCTCGTGGTTCTACCTCGTCTGCGAACTAGCCGTAGGTTAATTAGCTGACATTTTGTTTTTATTATTATTTCATTTTAATAGTTTATAGTAAATGGAAGATTAAACAATTGAGAAAGCATGGTTAGTAATCTTATCCTTTAGAGAACAATCTAGAACAAATTGTGGGCTCATACATCAATGTTCTTCGTATCTGTGAATTTCGGCTAATTATGCGGCCCTAAGGGCCATGAGCTGACGGAGGTTTGACGTCTACCACCTTTATTTGCCTTTACAAACATAAATTAAACTATACAATGCCGTAAATTTCGAATTGGTCAGATTATATAGTAGTAGTAATAGTTCCACGCTGGTTTCAGCATGAATGGGCTGGATCGACCGGGAAAGTACTACCCTCTCATAGAAGATCGACGTAAGAATACTAGTTTTCATGCTAATGTATTTCGTTCGGTGAGTGAGAGTGCCGGCAGCCCAGATAACCCCCAGTCCTCTTCCGTTTCCCTTTTCCTTCCTCATCCCCTTCTCCGTGGTCGGCAACGGCTTGTTTGTGTTTTATAAGCATTATTACTTGCTATTTATATAGATTACGGTTACCACTTACCATCAGGTGGGCCGTCTGCTTGTTTGCCATCAAAGATGAATAAAAAAAAATATTTTGTACTATTTTATACTTAACTAGCGGCACGCCCCGGTTTCGCACGGGTGGACAGTTTTTTTTAAACATTTTGTGATAAATAAAGATATCTGTGTGGGAATATAGAAAAGTGTTTTTTTTAGGCACCTTTAAATTTCACTCGCCGTAAGAACCATCCTCGTACTTCAAGGAATATTATAAAAACAAATTCAGCGATTCATTTTTATATTATTGATTAGTCCTTAAACTATACTTAACTTAGGGACTTCCTATCTTATATGTAAGAATTACCACTTATATGGCAGATTACTTAAGAATAGCTAGACCGACTTGACAGATTTTTGCCCGACTACCGAAGTCAAGGAGGGTAATGTTTTTCGAGCCTGTAATGTATATATGTCTATTTCTCACGCTCTACTGTCTAAATGCCTTATTGTCTTTTAACATAATGAGGTGTCATAAGATTCGTATTAATTGTGGGAGTAACATAGGGTGTATAATATAGCGATTGAACTGAAAAAACTGAAAAGAAGAAAAAATGGGTTTTCTTCTTTTCAGTTTGTTTTAGACATGCAGGCTTTTTGTTTTTATTAATATATTTTACTTGTGCTATATTATGTATTAATTTACTATTGTTTTTTTACAGGTAAGTACTTCATAATGACATACTTAACAATGACGTGATGCTGAAGGTTCGTATCTTTTTATCTAAACAAATATTATAAAGAGATTTTTTTATATTTTGTATGTTTGTTTGATATGGATATACTCAAAATCTAAGTATCCAATTTAAAAAAATCTTTCACAAATATATAGAGAGTTACAATATCAGCGGGTTAACATAGGCTATATTTTTTGTGGTATGCCTACTGAGCTTACTTATGCAGAGTGGAGTCACTTTAGTGGGTTAAATAAAATGTATTGAGTCTACCGAGTAACCGAATACAGTTTTTACTTTAGTTTTATTTTCATTGGGTCGAGTACTCTATTTATCCACAGTTTCTCATTCATGATCAACGAAAGATTAACTAATGACATGTTATATCTCATGTGAAGTACCTAAAAGCATGTTAATAAAACATACGACTCGATTTGATAACATCCTCCTTTTTGAAGTCTGTTAATTAAAAAAATAAGATGAAAGTAAACTAATTATCCATGGTTTTAGGTACTCTACATGAGATTTAACATGTGATTAGTGACTTTTTCGTTGATCAGCCTTTCAGAAACTGGGGATAGTTTCTTAGTTTAGGTTTACGTAAGTAAAGAGAAGAGATGTTTTTACGACAGTAAATTCGTGCTTTTTTAGCATTGGTCAGATCTTTATATTATCTTCATAAACAATATCAACGTAAAGTATTAGTTTACATTCGAATGCGTTTCGACCGTTGAAGACTATAGTCTACATTTAGTTGTGGTTGCTTATAAGCGATGTAACATTAACCCCCAGTTTCTGAAAGGCAGATCAACGAAAAATTTACTAATTAAATTAAATTAGTAACTAATTAGATCAAATTAAACTAAAATCCATGCCTTCAGCATGATTTTAGGTACTTCACATGAGATTTAACAGGTGATTAGTTAATTTTTCGTTGATTGGACTTTCAGAAACTGAGGGTAAGCATAATAAGCATGCTATATGTTCTATCAAACCAACTGAATCGTGACCTACCATAAGCTCATTTTGACAATCCATCTAAATGCAGAAGACAGATTTCCATGGCAACGAGTTTGTTATTGTTTTATTAGACACTGACATTTTACTGCATACACTGTTGATAATTTAGTATTAAAAATGTCTTTAGTGCAACACGAGACCTTAAGAATTTGACAGTTTAAAGCGAATTATCAGCAAAATAGGTCATGATTTATTTGGTTCGATTGTACCTAGGTGATTATTTGACAGTTCTGTTTCTTTGTGTGCGATACTAATAAAAATCAATAAATGAAGTCAACACAAACATAAATAGATTGAATATTCAGAGGTCCTAGACAAGTGGCATAGATTTTTATTCTATTTATAAAATAGATTATAAAATGTATGGGATTGACATAAGCTATCGACAATAGCTCATATCAATCCCATACATTTTTTAATCTATTCTATGAATAGTATGGAAATCTATGCCATTTGTCTATGGCCTCTGTATTGCACACCACATTATACTAATAACAGAGCACGACTTTAGATACACAAAAAAATCTACTTCATTATAAAATATCATATTAAAGTTTACACTTACTAATTACTGAAGTCCATCCCTATAGACTCGGGAGACGGCACTCCTTAATTGACTAGTTAAAATATGTGTTTAAATTAAACTAAGTTTCTGTTAGGTGGTGGTGGACATGTTTATAGTAAATAATATCTAGTTTCAAAATAGAATGTCTATATCTATACTATTATAGAAAGCGGAAGAGTTTGTTTGTTTGTTTAAACGTGCTAATCTCTAGAACTAAAAGTCGGATTAGAAAAATTCGTTATGCGTATGATAGCCCAGTTCTCGAGGAAGGTAGGCATGTAACATCACGCTAATGGCGACGGGAACAGAGCAGTAAGCAAAGACGCGAAACCGCGCCGCTGCAAGCTAGTAAAATAATAAAATCCATAATTTTGTAGTTAGTTTGGCGAGTGAGAGTAACCTAGGTCAAACTATGTACATCCTTATTTCTCTTACCTTGTTTTTTTTTCCCACGACTGGGAACGTCACCAGAGTAATCAAAGCATAAAATAAGAAACATATTCTAAATAACTGTCTTAAGCGTTCATCGAAGTACCGATGAACGCAGTAGTGCACGAACTGATACGTAGAAATCTCGTAGAGGATAGAGAGGATTTTTCACGTAGAAGTTTTATCTCCAGGTCAGATAAAGCGATATTTGAATTTTCTTACAAAAAACTCCTGGCGTCCGATATCTGTAAAAGACAACTGACTTGCTTCAGATAAATATAGTTGTTAAACACTTCTGCCAATCCTTATCCAGGAAACGCTCGAAGCTATATAATGTCATAAACAACTGTATAATATTACAGTTTAAAGATTTATGACAGGTTTAGCTCTAGCAAGTCCCTTTAGGAGTTCGGTTTAGCATCATATTGCTTATTTATGACCCACCCTACGAAACACGACGTATAATGTGCTGGTTTAAATTCAAATATCAACTATCGTGTGGTAAAATTTGTGTAAAATATTGTTTAGTTTCAGAGCTAATATTAAGGGTACAATAAAGTTAAAGTGTTTTATTTCAAATATGGTCTTGCAGGGGTAAAAAACAGGCTATTAGCAACAATAATTGTTACAAGATTTCGTATAACCAAATCCGAAAGAATCAGTCTCTGATCTATGAGACTGACCTTGAAAAGCATACTTAACCTCGCAATTCTGTCAATTCACTAATAAAAAAAAATCCAAGGACCTGAACAAATCCTGGCACTAGGCTTACCACTTACCTCTCGATAAGAAGAAGACTAATAATTCACTCTCATTAATTCACACTTAAACCCATTTTCTCAATAAAGATCACATAAGTGATACTTATGAACGTCACCATAACAAAAACAAAATGTCTGACAATAATTAACCTCAGCGAATTCGCTGACCAGGTGGAATCATGAGAAGAACTTGCAACATAAAAATAACAAGGAAAAAATGTGGTATGTTATGGCAACACAACTCCCCTGAACACAATAAAACAACGGTTTATAACAAAAAGTAAGATTATTTGTCATTCACTTGGCAACACTGACATATATGGCATAGTGACCCCGAATATTGCCAGTACTACCCGACTACCCGTAATGTTGGTACAGCCGTGTTTGTTCGGGTCCTACTTGTGAACTTCTGTCAATAATTGAATCTCCCGTAAAGGTATACATGTTTAATGCTAAAGAAATAAATTTTGGTTCACAATCAATTTAAAAAGGATTGGAGTAGTCCAATTTGTTAAAGTTTAAAGTAAATATTGACGAATAAGATTTGGAATAGTCTTTTTTTTTGGTAATCTTTGTTGAAAATAGTTTGATATATTTTTAAGCGTGTTTTTGTGATATAAAAAAATTACCGAAGCCATGTATGTAAATGAATGATAAAAAATTTAAATAAAGCAGAAAACCAACGTGTCTAAAGCTCGTATACATGATTTGGTTCTATAGTAATGGGCACTATGGATAGGCCACATTCTCGTAGCTTGATGTAAGAGGCTTAGTAGTGGTGAAATTGTAGATGCTGAAGAATGCATATGTCTAAAGAAAATATTTATTATCAAGAAATGCTAACATTGAATACCATGCATACTGCAGGCGATTCGACAATTTTCGATTTAGGTTATTCCAATTTCCCAGTTAAGTCTAAAGTAAACTTACATAAGTGTTATTGGTACTTGTTCAGAATCGAGCCTTATTAACAACGTATAAATCAAAATTATTATCGGTTAAACATAGCTTTTTATTCTAAACTACTCTTTTTGTTGGTTTTCAATACTTATATTACATAAGAATACAGGTTCCTATTTCAACATCTTTTACATAAGATACTCACGAAAATTTTAAGAAATCTATCATGCAAAATCATATTGAACTAGCACGGAGAAAACTGAAAGGAATTCACAGATACCTTTCAAAATTCGAAGAGGTATGTGCATCTGCATTTTACACTTGAAACTTATACTATTTTATATTCAGAGCCATACTCACGCCTTAGAGCGAATTCAGAGTAGCGTTTTTTTCTGTGCTTTTTAGACTTAGCGTTTTTTTAGACGTTTCGGCATACGCGCTACGCGCATTTCGCGCTTCGAAAAAGCCAGGCTTGAGCCAACAAGATTATTTCGGCGTGTTTGCTTGTGTAAGTGGTGATTTAGTATCAACTCGCGTATATACAAGTTTATAAGCGCGTCAACGCTCGTACGAGTAGCGCGTGTGAATAAAAGCGTGCTTATAACTCGCGTTTATACAAGTTTATAAACGCGTTAACGCTCGTACGAGTAGCGACATAAGGCGTACTTATACTTGCTAATGCGGTTCCAGAAACGAGCTTACCTGTGTATAAAACGCTGGTCTGAATCCGATCTTATCCTGTGTTCTCAATTGGGTTGAATGCTGCGTCCTCAACGGCAGTGCGGACGCAGGCAAAGACGTCCTTTTTCCGTTGCACGCAGATTTTTATTTGGCATTTTGCCCATTTCTGTTTACTGTATAAACATACTTATTTCTAACGTTATTCATATATTGAGCTACACTTAGTTTTTATTGGCTGCTATGAATAGAAACGTGGATTGTAATAACGGCTGTTAAGTTTATTTCATTGATTTTGGCCGATATTGTATTAGAAACAGCTTGACAGTTTTTTGGCTTGGATCATATGGCATCGATAAATAGTTCTATGGTCCTCTCTAATTTGTTATTCAAGAAAAATGTGGTAGTCTGTAAACTTGATTATTCGTTGCGATCACTTGGTTCTTTAAACTAATATTATAAAGCGAAATGATTAGATTTTTTGTATGTTTGTTTGTTTGCAACAATTTAACTAAAAATCTACGTTATCGATTTGTAAAAATATTTTCACCAAAAAATTATTTCACCTCTAGAAGTCAATAAATGAAGCAGGTTCCTTATGCTATATTTTTTTAAGTTTAACATATTTTTAGCAGATTTCAGAGTTTCAACATTTGTAAATTTGCAGTAAGAATAGCAATATTATTTCGTAGACTTAGATAATATTGATCATATTCTATGTAGGCGATGGTGTGAGACCGAATGAAAGTTTTGATACCGAAGCATAACGATGGTCATATAATCAGATCGCACTACAGTTTCTGATCTGAAGAAGTAACACAGTTGTGTCTTAATTGTCCTTGATTCAACTAAACGATACTTCAGACTCGACGGCTTATGTTGTGTAAAGTTTAAGTCAGAAAGCGTACATACTGCTCGATCCACTTAAGTTAGCCAAGAGCAAAACGAAAACTCTGTGATCTTAATGTTGATTTATACAAGTTTTAGTAACCGTAACTAAAGGACCTATGTTAAAATAATGTTTAAAAAACACAACCAAGTCATTGCCGAATAATAGTAATAGTAGTAATAGAAGAATAGAACAAGGAAGGAAAAGGAAGAGGACAGAAGAGGTGATTGGGCTGCCGGCGCTCCCAAAAACTCACGCATTGACGAATGTTGTTAGAGCATAGAAAAGACTGTCATTTTATGCTTGTTCTAGTAGATTGAATAGGTTATTAGCAAAGTTGTGAATGACATTTAAAAATTGTTTACTTACTTCATGTCATGTCCTTCTTCAAACGAGGTTTAAAGAGAGCATTAATATCACGGTAGGCAGCGGCTTCGCAGAGCCCCTGGCATTGCAGAAGTCTATGAGCGACAGTTACCACTTACCATCAGGTGGGCTGTTGGCTCGTCTGCCACTGTAGGCAATAATAAAAAAAAAAAAAAACTTCTTATTCACTGTAGACTAAATTATGTTCTTGTTTCTAACAACTGTGTCATTATTGAAACGACACCTACAACGTTGATGTCGAAGGGGGAAAATTATTTTTCAAAATAAAATCAATATTAAATTATGCTTAGTTTAAATACTTATTGTTAGAATATTTTTCGAACGAAAGCAATCGTACTAAGTTTCGTCTAATAAATTAAAACTGTAGCAAACAGATCTACTTTAATAATATGTGACCAGATATTTAAAACACAAAGCAGGATTTTGGACAGTCCGTTCGCTAACTACATCAGATTCTAAATTAGTCTCACTACCATTAAAAGTTACGAACATTCAGTACGAAAATGATAAGCCAAAAGCAAGTTTAAAAATTAATAAAACATGAATGGAACGACAAATTTTCATGAAAGCCAAACTTGCAAAATGAATCTAGTTGTGCATTGAATATTTAATAAATTCGTGTACGGCGATGTTGGTACAAAACATTTTGTGTTTAAATGCACTCTGAAACACTTAATTATGGATAAAACAACCTGTGAATTTAGGAATACGAGGTGTAATGAGAAAATATTTGAAGCTTAATGTAGAAGAAATAAAATAAATGGGAGCAGTTTAAATTTCATTTTCTTTTGTTACGTTTGTAGCGCCATTTGCCCGCTTGTGTAAGTGAAACGGACTGAAGTAACTAAGAGTTTATAACAAGATTTGTTTAGTAGATTGCTTGTTTGGTTTATCACGATCCTTGCTAGTTTCTAGGAACTATATACTCTCTGCCTCTTAAAGTCGAAATGGCCCAGTGGACAAAGCACCCGATTCGTAAACACTAGGTAGTGGTTCGAATCTGGGCAAGTACCAATGTGATTTTTGAAATCATAGGTACTTTCTAAGTTTATGTTGGTCATTTCTGACTGACGGTGAAGGAAAACATCGTAAGGAAACCTGGACTTAAAAGTCTGAAATTGCCAATCCGTCTTGAGCAGGCGTGGTGATTAATGCTCATGACTTCTCTTTATGAGAAGTAAGACAGTAAAATAGGCTGGTTTTATATATTCTCTTATGGAATACGTACAATAGTACTTACAACTGGTTTTTCGTTTGGTAAGTGTGGTAAGAGGAAATGTCTGATGTTCGGCTTGTTCCTAATTTTCAGTTAATTATTACATAAACTGCTTCTCCCGATTGTACTTATCTACTTGTCAAAAATACTAAGGGGATCAGACCGGACGACTAAATTTGTAGGGGATCAGACAGGAATTAAAGAATAATACCTGAGGGGATCAGACCTTGAGTATCCGATCCGACTGGAATAACTTGGCTTGATTGTGTATAAGTATTGTTTCTGCAATATTTAGTTAATACAGATATATCCTATGATCTCCGTTTAATATTACGTTGGCGCGTAAGTTTGTTTGCTTGAGCGTAATTGCTATAGTGAATCACATGTAAAACAGATTTATATAATAAATCAAAAAATAAAATAAGTACATACAAAATTTTATAATTTTATATATAATAATAATAATAATATTCAACAACATTCACACAGCGCCATCTAGCCCCAAACTAAGCAATTATATTTGCTTGTGTTATGGGTACTAAACAACTGATATACTACTTATATACATTTTTTTTGTAAATACAAACATATAGATAAATTACACCCAGACAGAACAAACAATCATGCTCATCACACAAAGATTTGTCCTAAGTGGGAATCGATCCCACGACCTCCGGCTTAGCAGTCAGGGTCACTAACCACTAGGCGAACAGGCAAGTCGATGGTATAGTTGTTGTATTTTTCAACAATATCCTTAAAAATAAAAATGCTGGCGCAAATCTTACTAGTCAACTTACAGGCAATCCTTCTAAGCAGCTAGCGACCACTTCTCAGCTCCATATGTCATCATAATGCATAATTTCCTTCCAAGGCGCTCATAGCTCGTTGCGCTCACTGATCGGTATACGATTAGCGGGTTATGCAACATAGAGTGCTGACCCATAGATGGGTGACTGCATAGTAGTATTTGATCTGAGCGTCTCCGTGCTTCGGCAGGCATGTTAAAAGTCAGTCCCGGTTGTTACCAAGTTGATAACAGTCGTTAGGTCAAGTCGGAAGCCTATATGGGCGACCTGAACAAATCCTGACACTAGGTATATTTGATTTTTGATTTGCTCTTTCACCATACATATAAACCAAAAAGCCTTCAAGTCCCTCTTCACATTGAATGATACATTTGAGAATAAAAACTGAATCGCATCAATAATTTATACTTTAAGATAAAGTATCTCACGTTTTCATGAGATCAAGCCGTAATCTGTATTCTGTTTGCTATTTTCTACAAGCCTTGAATGTCTTATTATAGTTTAATGTATTTTTGGACTGAACATTATCTAAAGGCATTGTAAAAATATAATAAAAATAATAATACCAGCCTGTTTCATGTTCCACTGCAGGGCAGAGGTTTCTCGTAACAAATTAACAAAGTTGGAAATATTTGTGCGCATGAACTTATCTACATTATTCTGGGTATTTCTATTTATCATATGTATGTATTAACAAAAAAATATTTATATCGCTATAATAATATACTTACTTTGGCTATAGATAGCGTTGTGTGGTTATCATGTTATAATTATTACGTAGATACATTATAAAAATCACATTTAGTTATCGTACAAGCGAATAATGATCTTTCTTTGCCTGATATTACGCAGGAAGTCCAGAAAGTGTGAACACTATCCTAATTATTTGCATGCAATATCATGGTAACTCTCACTGCGGATGCTTTTAAGCGTTTTAAAGTTCCGATGCTTTTAGCGTTTAAGTTATTAATTATTCACCGTATAAAAAGAAAAGTGCAAATGATTTTGAACGAGTCTAATTAACAGTGCCCTAAAAATAGAGCTATAAATGATATTTGATATTTAATTTCTATTGGTTATACTAAAAATAAATTACGGTAAAGAATCGACGCAATTAAAACTTTTTGACGTAAACGGTTTAATTCATCCTTTCAATTTGTTTTGATAAAAGACAGACATAAAATACGTATTATTGGCATTACAATACAAAACGACATCATTTCTTAAAGTAATCCGTAGCTTAATTAAACGAACTTTATTTAAAATGTAATTGCTATAAATAATAGCTTTGTCCAAGTTCGTTCGCTTGATTAATACAATCAAATACATGTCTTATTCCCTAATGACTTGAGTTCGGAAATTGCGTTTTAGAAACTTTGTTATTTATTGTGTTTTTATTTCAAATACAAAAATGATAGCTCAATGATTTATAATAAATGATCGCAATATTATTTCTCTCGGTGATCAATCATTTATCATTTGACTTGTGTCCGAAGAAATTTCGTAAAAAAGGAAGACAGTGAAAAATTAAAAAGCGTGAGCAACGTCTCACTTTTTCACCTTAGCACATCAATCTAACTTTTCGGTGGATTATTTTTATATACAAGTTAATGTTCATAGGCTTGCTTGACTGCTAATAGTCAGTAATGAGAGTGTTATAGAAAATTTTCGCCGCCAGTTGGTGCCACTTTGGTAAAAGGTCTTCAGTTTTGACAGCGCTATCACAACAAATATTTTTTAATGCTCATTTCGGAAATTTTTATATTTAATTTATAAAATGGAAAATTTACGTGCTTAAAGCTAAAAGAAAATTACTGAGAAGGTTTTTTAAAGTGGCGCCCACGAGGTGGCAGCACCGACGCGTCAGGTCTAGCTGTCAAGCGCTTTTTGAAAGTTAGCACCTGATTGGCCCAATGTGAAAGTTGAAGTGGCGCCAACTGGTGGCGAAAATTTTTCTAAACACACTCATTGTAATGACGGGCTTGCGGTTTATCGCACAGTTGCACAACGTAAAGTTGTAAATCAAAATAAAGAAACCTAGCTGTCGTATATGTTTCACTGTCTCAATCAATCAATAAGAAGTGCATAAATACTTTTTTTTTTTACTCAAGAGCTCAGCTGTCGGAGATGCTTGTAAAATATTACATTCTACCTTTATCACTCTTATACTCGGTACGTCACTTCTGTACGAGTAACATTATGATAAATTGTGAGTAACCTTAGAGCGCTGGGGTGTTAGTAGAAAGTAATCAGATAATGCTGTAGGGCGTCCAGACAATTAATAATGAGAATGCTTTGTAAGCGTCTGAAATACGCACTGGAGTTTTAAAATGCGGCGGTAAGTCTATAGTGACGTATTTTTAGCAGCTTCGGCATAGGATTCATCCTATATTTAGCTTTTTTAGAGCAGTAGGTCCCAGATGGTACTCATATTTAGTTCGTTAAACACATTTATGCAATGTCAGTCATTGAAACAAATCGACCAGCAAAGTGAAATTTACCTTCTTATGGAGTACAGATATTCTTCTGTACGAGTAACATTATGATAAATTGTGAGTAACCCTAGAGCGCTGTGGTGTTAGTAGAAAGTAATCAGATAATGCTGTAGAGCGTCCAGCCAATTAATAATGAGAATGCTTTGTAAGAGTCTGAAATACGCACTGGAGTTTTAAAATGCGGCGGTAAGTCTATAGTGATGTATTTTTAGCAGCTTCGGCATAGGATTCACCCTATATTTAGCTTTTTTAGAGCAGTAGGTCCCAGATGGTACTCATATTTAGTTCGTTAAACACATTTATGCAATGACAGTCATTGAAACAAATAGACCGGCAAAGTGAAATTTACCTTCTTATGGAGTACAGATATTCTTCTGTACGAGTAACATTATGATAAATTGTGAGTAACCCTAGAGCGCTGTGGTGTTGGTAGAAAGTAATCAGATAATGCTGTAGAGCGTCCAGCCAATTAATAATGAGAATGCTTTGTAAGAGTCTGAAATACGCACTGGAGTTTTAAAATGCGGCGGTAAGTCTATAGTGACATATTTTTAGCAGCTTCGGCATAGAATTCACCCTATATTTAGCTTTTTTAGAGCAGTAGGTCCCAGATGGTACTCATATTTAGTTCGTTAAACACATTTATGCAATGACAGTCATTGAAACAAATAGACCGGCAAAGTAAAATTTACCTTCTTAAGGAGTACAGATATTAAATAGTAGGTAGGATTTATCACCAAATACTTTTTTTTCTGTCACATAATTTATAACGTTGTGCTTTTTTAACTCTTTTCCTACAATTATCAGAAAGCAATAATATATATCGGCTGTAAGAAGCTTACCATTATTTACCACTTATGTATAAGACCAAACAAGATAATAAAATTTATTTTAATAAAGTTGTTTTATCTCATAATGTTTAACCGCGAGCAATAAAACAGGTTAGTGCGAACAAAACACCGGCATAGAGTCAGTGATTTGCAAAATTCAGTAAATTTAAGCGAGGCATTGTTATATAAAATAATTACAAACAAAGGAACACATTCATTAACTATATGATTATGATACAATCAGTATAATTGTGGTGTAAGGTGTTTAGAACATTGTTCATGTTTTAACTACAATAATACTGAAATTTTCATTGTTAGGATATAATGTAATCAGAGCATTAATATTAGAGACTAGCTGTTGTCAGCGGCTTCGCCTGCATAGGTAGGCATACCTGATAAAAATATAGCCTATGTTACTTACTGACATTGTAGCTTTCTAAATGTGAAAGAATTTTGTAAATTGGTTATGTAGTTTTTGAGTTTATCCACAACAAACAAACAAACATCCCATAAACCAAATAAATAATAATACATATACTGCGCTTTATAGAAAGAATATCTTTTCTTTTTATATCGTAAAAGTTTTATCATGTAAGTATACACAAACTCATAAATAGATGTAGTATAATGATCAATACATATAAGGGTTGTCATGTATTGACAACTTTATCACAAACCTTGACGATCAATCTATTGATAATATTCAGAATGATCATAACGGCTTAGCAGATGGACACAGTGGGCTTCTATGTCAAGTAGCGCTTCAAAGTCTAACAGTCAAAAAAGCAGTGTTAACACAGACATTAGTTACTAAAAGAATTATAAATAAGGGTACACATGACATTTTTCATAGTTTTTTATTAAGTCTTGACTGGACTTCGATGGGCATAAATGCTTTTTCAAATAAATTCAATACTTTTTTCAAAAAGGCATTTAAAAAAAAACGATAAAATTAAATATAAAAAATAGAAGTGCTGGTATCAGATGGCTAACGAAAGGTATTCAAGTATCTAGTAAAATGAAGCGGGTACTATGTACTAATAGCGGAGGTTGTATCAATGAATCTGTTTTAGCATATAAAAGGAAATATATTAAAGTATTTAGAAAAGTTATAAAAGTTGCAAAAAAAAATTCTGTTCGTAGACAACTCGCGAATGCAAAGAATATTAGTAAAAAAATCTGGCAGGTAGTGAATAAACATAGAAACAAAAACACACATAAGATATTTACGAAGATAAACATTACGTTTAATGATAAAGAAATAAATGACCCTGTATTAGTTGCAAATATCTTTGCTGATCAATTTAACCTCGAACAACCGGCATATAGGAGTACCACAAATGAGTCAATGACTATCCTAAAAAACAGTTGTGAAAGAGCTGCGAAGGATATGGTTTTATCTTATATTACCTCTAAGGAGATTACTGATATTGTAACAAAAATGCCTTCATAGTCTTCTTGTGGGTATGATGAAATGCAAATATTAATAATTAAGACCTATATAGTTATATTAGCGGCACCATTGTCTTATCTTTTTAATAAATGCTTAGAACAGGGCACTTTTCCTGAACAGTTAAAATTGCCAGGATAGTTCCATTGCACAAAAAGGGTTCACAGGCTGATCCAAAAAATTACAGGCCTGTATCTGTCCTGCCAGTGCTGTCAAAGGTTTTTGAAAAGTTGTTGAAGTTACGTCTAGTCAGTCACTTAGGTAGTAATCGGATTATTAATCAAAAACAATTTGGATACCAGAAAGGTGTTGGAACATCAGATGCCTTACATGCATTGAAGAATAAAATTGTCGAAAGATTAAATAGTAAAATGAAAGTGGCCGGGGTTTTCCTAGACCTAACTTCAGCATTTGATACCGTAGATCACGAAATTCTTCTATTGAAACTGGAACATTATGGCATAAGAGGGAAGGCTTTAGATATTTTTAAATCTTATCTACATAATAGGCAAATGTATGTGGAGATCAAGGCTCTAGACAATAATAACTGCCATACTTCTTATCAGTCGAAAATGCATACTGTAACTTTGGGCGTTCCACAGGGATCTATTCTTGGTCCTATCCTGTTTCTAATTTTTGTAAATGATCTCCTTAATTATTTAAATAGTCTTAAATCTAAACCTCAGCTAGTTGTATTCGCCGATGATACTAATGCAATCATAAGTGCAAATAATATAGATACACTGAACGAAAACGTTAACAGTGCACTACTTGATTTTCATAAATGGTTTAGCGCGAATAAATTAAGCATTAACACGAAAAAAACGAATGTTGTGTTGTTTAGGTCAACTTCGCGCAATGTACATAATTTGGATTTACAATTGATGGGAGACAAAATAGAACTTGTAAATACAGTTAAATTCTTGGGTGTATACATAGATTCACTGCTGAACTGGAAAAATTAATTAAATGCTATTGAAGAATCGGTATCGCCTTCTTGCTATGCACTTAGGAGTTTGAGAGATGAGGTTGATATTAATGAACTCAAAGTGGTATATCACGCTTTAGTTGAATCAAGGTTAAGGTACAGTATACAGTTCTGGGGCAATAGTTATAAATACAATTGTGAAAAAGCCTTTTTAATTCAAAAACGAGCAATCAGAACAATGGTCAAAATTCCCCAATGGGAATCTTGTAGAGGACATTTTAAGGATCTTCGTATTCTAACAGTACCTTGCCTTTACATTTTAACCATCTTAAGCCAGTTGTCAAAACACATAACTGATTATGAGACCGCGGATGAAAAAACAATTAGAGAAAGCACACGAAGGAATAACCTAAAAGACAAATTTACTCCAGCATTAAATATATCTAAACACTGTGCACGCTTTCAAGGTGTAAAATTATTTAATTGCCTACCTGTAGATCTAAAAAGGGATGTCTATAAGCGATATTTATTTATAAAAAATGTCAAAGCCTTCTTATTGGATAAATCCTTTTACACTGTGGATGAATTTACGGGCAACGTGTGATTAATAATGTAAATTAGACAAACTGTACCTACTTAATTTAAATTTAATTTAATCTTTTAGTGCTTTTTTTGTGTATTTTTCATAACTTTTGACATGTAATAACTTATTTTAATTTAAATCTTTTCATTATATAATTCTATTTCATTATTATTTGTTATTGAATGGGACATTTAGGCAATTTCAATGTTTGTATTTATATTGAATCGATGATTTTGGAATTTTATTAATATTGACATGTAATTGTGTTGTGAGGTTTGTCATGTTCTTAATTAATTTGTATTATTATTATTATTAATTACTTTTAGTTGTAATTTTGAATTGATATGTTCAAACACAATTGTAAAAAATTTGAATGAAATTAATAAAAAAAAAAAAATAGGTTATTCGTATTTCAAATCAACGAATTCCAGTATTATTGTGTCTCATCCATAACATATCAAGTAAGCGGATTGACTAATGCAAAATAGGCAGGGATATCAAAGAATGTGGGATGATTTTTCTGCCGTCTGTGTTCATTATGTCATAGAAAATCGTCGTAAGAATATTATTTTTCATGCTAATGTGTTTCGCTTGGTGAGTGAGGGCGCCAGCAGCCCAAATACTTCCTCAGTCTTCTTCCTTTTGCCCTTTCGTTCCTCATTCCCTTCTCCATGGTCGGCAATAGATTGATTGTGTTTTCTAAGCATTATTACTTCTGCGATGCTTGGAAAACACGGCTATCTTGTTTGCCACCTAAGTTGTATAAAAAAAAAATCTTCTTAAGAGTGGTTTTATCACCATTATTCAATTGCTAGTGAAGTACTCTACGACCGCTTAGATTCATCACCGCCCAGCGATCGCAATATTTTTACTATATTTGTTACAGCCTAGGTTATAGACAACTATGACATTATTAAAGCTGATTCGTGATTTACAAGCAGTCAACACTTACCATCCTTACCAGACGTATTATGAGTCGTCATCGCCAACATAAATAAAACCTTTTACCCTTACTCGCCCTAATCTCGTCATAATTTACGAAATTATATAGAGAGCTACATTTTTCTACTTAAAACGCAATCCATTCAGTGAATTAAACAAACTTTCAGTAGAGCGGTGAAATTAAACTTTTTCCGCCTCAACTGTCCATTATTTGAATGTGAAACCATGCTTGAAAATCTTTTACTTTAAACATCGTTTCTATATTTTTTGTTAGTCTGTTTTATTAAGATAATATTTTGGGGATTATATAATAAAATAAGTAACTAATATTTGTGTTGGCCTTGTGTAAGTTTGTGTTCTACTTATACAGTGTACTTGGGTATGTTTTCCAAGTACTTCAGAATAATAATAATAATATCACTACAACTAAACATAACGCTATCTAGACCCAAAGTAAGCATAATTATACTAATGGCTAGTGATATGGGTTCTAGAATAGTGATATAGATACCTAAATACTTTCTTTTTGTAAATATGTACATTATAGCATACATAGAAACAACCAGACCAATGCAAATAGCCATGATCATGCATAAAAATATTTGCACTGAGCGGGAATTGAATCGCGACCTCTTCGTGGAAGTCCATACGCAGTACCACCGAACCACAGAGATTATCAAATCAAAAAGAATTAAACTAAACTAAGTTAACGGCTTGGTTGTGTTTTCTGAACATTTTATGTGCTATGTTTAGACACACAGTCATATCCTTAGGGTACATAAAGTCAGCTTGTTTGCCACCAAAAATATAAAAAGAAAAATACATAAAATCGATAATAAAAACCTCAAAAAACTCCAAAGAACCTCACAATTACTCAAATGTACACAAGATTTTTTTTTGCTTAATTTGAATTTCTAAGTTTCCCCATAGGGCAGTCTGTCTCTGAATTTAATTACAATCGTAAAAACTTAGTTTTGTGAGTGTTTCCAAGTGTTTTTGTTAAGTATTGTCTAGGGGAACGATCAACATTGATAGATTACTCTTTACAAAATTAAAAGCGCTTGTAGTTTTGGAACTTGGTAGCGAATTATCTTAAAAAGTTATCGATCGAAGTCGGTACTTAAGTGAAGCCTTGTTGTGAGCCCTTTTAAAGAATGGCAGCCAATAAGATCGATGGTACCGTTAGTATAAGATATTTTTTTTAGATAAAGTTGACAGAGATTTAGGCTACAGCAAATTCCTCTTAAATGATTTCAGGCGCTTAAATTGAGCTATTTTGGGAAGTATTTATTTAAAATAAATATATAAAATATATTATGTAAATCTTTTAACACGTTGACAGTGAACTAGTAAAGTAAGTAGGTATATGCCTGGAAGAGAATGCTTTTAGCGCTAAGACCGCCCATTGTAACTATTTTTTGTTACATTATTTTATATCCAATGTAAGTTACGTGTGGTGTACAATAAAGCATATTCTATTTTATTCTATTCTATATAGTTGACTAGCGCATAATTTCTGAAGCTCTGATAAAACTCTGATTTTCAAAACTGTAAGCTCCAAGAAGGCAATTGGATCTAATCTATATCTAATCAAGTACCAGTAGAATTACATGACCAGGAGGCGATATACTGGTTTTTGTTTTCGGTAGCGTTTTCCTACCACCCGAATAAGCAGTATTATATATATCCGATCTTCAAAGCAAAACGAATACACGAGGAGATAGAAGAAGAAGACAATGTTTTTATACAAAGAAGAAAATGAAGAATAAGCAAAATAAAGAGGGCCGAAAGTATTTTGCTATGCTCTAAAAGTTCCTTCAATATTCTTGTTCTCCCTTTCTTCAAAACCGTCCTATCTACAAACAACACAAGCCAAACAGTTATGTTTAAACAGACCCCATAGCACGAATAATTAAATCTGCCTCCAACTTGTAACCCAATTGTGGATTAGCAATTATAATACACAGACAATCTTATCCTTCGTCAAATTAAGGGTAGCTTCGAGCCAATGCCTATGTTCTTGAAGTATTACTATATTGATTCTATAGTTAATAAAATCATGTATAGTTAATAAATTCTTAATGTGATGACATACGGAACAAAGACGTGGTCGCTTACTATGGGTCATGTCACAAGGCGCTTAGAAGGCGATGGAGCGAGCTATGTTATAAGTCTCCTAAGGTAACTGACGTGGCTCGCAGATTTGCCTTTCTGAAGTGGCAATAGGCAGTACACATAGCTCGCAGAACTGACGGCCGTTAGGGCAGAAAGATTTTACAGTGGCGACTACGAACCGGAAGACGCAGCGTGGACCGACGACCTTATAAGGGTGGCGAGTAACAGATGGATGAGGGCTAAGTTAGTGAAAATTGAGGGTGGTCTATGTCCATCAGTGGACGTCTTTTGGCTGATATGATGATAATGATGAGTATAGCAAACTCGCTGTTTTATTCTGTTTGTTTATCCCTTAATATCTTCTAAGCGACGCCGGAATTTTGAAACGGTTTTAAACATTGTTCAGAGCATTTCTTATTTAAGGCCTCTAATGTATGATACATGTATAACATATTTTTATAAAAGAAAAAGTCAAGTTTTGTAACAAAAAAATATTTTTTTTTTATTGCCGACAGTGGCAGACGAACAAACAGCCCTCGTAAATAGTAACTGTCGCTTATGGACGACTCAGTCTCTCGCCTTGCTCCTGCAATGCCAGGGACTCCATGAATTACTATTTCTGACTATATAAATTACATTTAAATATTATTATATTACTTTGAGTGGGTGTGTGTAAGAACATTGATTGGATCACCATCAGTCTATACAATGTATCTCAAACTTTTCTTATTCTTGATTACCGTAAATGTTCTTGGCCAACATGTTTCTCAAAGTTTAACATGAATGAGTTGTACAAGTTCAAGTATATATTCTATTTTAAACATTAATGGATTAACTCTAAGTGCGTTTTGCGATTCCGCCTCGGGAACTTCAGGGCGTCTTGTGTTAGGATAGTTCTAAACTTAATGTTTATAAGGCAATTTGGGTCCACTTGTCAAGAACGTAGAAATTACAAATTCTTGTTTCTAGAACTTTCGGTTCGGTTCGGTTCTTTAGTGAAGGTTTTTGTTTTAATTACACGACTTGAGTACGTCATCAACAAGACGCAGCGGTAAGCGATAATGATAAGATTTAATATTTTCTTTCAATTTATGTTTTATAAAACTTTGCTGGCATATCTTATCTGACGGTAAGTGATAATCGTAATCTATAGACATAATATGTTTTTTATGCAACCAAGGCGTTGCCGTCAGCTAAAGAAAAATCTGAATCGACCTGAGAAGTTATACTGAATTATAGCACGTAAAGCATTAGTTTTTATGCCATAGTGATGGCCACTATATCAGTAGTTTGGCTTTTGGAATGGTGTCAACCACTTCTGGTTTTCACTGACTGCTTACCATCAGGCAGAGTGGAGTAACTTTGGTAGGAAACTATTATGATCCGAAGTGAGAATGCCTGAGACCCAATCACTCTCTCAATCTTTTTTCCTTTTTGATACTCTTCCCTTCTCCCTTTGAATAATTCTTAATTATGCGTAAATAAAAATAATTAATGAAAGATCTTTATTACAGTGACATTAAATGTATAATTTAAATGCACAATGGAACATTACCTCAAATATATTACAAACTAGCGGCCCGCCCCGGCTTCGCACGGGTGGTAATTTTTTTAAACATTTTGGGATAAATAAAAACACTTTTGTATGGGAATATAAAACTGTTCTACAGGCCATTTTTTAAATTTTCTCTCAGTAAGAACCATCCTCGTACTTCAAGAAATATTATAAAAAAAGAATTAGCGAAATCGGTTTAGCTGCTCTCGTGATTTGCGCTTAGCAACACATTCAGTGATTCATTTTATATTATAGATTAAACTTCATTTTTAACATAATTAACTGAAATAAATGGTTTAGCGTTTAGAACAATTACAAAACGCGTTTCAACCAATTTTGTGTTTATTTGTTTAAGTTGAATTTCACTCGTTTGAAATACAAATTCATGATTATACTTACGGATAACCTGTTACTGGTACTAAATGTTAACTAAATTAGGTACTAGGAAAATGCTACTAAAATTTTGTAAGTATATCACTTGAATAAATGTGTACGAAACATAAATAGAATAAATGTGTACGAAACATAAATAGAATAAATGTGTACGAAACATAAATAAATAATAAATAATTTATCTATAATATATTATTTATGTAGTTACAAAAAAAAAAAAAGAAGTATTTAAGTATTTATATCCGTATTCTAGAACCCATAATACAAGCATATAATATGCTTACCTTGGGTCTAGATGGCGTTGTGTGTAGTTGTTGAAATATTATTATTATATAGGTATTATACTATAAATAATACTCATGCAAGTTTTTTTTTTTTTTGGGTGCCGTTGTAAAAGAAAACACAACCTGAACAGTAACTTATGGACATGGTTGTACCTAGGTATTTCCTAATCAAGACAGATAACGAAACCAAGCTGTTACGACAGTAAGAAGAAAGCAATAGGTGAGGTAAAGAAATGTAAAAGAATTAAGACGCTCTCACTTGCCGAACAAAACGCACTAACTATACTTAAATATTCTCATAATTTCAATAACGCATTTAATACCAAAATCGGAATTCGCACTTTTATTTATTTATTTATTTTATTTACTTAATTCGTTCAAATATATTCCTCGTTACCTAATATCGTGAGCTCTTGACAACTGGCCAATTTACGGGAAACCATTGTACCTCTGTATAAATAATGCGAGCCAATAGAATGATTTACGCATTTCAAATGTAAAAGGGATTAATAGACATTGTAGATGCTATGAACAAGACGAATAGCGAAGGGTTTGTTACGTCTATTCGATGATAGACAGTTTTCGGGTTAAGGGTTCGGTAAAATATTATTTGTTGTTGGGATGTAGATAGTTTGTGGTTTTCTCTTCTGATTTAATCTATATTGTTGCGATGCAATAGCAAAGCAAATTTAAAACGGCTCGAAATAACCGGTTCAGTACTTGTACAAGCCTACATAATATACGAGCGGTGGACCGAGCCCCGAGTCGCCGTCGCCGTCGCCCCCGCCGCCCTCTCGCTGCCCCTGCCACGCGGCCGCTCGACCGTGTCGCGCCGCCTGCGCCTCGCCGCCGCCAATATCGACTTCGCTCTCGCGCCGATCGTGTCGTGACGTGACCTCTCTTTTGTATATAGCGATTAATTGTATTAAACAAGCATTTTATACAGTCCACTATATTTTATTGAAGAATACCATACAGTACTTCATACTTGAACAAATAAAACTTGAAAACTCTTTATAATAATATTGATCTTAGATCTTTTAAGTGAAGTGTAAAAAGCATCTCATAATACCTTCATAGTGGAGGCCAACATACTAGTAGTTGTGTAGACTGATCATAATGATGATACTTCTTAGGAATATCGAATTCGAGTGTCCGGAAATTTGCCTAAAGCCAATTCTCTCACTAAAGTCGAGCCATAAAGAACTAGCAAGTAACTCAGGCTATTATATTTAACCGTCAGATACATACAATTATTAAAATATGTTACAATTTGTCATAAACGGGCAAGAAACGCTGCCAATTCACTGAATATAAAATGTGCATTAAAGTTATTTAACTTCAGTTTAGTAAAAGTTTCTCTACTAAAATTATAATGAACTAGACCTTCGCCTCGGTATCAAAAGTTTTATTCGGTCTAACAATAAACGCCCACATAAAATGTGATTTCAATATTACCTACGTCTGCGAAATATTATTGCTATACTGCAAATTTACTTTAGTTGTCTTCTGTATTACTACAAATATTAATTTGTAGTAATACAGAATAATTGAAAATTGCTAAAAAATATTATGTTAAACACAATAAAACATAGCTTATGTTACTCGCTTTATTTGTTGATTTCTAAAAGGGAAAAAAATCAAATCAATAATAAAAACCAGCGTGGATCTAGTACCATTAAATTTAATTAAATCGTTGCAAAAAAACAAACAACAAGTCGAAATAGCCCTGTGGATAAGGCACCCGATTCGTAAACACGAGGTAGTGGGTTCGAATCCGGGCAAGTACCAATGTGATTTTTCAAATCATATGTACTTTCTAAGTTTATCTTGGACATTTCTGACTGACGGTGAAGGAAAACATCGTGAGGAAACCTAGACTTAAAAGTCTGAAATTGCCAATCCGCCTTGAGCAAGCGTGGTGATTAATGCTCATTCCTTCTCTATGAGAAGAGGCCTTTGCCCTGCAGTGGGACAGTAAACAGGCTGGTATTATTATTATTATTATTAAAAAAACAAACAAAACTCAAACATACAAAAAAATCTAATCTTTTCTTTTTATAATATTAGTTTAAATAATAGCTTGCCATCCATCCCGTAACTTGCCCACTGCAGGGCAAAGGTTTCTTCTCTTATAGAGAAAGCATGTGTGTTAATCGTCACGCATGTTCAAGGCGTATTGGCAACTTCAGATTGTTTTTATAAGTCCAGGTTTTCTCAAAATGTTTTCTTTCACTGTACGTTAGTCAGTAATGCCCAATCGAAATTTAGAAACTACCCTACTAAGGTCGGTTTTACTGTAAGCATCGACTTCGCAGAGTCCATGGCATGATGATTTTACGGTAGTAGATCCACGCTGGTTTCAGCATGAATGGGCCGGATCGTCCGGGGAAGTACTACCCTCTCATAGAAGACCGACGTAAGAATAGTAGTATCCGTACTACTGCGTTTCGTTCGGTGAGTGAGAGCGCCGAAAGCCTAATTTCCTCCCTTTCCTCTTTCCTCACCTCCCTAATTTCCTTTCCCTAACCCCATTCCCAGCCGCCATAGTGGAGGCCACGATGCCAGCAGTTTAGCTTCTGGTATGGTGGCCATCACTTCTGGATTCTATTGACTGTTTACCATCAGGTGGGGTGTAGTGTGTGTATTACGTTCTTCGCATATAGTATATAAGGAACGTTAGTTGTAAGTTAATACAGTATTGTTCGAGCATTGATTCGTTTCATTACTTCCACCTAACACCTTATACATTGCAGGGGTGGAGTCACTTAGGTAGGCTAATATAAAAAAAAAATGAGCAGGAGGAGCAATGCCAGAGACTGAGTCGCCCATGAGCGACAGTTACCACTTACCATCAGGTGGGCTGTTTGCTCGTTTTTCACTGTCGTCAATGAAAAAAATCCTTTAATTTTGAGTGTAAGCAGGTACTGTAACCATCATTATATCGGCCCATTATTATCCCACTGCAGGAAAAGGCCTCTTCTCATACAGATTAACCTTAAACAGCTAGTTGAAATCAAATACAAACATTAAAGTGTTAAATACTAAATTTGCACCTAATTCCCTTAGATCAATGTTGATTCACTGACCATTGCGTTTCTAACTTACAAATCAATTTGCACTAAGTTACCCAGATCAAGTTGATGGACCATTGTTTACTTACTATAACTAATTCATTGCGGTGTTACATTTTAATTTTGACTGCTTATTGAGGTTGCGGGTTCGATTAAAATACGATGGTTTATAAAAATTGTTGCGAGTTAGGGTGTACTTTGTTTATTTTTTTATACTTTGTTTATTTGAGTGTACTATTTATTAAAAGTCTCCAACTACATAGGGCTTCATAGCTGTTTTAAAAACGATATTAATGATAGCTAAGTACTATTGCCTACATATTTATTACTACATATTTTACCTTATTGTACAGTGATGTGTATGCGATTGCTGAACACGACGTTGTGAGTTTAATTTTCACATAAGATAAGTCTATGTTATAATAAAAATTGCGCTGAATCTGTGTGCTGTAAATTATATGTTTGTAAAGCTCCTTTCAACACAGAGCATGCGCTATAGTAAGAAAGATGTCCTTTTTTTATTAGTTACTGTACGGTATACCCTTTTTGTTTGCTATAAAGATATTGAATGATACGAGGAGATAGGTTAGAGAGTTTATTGATTACCGTTAAAGTTCTAATGCTAAGTACAAATTAATACAAAATGATATATGACAAAATGATAGTGAGTACACGCGACGCGGTTGTTGACCAATAGTGAACTGATTTTTATATAAATGTAATGAATTGCGAAAGCGTTGTGGCGAAAATGCTGACAAGATGTAATGTAACTTCGAAATGTACGGTAAACCTAATCAGTAATGTATTTTTTTAATATTTGCTACATAGATAGCATGCTCGTTACCTAAGGCGCCTACGTTAAATATTTTTTATGTTACGCTTAAAAATTCAATCTACTTATCTGGCCTAAAAAGATTCAAACTCGTTTGAGTTTGAATCTTTTTAGGCCAGATAAGTAGATTGAATTTTTAAGCATTTATTTCATTTTGATCATAAAGTATGATGCTTATGAAAAGTCAAAATTACATGAAGTCAGCTAATTAACCTACAGCCAGTTCGCTGACGAGGTAGAGCTGTGAGAAGAACTGACAAGAAACTCACGCAATTCTTTTCAATCGCCTGATAATTACAGTTTTTGTATGAGTTACAATTTTAGAAAGAACCTTGATTGGCCATATCGTAGAAATCGACTTTATGCATCAGTGCAATAACTTTAACCTAAAATTACAACATTCTAATCAGGTAGAACGATCGAATAGCCTAATACGATCGAATCAGGTTAGTTCGGGCTTAAACCGGTTAAAATTGCAGTAGCCGTCGTCATTAAATCACCGGATATGAAGTGTATGGAGCATCGACAAATGTTCATGTGAAATATTGGATCGAGGATCAACGACCGAGTAGATAGGTCATCAATTTGATGTGTAGTTTCTATTATAGATCGAGGTTAGTAATTTATTTATTTTATTGCCATCAAAATCAAGAGGTCCACAGGTCATAAAATGTTGTTTTCAAATCCTATTAATATTATAAATGCGAAAGTTTGTGTGTGTTTTTAGAGTCTCTGGCATTGCAAAAGCATACCAACGACAATTACCACTTACCATCAGGTGGTCTGTAGGCTCGTCTGCTGCTGTAGGGAGGGTATAAAACTTTTGAGTTTCATTAGATGAGCCTTTCGTGTGTTCCTTTTTAAAGATCCCCTCATTTTTCACTCACGTTCGGCAAAATTGGTTTTTCTTTGCATCCTTTTTACAATGTTTATAATCAGGTGTATCTTAAGTTTAAAAAACGGCATAGTACATTGACCAATCTTAAAGCAAAATCTGACTGAGTTTTCTTTTGAATGTATAAAAAGAATTTGCTGTCTTTGATGCAGTTTAAAGCCCTTTATGACTTCATTCCCTTTTATCACCATATTGTATTTATTTTAACTTACTTAAATAAATACTGGACTTATACTAACTGTATACCCTATTCCCTACTTTTACCTCTACTAATTGAAATCGCCGTAAAAAACGCTAGTCCATCACGAATAATTCATACTAATGGTTCTCGATTAAAACTCGATACAGTTTTAGATGGTGTGACTGCGAAATTACCTATGTTTGTTATTACCAGTATTATCTTTGACTATATTTATGACGAAAACCGAAGACAGAGTTTTCACAAATAAATTGTTATGTTTGGACTAGAAAATGGAACCATTCCATCTCTTACCATGGATGTCACATAGTAACAAGTAAGAGCATTATTTACATACTTACTGAAAATCACTTTATTGTGCTCGATAACTAATCATGGTGTACTACTGTTTTAAGTACTCTTTCGTTGTGGCATGGGAGTGGATGCAACGGCTGTGCAAGGGACTTTAAGTTCTGACATGACCAAAACTTTGTTTAATCCATAAAAAAATGTACGAGTCAAAATACATTTTTGTTTATATAAATAACTTTGGTGGCAAACAAGCATACCTAATGGTACGTGGCTACTGTAACCTATAGAGATGGCTGTGCTTTCCAAGCATTACGAAATTAGTGATACTTAGAAAACACAACCACATCGTTGCTGACCACGGAGAAGGGAATGAGAAAGGAAAAGGGAAAAGGATCAGGACCGAGAGGTATTTTGGCTGCCGGCGCTCTCAATCACCGAGCGAAACACATTAGCATGAAAATTAATATTCTTACGTAGGGTAGATCCGGTCTATTCATACTGAAACCAGCGTGGGTCTAGTACCGTATAAACTATAGTACATACTACATACTTTGAATCCGTTCATTATATTGTAAGTCTCCTAATTTCAAACAAAAGTAGACACTGGGGCTCTACTACAACCTCGTATGGCAATCTTAATTACCTTACTTTTTCTCTATCCTTATTTTTTAATGATGTAAAAGAAAAAGACAAAACACAAAGTAAGATTAAAATAATCCTGCTGTAAGAGGTGGTGGCCCTTGATGCGTTCTTTACATGCAATGCTTGTTTGCCACCTTTGTAGAAAACTTAGATAGATAAAAACTCTTATAAAAGAAAAATCATTCTTGTTATATTGTTAGTTATTGGCTTTTTCTAGCAAAAATGTCAATAACAGCACAAACTTCGGTGGCTCTTGATTTTTTCATAGATTCTGTGTTATTGGTAAGCTTTTTATATGTGAATCCTTCAAATATTTTTGGCCTTGTAACTGCAGAATTACATGTCAGTACTTAGATGTATAGTTTTTCCCAACAGAAAATATTGTGCCTTCCGCTCGGCTGTACACACATTGGTTACTTTTTTTACATGATATTAGAACAAAGTAGACGTCCTCGTTGGTTACACAAACACTATTCCCATTGGCTAAACAAACCTAGTAGAACTTTAAATAAAAAATACTAACAAAAAAGCGTGAATTGATTTAATAAGGGTGATTAAGAAAACTTTCGCCACCAGTTGGCGCCACTTTGGTAAAAGGTCTTCCATTTTGACAGTGCTTTCAAAACAAATATTTTTCAGTGTTTATTGTCAATTTTAATGATTAATTTACAAAATGCATAATTCACGTGCATAAGGACAAAAGAAAATATGCTGAGAGGGTTTTCTAAAATCGTGGCCACGAGCGGCAGCACCGATTCGTCAGGTCTAGCTGTCAAGCTCTTTTGGAAAGTGAACCCTTGTTTGGCCCAATGTGACAGTTGAAGTGGCGCCAACTGGTAGCGAAAATTTTCCTAAACACCCTCATTATTTCAGAATTTTCCTCTAAAATTATTTAAATGTGTTCATGCGTAAAGAATAAAATAATCTATTACTAAGAAATTTGATTACTGTCGGCAATAACACTATAATAGTTACTGTTTATTTTTTTTATGTTTATTCTTATAAACCAATGAAATCATGTCTTTATTAGGTGGTAATAAACTAGGTTTATGCGAAGGTTGTTTTAATTGTCGTCGTCACGACATAGTTAAACTTAAAACGCAATGTTTTAGTCTGTGAATCAACTCAAAATAACTCATAATTATTTGTTTATTTAATAAAGCTTTTTTTGTTGGACATTATTCATTGACATTTTATATGTACATATTTAAAAACATTTATATAAATTTGTTGTCTACCTAGTCTGCGTACTACGAGTAGTGTATATACCATGCCATCTCGATTCATGGAGGTCCTCAGAGGCGACATTGATAATATCCAGTATATGGTAGTAGTGATTCCTGCGTCATTATTCTGTCACCAATTCACTCGCTACACTTAGTGACAATGACAAAAGATATAAATACAAAGACAAAGATATTTATTATAATCTAGCGGCCCGCCCCCGGCTTCGCACGGGTGGACATTTTTTAAACATTTTGGGATAAATAAATATACTTTTTTATGGGAATACAAAATTTTTCAGGCAATTTTTTAAATTTGTCTCTCCGTAAGAACCATTCTCATTCAAGGAATATTATAAAAAAAGAATTAGCGAAATCGGTTCAGCTGCTCTCGAGATTTGCGCTTAGCAACAAATTCAGAGGTTCATTTTTATATTATAGATAACTATTTAGGTATAGTTGACCATAAAATTACTTTAAATAAATGAAATAAATGGTCCCTTAGAGTAAATATCGTTTGCATATCACAAAACAATAATATACATTGTTTTTTTATCTTTCGACTCCGCTAATGATAAAATCAAACATTCTCTGAACAACTTTAATTCAATGTTTATTAACATAAATTTTTTGTAACCCAAACTGTCACTATTAAAGGGTGAGGGACAACATAGGCAAAGAAAAATGAATAAATAAATATAATAATAACCTTTTGAAACTTTTCTACAAAAGTAAAAACATCTCAAGTGGATAGAACTATAAGAAAATCAACTTCTACCAGGAATAACATACATATCTTATTTTACAACCTACTTTTTAACAGACCGAATTTTTTCACTAAAAATACACGTATATTTCAGTTCTTTCATAGTATTACAACCTCGGGAAAAGAAAACATTGTACAAAAATGTAGGTAATTATGTGAAAATTAACATTAAAACAATGGTAGGAGTTGAGTTACCGTGGACTCGTACAAAATGGTGTTTTTTAGGGTACCGTATATGCAAACCCCTTATAGTAGGTATCAAATACCTTTTTCTCAGCGAAAGAATATCAAGCTGAAAATTTACATCGGATACTCTTATCTGCAACCTCTTCAAGATATAAAATCAAAGTTCTATTTCAACGCAATCAAAATATATACCTACGGCCGTCCCTATTATTTATACTAGCATCTCGCGCAGCGGTTTCACCCACGTCTAAGCTTACTGTTCTGCTCCCATCGCTAATAGCGTGATAATACATAGCCTATAACCTTCATCAGGAATTGGGCTATTATACACGAAAATAACTATTCAAATCTGACTGGTAGTTCCAGAGATTAGCGCGTTTAAACAAACAAACTCTTTCGCTTTTTATAATATTATAGATTGACTACAAGTTCGTACGGAACCCTCGTTGCACCAGTCACACTTGTCAGGCTTTTTCTCTTCAATTGAAAAAGTAAATGCACAAGAACAATGTGTAGTACAGGTACACTTTGTAATTAACTTTCGTGTGTACCTGTCGTATTAGATATGTATCTGGCCGACTTGAAACTGTAGAAATTAAAACTAAAGTATTTACTACCTCTGTGGTTTAGTAGAAATATTTGTGTGCATGGACTTCGTGCATAGATCTGGGTGTTTCTTCATATTATGATATTGTATGTTATTACAAAAAAAAACTATTAAGTATCTGGAGGGAGGCATGATGGTGCCTCTAGATACGCCAAGTCGAGCAACGAAGTTTTATAACTTCATTGTGGATAAAAGGAAAAGCCTGAAATTTCAGTAACCAAGCAGGCATTGTATGAACACGGTATGTTTCAAATTTCATTCTGAAGTTAAATTTTTCATGAACTTCCATAAGCGACAATTATCACTTTTTTTCTTTTTATATTTGCCTACCAAAGTGACTCCACCCCGCCTGATTGTAAGCAGTCAGTGGAATCCAGAAGTGGTACTTTCCCGGACGATCCGGCCCATTCAATCTGAAACCAGCGTGGATCTACTACCGTAGCTGTAGGTAGGTAACTTACCAGTAGGTGGGCTATTTGCTTATCTGCCACTGTCGGCAATAAAAAAAAATTTTTTTTTAGTTAAAACAACATTGCAACTTTGTCTGATAGATAAACTAAATTCATAAGTCCAATACTTTATATATAATCATTGTTTTCTCGATAGCGATGGTGACTCCTATCATAGTGGCCTCTAAATGAAATAAATTTCCACGCCTGCTTCGCATAAAAGACTCGGGATCAGAATCAGATGGAAACATATTCGCTAGTAAAGAATGCCATTATTTTAAACCTGTACACAAACATTATTTGCCAAATCAAAATCGCAAACTGCTACTTAAATTTTATATCATAACTATATGCGCCCTACAGCTTCGCCCGCGCGTAAAATATGGATTGTTGTATCCCTCGGGAACCGATTTTCGTGATAAAAAGTAACCTATATCCGTCCCCGGCACCGAATCTATCTACATACCAGTTTTCATCGAAATTGGTTCAGCCGTTCACACTCACACACACACACACTCACACACACACACACACACACAAATACACACACGCATACAAACTTTCGCATTTATAATATTATAAATAGGATGCATTTTCCCCTCATCGCCAACTAAAATAGCCATTTCACTTATCATGAAGACAAGTATAACGCAATCTACACTATCAGTAATTGACAGCTTCCTTGTGATGTCACTTAACGAACAAAACCTCCGGTATCAATTAAAACTGTGCTCGGTTGGTAGGGATGGTACCTTGTGTCAATGTTTTGTACTATTTTCTAGTTTTTGCCCGACTGACTCAGTCAAGTAGGGTAGTGTTTTTCGAGCGTATGTATGTATGCATGTATGTCTATTTCTTTGGCACGTGCTACAGCCTACATAGCTCAATGACTTTTAATGTATGAGGTGTCATTAGATTTGTATTGATTGTAGGAGTGACTTATGGTATATGAAATTTTAATGTAGCATCAGCACTAGAAAAAAAAAGATTTTTTTTTCACTTACATTTTGCTTGTTAATGCAGTAGTCGTAGCTGAGTTTTGGGCTGACACTGTGTAAAAAGATTTGCTGTCGACACAAAAAGAAGAAGCTTGTGGTTGTGCATGTTGATTTAATAGGAAATTACTTAAATATTTTATTTATTTTATATGGTTTGATCAGATTCGTCTAGCTAAATAGTACGTTATCCTCACTACTACTTCTTAGTCTAGTATATTGCATCCATTAGTGGGTGCCTACACCTACATGCCCATCACGGTGACTTGTTCAAGTTAGGATTAACAGTAAATTTTGTATAGTCCTTCTAAAAAAGACACTATACTAAGCAATAGTTATAAAAAGTAATTTACAAAATTAATCGTTTGCTAAGATCTACCGATCATAAAGTAGGTATCTTCACATGTGTTTTTGTTGATTTTCAACCTAAATATGACCTATCTAACAAAAAAAAAGAATCATCAAATTCAAGCTATTAATTGGCGACGAAATTGTGTGACAAACGTACGAAAAACATAATCGAATTGTATTGAAAATATCTTTTTATTTTGAAGTTAAAAATAGATAGTTTTAACTTGTGCATTGTACTAAGTAGCAGGATATCGTAGACGTACTTGACGGTCAAATAAGAATACTTCTAGTAAAATAACAGAGCATTTGCACGATTATAACTGTAATAATTGGTTTAATAATAGTAGGTATTTACCACAAAATTGTATGGCGATCGTTTAGCACAGCGTCACGCAATGTTGATAATAAGCTATTATTATATGCTATTGACAGACTAGAAACTGTTTACTAGCAGTACGGTATAAAAATATAAGTGAAGAACATTTTTGTATACAGTTTTGATAGCAAAAAAGCATACCTGGGGTCCTACCACAACCTCTTTATATAATAAGTATTAACAGTTTATATAATAATAATAATAATAATAACCATTTATTTCAGGCATTTAGAGCCCATAAAATTTCAATACATAAATAACAAAATAAAAACTATAAACTAATACATATTTTATATAATATAAAACTAAAACTACTGTATACGAGAGGTCGGCGTCGTGTTTCGCTGCGGGGTGTCAAGTAGCCGGCCGCGGAAACGGCGATATAGGACACCCTTCGGCCAGAACTCCTCCTTGAGGAAGGTCTCTAACTGTGGAGTTGGATATGAGAGTATGGTAATACCTACATAGAAAATTTAGCACAGTTCACATGTTGTCTTTACCTTTTGTAGCAATATGCAAATTGAGACAGCCTGTAAAGCACACATTTTACTTTTAATTTTTCTTTACAACATAGAAAGCTGTAATTAATTACCTATAGAGTTAAGTGTATTGCCTGTATCACTTTGCATGATACTTTAAATTTTAACTTACAAAAATTGTAATAACCTGGCGATTAAAAAGAATGAGAGAAAGAGTGGCGTGAGTTTCTTGCCAGTTCTTCTCATGGCTCTACTTCGTCAGCGAACTGGCTGTAGGTTAATTTGCTGTCATTTTGTAAACTTTGACGTTCATAAGTGTTAATTTAATTAACCTATATGAATAAATATATTTTTATTTTTTTCATTTTATAAAGCAATGTTATTATAACCTTACATTGTCTCTATCCTTGTTTTTAATGGTACAAAAGAAAAAGACAAAGTAACTTCAAAATAATATTGTTATAAGAAGTAGTGCTAGGCCCCCTGATAGTAAGTAAATAATTACCGTAATATAAAGACATCATTATGTTTTTTGCCCGACTGCCTAGGTCAAGGAAGCTAATGTTTATCGAGCGTATGTATGTATGTCTACATATGGATTTTAACAAAGGTGTCATGAGATTCTTGATAATTGTAATAGGTTATATAGTATTACAACGTAGCGTCAGCACGAAAAAAAATAGGTTATTTTTATTTTTAGTTTGTTTTAGACAGGCGGGTTTTTTGATGTTTTTAAATAATATTTTTGACTTGTTAAGCATTATAGAAAAATAATAGAAAATACTATTAAGTCGTTGTAGGTTATGTAGGGATAAGGAAGGAGCAGGGAACCCCCCCCCCAACGGGGTTCTCGCCTTGTCGCGGCGGGGGGGCTTAGTAGCCGTGGTTACCAAGGACCACGGTGAACCAAGAGGAACCCCAAGGAGGCGCCGCTCCTCTGGGCTTTGCCAGTAAGCCCACGATGGAGCGGCTCTGGTGGGTTGCGGTGCTGTTGGGCGGCACCGCAACTGGGTCGGGCTGCAGTGTTGCATTGGCAACACTGCGGCTGAGGAGTGGCGGGGCCGCGGCGGGAGAGGAGTGCCGGTATAACGGTGCGCCGCTCTCCCTACCTTCCGCGGCCTCGGCGGGGCCGCAACCGCCAGATTGCGGACGCGGTGGGGCCGCAGGGGAAGAGGAGTGTCGGTATTGCGATGCGCCGTTCTCCCTATCCTCTGCGGCCGAGTTGGCCTGCGGGCGGCGATCGGGCAGTCGCCGCCCGAACAGCACGGGCCCGAGACGGCAGTGCGCGTGTTCCGCACGCGCCTCTCGAAGGAGGGGGGGCTAGGCCCCTAAATCGGACGGGGCCCGCTCGCGGTGAGCGGGCCATGGCCCGTCGGGGTCGCGGATGAATGCGCAAGCGACTCCCGTGACCCCGACACTCTGGCCGTCTGGAGGAACACCGTGGGTTTTAGTCGGTATGCTGGCCGCGCTTTGAGTGCGGTCGAAGAGTCCGACATAACCCCCGCCTTGCCCGGGCGGGTGCGTATGAGTAATGCATTTCCCACGTATAAAAAAAAAAAAAAAAGGAGCAGGGAAAAGGAAGAGGACTGAATGGATAGTTGGGCTGTTAGAATAAACTACTTACTTTGAGGTTTTATGGCAATTATTAATGCCAGTTATTCATCTATACTATACTATTATATAAAGCTGAAGAAATTGTTTGTTTGTTTGAACGCGCTAATCACTGGACATCCAGTCGGATTCGAAGAATTTATTTTGCGTATAATAGCCCAGTTGCTGAGGAAGATTTTAGGCTATGTAACATACATACACGACGCAAATTGCAAAGACACAGGTGAAACCGCGCCGCAGAAAGCTAGTTTATTAATAAAAGTACTAACAAAAATTGCAATTTATACTTTTTCTTAGATTATTGCTGTTTAGGTGAAGGAAAACACCGTAAAAAATTTACGATGTTTTCCTAGCATCAGGAAAACTATTGCGCCGGTTTGATGACCAGAGTTTCTTCAGTACTTTTCGACAGGTAATTATTATGCAGCAAAACATTCCCGCCATGAAATGTATTTTTGATGGTCGTTTCGTCTAATTTCTTTAATAGAAAAACAGTACAAAAAACTTCATTCAGCATTTGTGAAACTGCAAGCAAACACTAAGTTTTAAAGTTTGTAACATCAATCAAAACAAACTGGTTATATATTTTTGTAATATAGCAACTAAGTTTTTATAAAGCAAAACACTTGCTCGAAGCTTTCATAAGTTAGCCGAACTATAAAGTTTTTCTACTATTAATATATAGAACTATTTCAGTGATTTATTCTTCTTGGTAGGTACTTACAAAGATGTAACGCAAATCTTTTTACAAACTTCTATTAAACTTGCTATGTTATAGAAAATACAAAAATATAATGCAGGCTTTATGTTGATCTTTAAGCAGTATGCTAAATTAAGTAGTAGCATATTTTTTTACATAATATACTTTATAACATCATACTTTATTAGGCAAAGGAGGATCGTAGCAAATGGCGTTCTATAGTCTCTGCTTACCCCATTAATGAGAAACAGGGGCGATGTTATGTATGTATCTTTTATTACATAAAATAATTTAAAAGGTAAAGAAAAAAAGAAAGAAAAAGCATTTATTTACTGCCCAGAAGCGACATACAAAAGATAACAACAAGCTATAAATTTTGCACAAAACCTTAACTTAAACCTAACCTTTTAGGTATTGTCATTAACTTTTTATTTAGACACAGGTTTGCTTTTCATTAGACTTAGAGAATTTAATTAAACTATAAACTTATTATACATGTTTAGAGTCATGGTTGAACAAATAAAATCATTATCTACATACTTTTCCCTCTAATACAGATAATTATACATAACAAAAAACATTGTTTACTTCTCATACCCATGACCCTATGACGTAAAATCATTAATCTCACTCAATTGTCAGACATCGATTAGTGATGTAATACGAGTATCGAGATAAAAATCGATAATGATATTTTTATCGATATATTTTTGTATTATAAATATAGAAGCCTACCTGATGTTATTGAATAATCTTGAAAGTCCATAAATTTCATGTACAAAAAAACATTAGGTAACCAGTAGTAGATTTTTCTTTTGTTTGTTTTAGCATGAATGTGCTAGATCCATTCGGAAAATACTATAATTTAATGCGAATTGTTTGGCGAGTGAGAACGCCGGGAAGCCTATTACCATCTCAATTTCTTTATGTCCAGCAGTAAAAGTCTTTTAGCTAAGACGACTATCGGTTATAATTACATCTGGACTCAAAAGAAAAATATTTATTACTAGCTGAACTTTGTTCCGCCTAACCGTCGATCAACATTACTTTATTTTTCTAAAACAAAAGAATTTATCTAAAATAAACGTAGCCTAAGTTGCTCCTCATTACGTCACCTACCTGCCAATAACAGTCTCGTCAAAATCGGTCCAGCCATTCCAGAGATTAGCCGGAACAAACAGAAAGACAGACAAAAATTGTAATAAATGTTATTTTGGTGTATGTACCGTATAAATATAGTCATATACATGTAGTAAAAAACGGTTATTTCAATATTACCAACAGACACTCCAATTTTATTATATGTATAGATTCACACAAAGTTTTGTATCGTATGGGTATTGAACCCACAGCCTCGTGCACAGCAATCTCGCTACTACACCAGTCAGTTTTTTATATACTTCGTATCTCTCGATAAACAGTTATCAATCTTAATAGAACAAATTACAGTAATTAATGGCCACCTTGACAAGTGACGACAGACCGACGTAATAATTGATAATTATTGAGATTATCAGTGAGAAAACTACGAGGGAAATTAAATGTTTCTTTATTTGATATAAATTAAGCACTCGGCGAACTAATTACCTTATTCTTTGCCAGCGCATGTGTTGTCTTGTAATTTTGATGTTGGGTCTTTTAAGCGGGGTGTTAATAAGCATTTTACTTAGCCGCAATAGTGGAGGTCACTATACCAGCAGGTTTAGACGATGGCTTTTGGAATCATGGCCACTAGTTCTGTATTCTACTGACTGCTTACCATCAGGCAGAGTAGGGTCACTTTGGTAGCCTAATATAAAAAAAGACTTATTGCTTATGTAGTAAATTTTGGTATGTAGTGGTTGGTCCAATGATTGCAACATCGTCGTATGTTGAAAGTATAAATGTAACTTTTATAGTGTCATTTACTTACCAATTTTATCTTGGACGTGATTAAAATATTATATTGTTACGTGTCAGGATGGGGTTCGATGCAAAATGCCAGTTACGCGATGATGAGTTTATTAGAGACTCGCACAATACACTAACAGTAACAAAATAAAGCAATAAAGACTTATACTGCACTATAACGCTTCGTATATCGCTCTTCTTAAACTTCCGTATCGCTTAGATGTTCGCTCGAGATCGCTGTATTCACAACTGAACGAAGTGCCGACGTTCGAATCCTTTTTATAGTCCTTCAATAGATTTCTAGAACCTTCCAGTTATTACTACAAAGATGCCGACAATTCTCGAAAACAGAACAATGAGTGTAGGTACTTAGCGTAGACGCGTAGGTATGCCTACCGCCGATGATCTATTGTTATACGTGTAGGTAGGTACATGCGAACGTTCTAGTGTAGGTATTCATCGTATAAGTGTAGGTAGGTACTTGCGAATGTTCTAGAGAGTAGGTATTCGTCGTACACGAGTAGGTAGGTACTTGCGAACGTTCTAGAATAGGTAAACGTCGTAACATTGCTCCCCTCTTAATCATGCTCGTCCCGAGCAGCGTTAGAACCGTGATAGGGTGCTAGTCGATCGATGTGGACGATCTTCGGCTTCTTTCTATCGCCCTGTCTTATGCGATAGGTCACGTCATTGATCCTTGTGATCACTTTATAGGGACCCTCCCAGCGGGCCTGTAGCTTCGGTGACTTGCCGATTTTCCTGAGAGGACTATGTAACCACACGAGCGTACCTTCCTCGAAGCCATGATTACTTGCTTTTCTGTCATAGCGAGTTTTCATCTTCTCATTAGCCTTGAGGTTGTTATCTCGCACTAGATCATGTGTATTATCCAGCTGTGCCTGCAAGTTTGCGACGTATTCTACTGTCGGCTTTGGCGTATCAGGAGGTGTTCCGGTAATCAAGTCTACTGGTAGGCGTATCTCTCTTCCGAAGTTGACTTTGGCCGGTGTAAATCCTGTAGTGTCATGAACCGCGGACCGATATGATAACAGGAAGAGTGGAATGTAACGGTCCCAGTCTCGTTGATGGTCTTCGACAACCTTGGCCAGATGGTTTTCCAATGTCTGGTTGAACCGTTCTACCATGCCGTCAGACTGCGGGTGCGCTGGTGTTGTCCGTGTTTTATGTATGCCGAGTAAATTACACATCTCTTGAAATAGGGCTGACTCGAAATTTCTTCCCTGGTCACTATGCAGTTCCAACGGCACACCAAATCGACACACTACTTCCTGGATCAACTTTTTAGCCACGGTCTGAGCCTCTTGGTTTGGTGTCGCAAACACTTCAGGCCATTTGGTGAAGTAATCTTGGACTACTACTATATAGCGGTTGCCTTCTTCTGTCACGGGAAATGGTCCAGCTACGTCAATGGCAATCCTCTCCCATGGGGCCCCGACACTGTACAGCTGTAGCTTGCCTCTTGATCTAGTACGAGGTCCTTTTACCGAAGCACACGTAGAGCACTTTCTGCACCACTCCTCGATGTCCTCCCGACAGCGTACCCAGTAGAACCGTTCTCTCACCTTCACCAAAGTCTTCTTCACACCAAGATGACCACCTGATGCACCATCATGCACTAAGCGCAGAACAGGTGCAACTTTGTTTCTCGGGATCACCATCTGTAGAACTTGCTCCTTGCCGTTAGGTGATTCCCACTTTCTATATAGCACGTCTTGTTCCAATTTCAGGCTGTCCCACTGAGCCCAGTAGGCCTTCGTGATTGGGCTTGCGGCTGATACGTCCTGCCATAATGGTTTCCGATCCTGAGCCTTCCAGTCCATTATTAATTTTAGGTCTCTGTCTTCTTTCTGTGCTTTACTGATTTCCTCTTTGTCCCAGGATTCATCAGTCCCCTGAGTCCTGACCATTTTCACTACTTCCTTGGACTCATGCTTCAAACAGTGTTTACAATCCTGGGTGCATGGACGTCGCGATAAGGCATCAGCGTTGGAGTGAATCCTTCCACTGCGGTGTTCTATTACAAAGTTGTACTCCTGTAGTTGTTCGATCCATCTCGCGACTTGGCCTTCAGGATTCTTAAACTGTAGTAGCCACTTCAGTGCCGCATGATCCGTTCGTAGTGTGAACTCTCTTCCCAGCAAGTATTTATTGAAATGTTGTAAGGTCTTCACAACTGCTAGTAATTCACGTCTAGTCACACAGTAGTTTCTCTCAGGCTTCGATAGAGACTTGCTGAAGTAGGCGATGACCACTTGCTGTCCATTTTGCTCCTGGGATAACACACCTCCGATTCCAGTATTACTGGCGTCTGTGTCCACAATAAATCTGCCTTCTCTATTAGGGTAGCACAGGACTGGAGCTGAGCACAGCAATTCTTTGAGTCGTGTAAACGCACGTTGACAATCCGAGTCCCAAACGAAGTTCCTCTTTTCTTCTGTGAGGTGGTGTAACGGCTTAGCTATTTCAGAGAAGTTCTTCACAAAACGCCGGTAGTAAGCGCTGAGGCCCAGGAAAGCTCTTACTTCGGTTTTAGTTTTTGGTACAGGCCACTCTTGCACCGCTTTTATTTTGTCTGGGTCCGTTTGAACACCTCTATCCGAAATAATGTGGCCTAAGAATGAAACTTCTTTCTTGAAAAAGGCGCACTTCTTCGGATTAAGTTTCAAGTTTGATTCACGAAATCTCTTGAACACTTTCTCAAGATTCTTGCGATGTTCCGTGAAACTGCGTCCCATAACTATTACGTCATCTAAGTACACCAGACAGGCATCTCCCAAAAGACCCACTAGTACGCGTTCCATAAGCCTTTCGAACGTAGCTGGTGCATTACACAATCCAAATGGCATTACCCGGAACTGCCACAGGCCTTTGCCAGTACCGGTGGTAAATGCAGTCTTCTCCTTATCTTCTGGCCGGAGTTCCACTTGCCAGTAGCCACTTTTCAGATCTACCGTAGAGAACCACTTCATGCCTCCAAGCATGTCCAAAGTGTCGTCAATACGGGGCAAAGGATAGCTGTCTTTCTTGGTCACGTTATTTAGCATCCTGTAGTCTACACAAAACCTAGTACTGCCATCTTTCTTCTTCACGAGTACCACAGGTGAAGACCATGGGCTGGATGATGGCTCTATGATCTTGGTTCGTGCCATATTCCCAATCAGCTCGGCTACTTCTTGTTCTTTTGCTAGTGGCACTCGTCTAGGTCTTTGTTTAATAGGCTGTGTAGCACCTGTGTCGATCGGGTGTTTCACTAACCCCGTTCTTCCAAGGTCGTTTTCTTCTTTAGTGAAAATGTCCTTGTAGTCCAGTAGCAGCTTCTCTGCTTCCCGATATTCATTGGGTGACAGATTTTGCTTCGTGGTCTCTAGCAACGGGCCCATATGATTTGCCGAAGAAGCAGTTTGGACGTTCTCTTGGATCTTCCTCAGACTGCTCACAGCTTCACATCGTCCAACGATCGCGTTCTTCCGTAATAACATCGCCGAATTGCTAAGGTTGACAATTTTAACTTTTGCTCCACTTCTAGTCATGACTAAAGTTCTGGCTGTAATTCTACTGGTATGGCGCCCAGGATCTTCCACCATGACGCAACGATCAGCCGCTACACCCTCAGGAAACCTTACATCGACTAAGGTTTCTGACCTTGGTGCCAAGGTTATCGTTTTGGCACTGTAGACCGCTATTGAAGAACAGCCTTCTAGAAAGACCTCTTGGTCTGGGAAGCTTAGAACACCTTTAGCAATATCTACAACGCACTGCTGCATTCGTAGGAAGTCTAAGCCGATAATGCAGTCATCCCCTCTAAGTGCCAAAGTAAGCGCCGTCAGTGCGTGATCATCTTCCCATCCATTTCCTTTGGCAACTACTTCGAACTGGTGTCGAAAGGCCGTCCAGGAAGACGAGCCGTCAAAGGAGGGAAGTTTAAACTTGGGACCTCCGAAAGTGACTGCCGCGGCCATAGGCGTAGTGCTTGAATAAAGGACCTTGGTCTTCTGCAGCTCTTTAATCATCTTGTCATGATGGTTCATGGTGGTCTGGACATCTTCGAGAATTTCATCATGTTTGCTGGTACGTTTTTTTACCACTTCAACGTCTTCTTGAAGAGAACTGATGACGGTGCTGAACCCTTCCCACTTAGAGTCCATCATTTCTTGAAGGTCCTCTCGGATAGCCTGGCGTTGGCGCTCTTCAGCTTGGCGTTGGCGCTCTTCAGCTTGGCGTTGGCCTTCCTTCAACGCCTCCATGGCTTGACGTTGCCGTTCTTCAGCTTGGCGTTGGCCCTCCTGTATAGCGGCTAAAAGGGACGACATGTCGAAGCCAGAGCCCATACTCGTCGACGCCGCAGAAGTGCCCGGATCACTAAATACTGCCGCGCTAGACTCTTCAGTATCGGCCATAATCGATGGTTCACGAGTTTCGTCTACTGCCGCCTGTCTTCGAGTGCGTACTCCCTCGTCGCGTGGTGTGACTGGCATTCTCACTTCTGTCACCAATTGTTACGTGTCAGGATGGGGTTCGATGCAAAATGCCAGTTACGCGATGATGAGTTTATTAGAGACTCGCACAATACACTAACAGTAACAAAATAAAGCAATAAAGACTTATACTGCACTATAACGCTTCGTATATCGCTCTTCTTAAACTTCCGTATCGCTTAGATGTTCGCTCGAGATCGCTGTATTCACAACTGAACGAAGTGCCGACGTTCGAATCCTTTTTATAGTCCTTCAATAGATTTCTAGAACCTTCCAGTTAT
The DNA here is from genome assembly GCA_963082885.1 of Parascotia fuliginaria. Lineage (NCBI taxonomy): Eukaryota > Metazoa > Arthropoda > Insecta > Lepidoptera > Erebidae > Parascotia > Parascotia fuliginaria. The sequence continues at coordinate 11,139,844 of OY720194.1, read as the reverse complement.
TACTACAAAGATGCCGACAATTCTCGAAAACAGAACAATGAGTGTAGGTACTTAGCGTAGACGCGTAGGTATGCCTACCGCCGATGATCTATTGTTATACGTGTAGGTAGGTACATGCGAACGTTCTAGTGTAGGTATTCATCGTATAAGTGTAGGTAGGTACTTGCGAATGTTCTAGAGAGTAGGTATTCGTCGTACACGAGTAGGTAGGTACTTGCGAACGTTCTAGAATAGGTAAACGTCGTAACAATATTATGATGGAATAGCTAAAGATCGTGTGTTCCCTGATCTAATATGAAAGGTATGGCAAATGGAGGCAGTCAAAGTCAAAGTCAAAATTATTTATTCATATAGGTTAAATAAATTAACACTTTTGAACGTTAAAAATAACAAAATGTCAGCCAATTAAATTACTGCCATATATATATTCTTGAAGTACATATATATTCGTGAATCGCGGGTTCAATTTCCGCTCAGTGCGTGGTACATGGACTAATTGCATTAGTCTGAGTGTTTCTTAAATAATATGTATGTATTTACAAAAAAAAAGTATGAAAGTATCTATATCCGCATTCTAGAACCCCTATCACAAGCTATTAATATATGCTTACTTTGGGTCTAGATGGCGTTGTGGGGTTGTTGTGGTATTATTATTATTAATCATATAAATATATTAAATGCAACTTTAGTAGCAAGGTGACTTTAACCACTAATTGACTCCACTGTTCTTTACGGCAGGCCAAAAGCCATCGCATCAAACTGTTACCATAGTAGCATATAATGTGGTGGTTTTGGGAGATGCTTTTTCACGTTCATAAAAGACTAGATCAAAATTAAAAGGAAGGTTGTGAAGCAATTCTAATTATTAATTTATTAAGACTGATCATTCTACCCTTTAAACAGAAACTCTGCACGGCACGGCACAACTTTTGACAAAACGCGATTAAAAATGTAGGCGAATTTTTGTGCCCGTCTCTTTAGACAGTGTTGTAAATATTAATTTCTATAGTTTGTTATCCCTTGTCTTGTTAAGCCTGTGCCAAAAATAACTAAAATATTTCGTGAAACCGGGCAAGCGCAAATATTAAATCGTACCATCAAGGATTCTTAATTATGATCATAGATGATCTATGTAACGTAATAATTATCACGCCTCTTTTCAAAATATAGAGATCAAATCAAATCAAAATATATTTATTCATTTAGGTTAATTGAATTAACACATGAACGTTAAAAATTACAAAATGACAGCCAATAAAGATAACCTACAGCCAGTTTGCTAACGTAGGGTAGGGCAATGAAAGACCTGGCAAGAAATTCAGGCCACTCATTTTAATCGCCAGGTTATTACAATTTTTTTAAGTTACAATTTCAAGAGAGATTCATACGTACATAAACTCGACATTTTGCCAGCTATGTTGGATTCCATTTACTGGACACAAAGCCAGACTCCGAGCTAGAAATGTCTTGACAGAATAATCTAATATCACTTTACCGACTTGCGAGTAGAACTCGAGGCCTCCAGACAGCCTATACAATCGGTCTAATTATAGTAATTAACAATAATTTTAGCGTCATATCTGTACGGGTCTAAGATTATAAAGGTAGTGGATCTTTGTTGGTTTTGGCATGAATAGGCCGGATCGACCGAAGAAGTACTATCCTCTCATAGAAGACGAGTAGTAGTTTTATTTATATTTTTTATTGCCGTCAGTAGCAGATGATCAAACAGCCCATCTGATGTTAAGTGGTAACTGTCGCTCATGAACATCTTCTGACAGTTTACATTGAGAAGGATCTGTCCTCAATTATCTTTACATCAATTTATATTTAACATACAATTTAAAAACTTCAATCCAAAACTAAAAAAGGTCTAGTTTAAAATACCCATTTAAAAAGTGCTTCTAAATAAAAGCACTTTGAAAATCATCCTATTACCCACAAACAAGCACTGCCTTTTAAAAATAGTCAGCACCAAATGAACAAGTAAACGTTGTAAAGTGTTCAGTGGTTTGATGACTAATTAATTGAGCCGACTGACTAGCTTGCACCTGCAGTCGACGGGTTACTAGGGATGGGGTATAGTTTATCGATATCGATGTATGGACTTTTATTTAGTTTAAACGGATATGATAAGCTATGATGTGTGACTCACTATGATAAACAATTATTATTGCTGAATTCTATATAAATATGGTATTGATGGATTTCGTGTGATGTTAGAATTACAAAAGCTTTATAACCTTTGTGGTATTAACGAAAGTTTGGTAAATTCTGGATTTAACAACATCTATATTTTGCTAAGTTGAAAATTAGTTAAAATCTTATAACAAAAAATATTGTATGCATAGGGAAAACTTCCGATATTTTATATTATCTTTTCGCTAGAATTGCATATCAAACAAAAGCTACTCAGCTTTTATTTTACTAAACAAAATCGTTGTCATCGACGTCGTCGTCGTTGCTAATGTTCGATATACAGGGCATGCACTAAATCGGTCCCTACAGTTAAATAGAGTGGATCGATCAAAACGCTTGCTGTCCCGATAGGCGGGTGAAAGGCACAAACATCCTTATGACTGATTATAAAATTTGCAGGAATGAAGTACACTTTATCAAGCAAAAGAACACCGTTTACGATCAGAGCTATAAAGAAGTTTGTTCGGAAACGAGCAACATAGTCATGATCGTGGGTCAGTCAGCTGGGCATAAATGTTACCCATTGGTTTTTACGCCTCTTTATTTGATTACAACCTCATCCAGATCCAGATGGACTTTTTGGACCTACCACGGTGACGATGCCGACTTCCGTCTGCCGTACTTATTCGGTTACAATTTTCTTTATTTGTCGAGATGTATTTTACAGATTGTGTCAGACCCGTTTCAATTTTGCTAACTGGAGACCGATGTTAATAATATCTGTATGCAATCTCAAGATTGAGATTTCACAAAAACAAAGCTTTGAAATAAATTTTAAAGCTTTGATTTTGTAAAAACAAGGGAAAGTCCAACTACTATGTACCTGAGAAAATATATATAGCTAGTAATGTTTAAAGTCTGGGTGTCCTGATCCCACAGACAAACCACGTAAACGTTATGTTGCTTTGTATAGTTCTAGAAAAATTATAATTCTTTAAAAATAAAAATATATTCATTTAAAGTAGTTACTATCATGGTACTTACTGGATGGACTTGATAGATTGCCGTGGCAAGCAGCTCGTATCCTCGGCAGCCCAAAGGCCACTCAGACCTTGAGTCTTTACAGCTGCATAGAGACATCGTCTCAATTGCCGCCTTCTATCGCTTTTACCACAGAGCGTGCTCTGGAGAGCTCTTTGAATTAATCCCATTCTCTCCCTTTTTATTCAGAACGACACGTGTGGGACTGATGTGCCACCCCTTCACAGTGACATCTAAAGGGTCTTGAACCAAACGGTTCAGCACTTCATACTTTTGTCGCTCAATTAAAGCCTGGAACTCTTTACCAGCACATGTGATCCTATCTAATTTTGATCCTCTTTTTTTAAGAGGGGCGCGAAAAAGCATCCTATTACGCCGCTATAATGGTGGCCACGTTACCAGAGTAGTTTGGCTCTTGGAGTAATAGCCACTGCTTCTGGATCCTACTGACTGCTTACCATCAGAGTCACAGAGGTTAATGTATATAATCCAACTGTTAATGAACAACGAGGCTTAATTCCCCTAAATGTTAGTGTTGTACAAAATCATAGGTATCGATGTTCCAGTAATAGCAGTTAATTTACGCTGACGTTAAATTATTCACTTTGAAATTTATTTCATGAATATTTGCATGCGTGTTGTGAGTGCTTCGGTGAGCCGTTTCTGCACTAGCAATTAGTAATCGCAGAATCATTAAAATTTGGGTTTGTAACATAAATACTGTTTCATTTTTGACAGCGTTGTTTTACATCTTGCCTTGTGGTTAAAGTATTATTATGCTACTTATGCAGAAGGTTGAGGTCTAAAAGTTAATGTAATTTTCTAAAGTCAATATCACCGTAGAAGATCCATATTGATTTCAGCATGAATGCCGTGAATGCAGTGATCTGATTTTGGTTTTATATTAGCCCACCAAGGTGACTCCACCGCGGCTGATGGTAAGCAGTAAGTGGAATCCAAAAGTGGTGGCCACCATACTAAAAGTTTTAAACTACTGGTACGTTGGCCTCCACTATGGCGGCTGGGAATGGGTTAGGGGAGCGAAACTAGGGAGGTGAGAATAGAGGAAAGGGGGGAAATTGGGCCTCCGGCGCTCGCATTCACCGAACAAAACGCAGTAGTATGGATACTACTACTCTTACGTCGATCTTCTATGAGAGAGTAGTACTTCCCCGGGCGATCAGACCTATTCATGCTGAAAGCAGCGTGGATCTACTACCGTGAAACTATTAAGGCAATGCTAGAAAAAATTAGCAGGTTATTTTAACTTTCATGCTACGGTCGCCAATATACCAACAATACGTGATGACTAATATATAACCTGCTCCTTAAAAAGAAGTCTATGTACACCATAGACCGCCTGACTGATCTTGGTCACTTAATCATCTGCCAACAATAAAAAACTTCTTCTTCTTCTGGTGTCTCTTGATTACTGGAGGTTGGCCGTCAGCTCAGCGAACTTATTTCTATCTTGTGCCAAGCGAAATTGCGTTTTTATGCTTGCAACAGTACATTCTCAGATGTTTGACTTTTTTCTGCGTCCAGCGCAACTCTTTTCTTCAATATTGCCCATCATTATATGTTGGAGAAGTCCGTATTTTTTGTGTCGCAAGACATGATCCAAATAGGCAACTGTTTTTCTCTTCATGGTTTGCAAGATTTCGTGGTTCTTGCCAATGCGCTGGAGTATCTACACATTGGTAACTTTCTGTATCCAACTAATGCGTAGATTAAAAACCTAACCGATTAAAATATAAACTATAACAAAAATAGTTTAACCTCATAATAATAAAGTGTATCGTTTCATTAATAAAACAATAGCAAATCATATTGAACATTTCGAACTAAGAAGTTTGTAGGTATCAACCCATATGCAGGGGAGGGAGCCAATATTACAGGTACAGTTAGATTATATTTCAAACGAGTTCTCTCCCACTGTTTCTTTGTTTGAGGTCGATGATATATTATCGGTGAAAACACTGGGTTTTACACAGAAACGGCTTGGTTGTGTTTTATAAGCATTATTAATTCTGCGATGCTTGGAAAACACAGCCATGACTATAGGTTACGGTTACCACTTACCATCAGTCGGGCCGTATGCTTGTTTACCACCAAAGTTGTATAAAAAAACACTGAATTGAAGTTAGATAGAGCTGTTATTTAAATTGACAAATATACCAGCTGTTGGTTGCTATGCGACCATTTATACAATTGTTGTAAATTATCGTTATTATTCACACTGTTCATAAAAATAAATACAAAATATCTATAAATATAGATCCTTGTTCCTAGGGGTTAATCCTGTCGCTCTACTTCTTTACTTTTACTTAAAATCTCTCTTCACAACTAACTCTAGTCGTTATGACGGATCTTTTACTGTACAGGCAGTAAGGCCGGTATCACATTCTCATATATAAACCATATAATTATGATTTCATATCTGTCAAATTCTATGATCATAGTTATATGATGTCGTTCTTCATTTTTACTTATTACACTTATTGATCATAGAAATGTCATATATCATCAAGACGTGTTTTGCGTTGCTATGGGATCTTTCCCTTTCCTTCAAATCAACACACTAGCACCGTCTATTTACTTACAGACTGTGCTAGTGTGTTGAATATGATCCTACCTGTACGCTAGCTGTCAAAAAGGATCCCCTAACTATGATCATAGAGAATATGAATAACATGTAGTGATTATACCGTCATATGTTCTGCATATAAAAATGACTCACACATCTATGATCATATTTCTATGATAGTCTAATAGCGGCCTAAGGCTATGGAATTCTCTTCCTCATGCCATACGTGACAGTCCTTCTATCGAAGTTTTCAAGAAAAGAACACGAGAACATTTCTTATCTATCGTATATAAGTAAATATTATATATCTGTCGCAACGTGTCACTTAAATAGCAAGATATTACCCTATGCTAACGATTAGAGGTCACTAGTGACAACATTCAAACTATCCTGTCAATTTAACGGTTATTGTCGTTCGTAAGAACATCAGCTGTCAGTTGTCAAACTGACAAGACGTCAATGTCTTGTCTGTGGTGAACGATTGATTGAGTTGAGTGAGCACGTGCGAGCTGGACTGTTCTTACAAAAGACAATCCGTTTCCATACTATCAGTTTGTGAATATTTGTGATTAGTGAAGTGCTATAATCATTAAAGAAGATATTAATTAACTGTCTGTGGTGTTATTTCGTGTTCCAACAAGATGCATGAAGAGGATGGTGTATCTGAGGAACCCAACCCAATGGGATCTCCGTCATCAGGCGTGGGATGTGATCCACGGTCCCCAGTGCAGCCCACGATGGAAAATAATGACGATAAGTGGAAATTGTTACTAGAACAACAAAATCAAAACTTTCTTGCTCTTATTCAAGCCATGAAAGGTTCGACGCCTAGCAGCAATGTGCACTTACCCACATTTGATCCCGAAAAGACAAGTGTTGACGCCCGTGCTTGGCTTTCGACGGCAGACATGTGCATGGCTGATCAGCCTCTATCTGGTGCACCCTTGATGATAGCGTTGAGCAAGGCGTTAAAAGGACAGGCCTCGGCCTGGCTATCTCAAGTGTCTTTCCCAGGCATGAGGTGGAATGATTTTCAAGAAGCTTTCACCGCTCGCTATGACATATCGGAAACGGCTGCCTCGACACTTATCAACCTCTATCACAGCAAGCCTAAGGAAGGTGAATGCCTTGCGACTTATGCTGCTAGTCAGCTGAATATTTTATTGTCTCGTTGGAAGAAGTTGAGTACGGAGCAAATCGCTATCTCTACTATTATTGCTCATATAGCCCAAATAGAACCTCGTGTTAACCGTATTGCCTTCACTACCGAGATGGAGAGTAGAACTAAGATGCAACAAGAGCTAAGAGCACTGTCGTACATGAAGAGAAAGGCTCCAACCAGTGACAACAACAGTGACCAGCCCGACCTAAAGCAACGCAAGCTTATGACTACCCCCATTATTAAATGTACACACTGTGGGCGGTCAGGACATCATGTGTCTGTGTGTCGCCTTAAAAAAGATAATCGCTTCTCTGGAACGTCTCGTGGTGGAACAAGCAATCCTGCAGCTGCTTCGAAGCAGGCCGCTCCAGATGTGACCTGTTACAATTGTAAAGGCGTTGGCCACTACGCCTCAAGGTGTCCTCGAGCTACTAACGCGGGCATAAATACCGCTGTTTCCTCGTCAACAACCAAGCCTACGGAACGGCGCATAGACACCGTCGCTGTCAGCGCCCCTGTGGGAACACTAAAACACTTCGGTGAGTTCTTTTCATTTCGTTTTGACTCAGGAGCAGAATGCTCGTTAATTAAAGAATCAGTTTCAGCCTTGTTTAAAGGTACACGTGTTAATAGCTTGGTTAAAATGACTGGTGTTGGACAAACTAGTGTTTATTGTACTTGGCAAGTGATGGCTGAGGTTAATGTTAACAATATTAATCTAAATATTCTGTTTCACGTTTTACCAGATAAGTTTTTGTTGCATGATATTATGATCGGGCAGGATGTACTAGCACATGGGTTAGAAGTTTGTGTCACCCTCGACAAAGTGACTTTTATTAAAAATTCGATAATTAACGCGTGTACAGGTGTTCCTAGTGATATTAATTTTGATAATATCAATACAGATATTCCTTTAAAGTACAAATCTAAACTGTTAGATATCTTGACTGAGTTTAAGGACCACTTTGTTTTTGGTATCCCATCAGGCCCTGCAAAAACTGACCCTGTAGAAATTCGACTTATTGACCCCTGTAAGACTGTTTATCGCCGCCCTTACCGACTCAGCCCTCAAGAGCGTAGTGTGGTTCGTGAAAAGGTAGGTGAATTACTTGCCTGTGGTGTTATTCGTCCGAGTTCATCTCCGTTTGCTAGCCCTATCCTTCTGGTTAAGAAGAAAGATGGCACGGATCGTATGTGTGTCGATTACCGTGAACTGAATAGCAACACCATACCTGACCGGTTTCCCTTACCACTTATTTCAGACCAGATTGACCGTCTACATGGTTCTTACTATTTCACCACTTTAGATATGGCTAGTGGCTTCCATCAACTGCCCATCCATCATAAATCGATTGAGAAGACAGCGTTCATAACTCCAGAAGGCCATTATGAATACATGACGATGCCTTTTGGTCTACGTAACGCACCCTCAGAGTTTCAACGGGCTGTTTCCAAAGCGTTAGGCCCTCTTGTCAATTCCTATGCAGTTGTTTACATGGATGACATTCTTATAGTAGGCAATTTGGATATTGATGAATCTTTAGAGCGAATTCGTACTGTTTTGCGTGTTTTAACCGAAAAGGGATTTTCTTTCAATTTAAAGAAGTGTTCTTTTATGAATAAAAGGGTAGAGTACCTTGGATACGTAGTAAGTTGCGGTGAGATTCGCCCAAACCCTAAAAAGATTGAGGCCTTAGTTGCCCTGCCTCCCCCTACAAGGATTACGCAATTGCGGCAGTTTATAGGATTATCATCATATTTCAGAAAATTCATACCGGGCTTTGCACAAAAAATGGCCCCACTTAATGCTCTCACTAGCCCCGGCAAGGGTGACATTGAGTGGAAGCCCGAATATGAGACCATTAGGCAGGAAATTATTCGTATACTGACTAATGAACCGGTATTGATGATTTTTGACCCTGATTGTCCAATCGAACTTCACACTGACGCTAGTGCAATTGGTTATGGCGCTATATTGTTGCAGACCAAGGAAGGCAAACAGTTTGTGGTCGCCTATTTTAGTAAGCGCACTACAGCCGCGGAGTCTAAGTATCACTCATATGAGCTAGAGACTCTGGCGGTTGTTAATGCTATCAAGCACTTTCGGCATTACTTACACGGAAATAGGTTTACAGTAGTAACGGACTGTAACTCCCTTAAGTCTTCTCGTAATAAAGCGGATCTTACTCCACGCGTACATAGGTGGTGGGCTTTCTTACAATCCTTTGATTTTGAAATAGTGTACAGAGATGGAAAAAGGATGTGTCATGCCGATTTTTTGTCTAGAAATCCTCTTCCAGTCGAGCCCTTTGACAGAATCGAACAAAAACGCGTAGATCTTACAACTTTGCTTGATAACTGGTTGCATGCCGAGCAGCAGCGAGATCCTGAGATCACAAAGCTGATTGAAAGTCTTAACGACCATAGTATTGACGAAGACGTTGCTAAGACGTATGAAATTAGATCTGGAGTACTTTACCGGAAGGTTCAGCGCAACAATCGGTCGCGATGGCTGCCAATTGTTCCCCGAGCTCTACGCTGGTCAGTTATAAATTCCGCCCATGATTCTCTCATGCATGTAGGTTGGGAAAAAACGTTGGAAAAGGTTTATGACATGTACTGGTTCGACCATATGTCCAAGTTTGTTCGCAAATTCGTTGACAATTGTGTGACATGCAAAATATCCAAATCCCAGTCTGGCAAAACTCAAACAGAGATGCACCCGATTCCTAAGACTCCTATACCGTGGCATACTTTACATATCGACGCGACTGGTAAACTCAGTGGCAAGAACGACAGAAAGGAATATGTGTTTGTTTTAATAGACGCTTTTACAAAATTTGTTTTGTTACAACACACATTACGCATTGACTCTGCAAATAGTATTAGGGCTCTTAAGCATAGCATTTCCTTGTTTGGTTCTCCTAAGCGTCTCATCGCTGATCAGGGCCGCTGCTTTGCTAGCAATGATTTCAAAGAATTCTGTCAGTCTCATTGTATCGACCTACACTTAATTGCGACAGGCAGTTCGCGAGCTAATGGACAAGTCGAAAGAGTTATAAGCACGCTCAAAAATATCCTTACCGCGGTCGAAGTTAGCAAAGAAAAGTCGTGGCAGGATGCTTTGCCAGAAGTACAGCTAGCTCTTAATTGCACAATTAACAGAGTAACCAGATCAAGTCCTCTCGAGCTATTAATCGGAAAGGTATCTAGGCCCCTAGAGCTTTTGTTTTCAGACGATAACGAACCTGAGATCGACATCGATGCCGTACGTGAGCGAGCTATTTCTTTTATGCACAAAAATTCCCAATATGACAAAACTAGATTTGACAGAACGAAAGCTGCAGTCCGAAAATTTTCAATAGGCGATTTTGTTCTTCTACAAAACGAAGAACGCAACCAGTGCAAACTCGATCCTAAGTACAAAGGTCCCTTTCGTATCGTTGAGGTTTTAGAAAGCGATAGGTATGTGATAAGGGCGCTTAATAGCAACCGGACTTACAAGTATGCTCATGACAGGCTTCGTAAGATGCCTCTCAGCGAAATCCCTGACACTGACGAAGGTGATGTCGACAACGACACTGACTTGACTAGTCCTTAGGCCATTTGACTTTTAGCCTGACTGATGTTAGCCTCACTGACCTTTGATTTTGATAGATTAGATTAGTAATTCTAGTTTTTGTTACCTATAATAGCCACTGGTTAAGTGATGCCCCTGGTTAAGGGAAGCCTCTGGTTAAGAGATGCCCCTGGTTAAGGGATGCCGCTGGTTAAGTGATGCCCCTGGTTAAGGGAAGCCTCAGGTTAAGAGATGCCGCTGGTTAAGTGATGCCTCTGGTTAAGGGATGCCATTGGTTAAGTGAAGCCGCTGTGTCTAAGCGATGTCTAATGATTATGTTACCTGACCCACGATCAACGTGGTCAGGCATGGCCGAACAAAAAAATGTACCCAGATATAATTTGTTTCAGAACACTTACACGAGGACGTGTAAGGCGCAGGACGGCCGTGTCGCAACGTGTCACTTAAATAGCAAGATATTACCCTATGCTAACGATTAGAGGTCACTAGTGACAACATTCAAACTATCCTGTCAATTTAACGGTTATTGTCGTTCGTAAGAACATCAGCTGTCAGTTGTCAAACTGACAAGACGTCAATGTCTTGTCTGTGGTGAACGATTGATTGAGTTGAGTGAGCACGTGCGAGCTGGACTGTTCTTACAAAAGACAATCCGTTTCCATACTATCAGTTTGTGAATATTTGTGATTAGTGAAGTGCTATAATCATTAAAGAAGATATTAATTAACTGTCTGTGGTGTTATTTCGTGTTCCAACAAGATGCATGAAGAGGATGGTGTATCTGAGGAACCCAACCCAATGGGATCTCCGTCATATCTATGTATTTATATACCTATATATAAACATGTATAATATTATATGTACTTATATTTAACTATATATAATTATCATTAATTATACTATTTATGTATTCTTAGAATGTATGTTTATAATAGCAAGTATACAGTGTTGTGGACAAAACTTTTTGTGATCTTTAAATATTTGTGTTCATTAATTCTATGTTTGTAAAGTCCCCTGCGACACAAAGCTTGTTCCTTAATGCGGGAAATGTATTTTCTTTTAAAAGAAAAACCATCATTCTTACACACATCTTTCTTTAAACTCCAAAAATAACTCTTTCACTTCTTCAATATTTCTCTCATACGCTCCTCGTTTACGTGTGCTTCTAATTTGACACTATTGCAATTTATCAAAATATAAAATATAAAACTTCATCAATATTAATCGAAAATTGGCGAACTGTGCCAATGGATTTGATGAATTCATTACTGACTATCCATTGGTAGTAGAATAGTTTTAAAAAGACCGAATTGATATTGTTTCAAATAATAGTTACACCATGCTATTTCTATACAATTTTGATGGATATCGAACATAGTGCTTACCTGGTGGTAAACGGTAACCGTAGCCTATTTACATGGCTAGGTTTTCAAAACATTGCAGAAATAGAGAAATCACAACCAAGCGGTTGCTGACCATGAAAGGAGAAGGGGATGACGAAACATAAGGGAAAAGAAAGGGCACCTAGGAGTAATTGTGCAGTTTAGATTACTGCTGCACGTTTTCTAACATACACTTGTCTTTTAAGACATCCAAGGGAAGAGGAGTAATTTCATTTTTTTAAATAGAGACCATAGCAAATAAATTGAAAGCCCAACACATTAAATAATAATTTCTAATCGCTTCAGTATCCGGCAATCAAATTAGCAGTTGGATCATATTTTCAAAAGATTCATTGTTGGTAATTAATTATAACGTAAGCACTATCGTATACATAGCATATAAATTATTTTGTATCAGCAGAATCTGTTGGGTATATCCTCAAATATTCATTAAAACCGTTTCGACCGAATACAGTCCGGTTTTTAATTTCAGTACTCGATTTCATTTTCGTTGTTCGAATTTTAATGAAGCATTTTGACCGTTGATTTTCTTTTTTGCAGCCTTTATTCTTGGTCGATCAAAGTAGATTCCATTACTGGCCAATTCAATGGCACTCTATAAAATAAAACGTTGTGTTTTCAAGAGCTCAGTAAGTTTTTTATAAGGTATATCGAGAAGAAATTAAACAACATTTGCAATTCATTTCTACCAGGCTACAAAAAATCTACGACTACTGTGCTTCAGGTGGAAAGTGTTTTTAAGCAAGACAGAGGTAGATTGTTTGAAGCTGAACGTGTTTTTGAACTCCATCTGAAGTTTATGCGAAGTGACTACATTTTACTACCGAGCTAGCCATTTGGTACACTTTGTACATATTGCAATAAAAACGAAATACTCGTACTTATAACCAAAGACAGAAAGTATATCAGGTTTTGTTATCTTTTTACACGATCCTAAAGCTCTGCCTACCACCGTTAGTCAGACTAAGAACTATGTCAGTTATAAATCACTTTTCAAATTCTTAAAAACATAATTCTTGAGTCGTAAACCAAATGCTTGGTTTTATTTTTGTATACGGGCGTTGTTGGCATAGTGAGTGCTTAATAAATAACGGAAATAGCAGGCAGAACCACAACTTTAACAGCCTCTCGATTTTCACTTGAGACCGATATATTTTGTTTAGTTTCGTTTGTTCCGGGATTAGGTGTTAGTATATGCTTAGTGGTTTGTGTTACCAATATCGGTTTAAAATGCGATTTTGTTTTTAATTTGAATTTAATTTTTTAGTGTGATACTTATGCACGGAATATTGCATCTTGAATAAAGGTACTGAGTCGATTTGAAATTTTGTTATCTATGTAAGGTATGTCTTAATTGATATCTTGTTGATTATGCGTTTTGGTTAGTTTCATTGTTTTAAATATTATGTTGGTGGTTAAACAATAACATTATAGTTTTGAAAATTTGTTCATATCATATCATATAATTTATTTTTTAAATTTTCACTGCCAATTATTATTATGAACATAATATTCCTGGTAAATTGTTTTTAGAAGAGCTTAGTGTTAATTATTTCAAAGCTTATTATGATAAGTATAAAGGCGAAAATCGAATCCAGTTAGTAAGTGTAAACATTGTTGCAGTTCAAGGTAGTGCAATAATAAAAATATATAATGACATTGAATTTCAGACAGCTCGCTAAAGTCAAATGGACCAAAATGAAATTTAGGTATTCAGAGATGATAATATATATAATATGCACACGTGAGCTGAATCTTTGGTTCGTCGCAATAACAAAACAATAACGATTGTAGAAGTTTCTTTATCAAGTATAAAACAATTTTAATCACGAATAACAACAAGTCTAATTTAATAAACATTCGAATGGTTTCGTGATCTCTCACTAATGAGACAGACCGGTAACTAACTTTGTGAAGTTTGCTCATAGATTTTTGTGTATTATTTATTTATTTTTGTGATTCTTAAATACCTTTGCCTGATAGTAAAATATTACTATATCATAGATTAGTATAATATACTTGCTTTCCGCGGCGCGGTTTCACCCGCATCCTTGCTTACTGCTCTGCTACCGTCACTCAGCTGTCCAACCGTCAAACACTGGGCTATCATACGCAAAAAGAATTTTTCAAATCCGACTGGTATTTTCAGAGATTAGCGCGTTCAAACAAACATACTCTTCCGTTTAATATAATAGTATAGATTGTTAGTTGGTTTTAATAGTATCCGTACTACTGCGTTTCGTTCGTTGAGTGATAGTGCCGGAGGGCCAATTTCCCCTCTTTCCTTTTTATTTACCTCCCACAATCTTTTCACCTACTCCCTTCATCATCAATCATGGTTCAATACTAGGGACTCTTGAGTCGTCTATAAGCGACAGTTACCTCTTAACTTCACGTGGGCTGTTTGCTCGTTTGTCAATAACGAATCTGCAAAAGTACTGACATTACTAGTACCAATATTACTACAGTTTCTAATGTGCCGAGAAAGTGAATTATTTAATAGATTTAAATCATTCATGTAAAAATCAGCAGAAGAATAATTATCTACTACCATAAAATCGCTCTCACTGTTACCAGAGACGAAGTTGGAAGTAACAAAAAGCGAAAAGCTTTTACAAACACGGATAATAACAGCAATTTACAAAATCCAGAATCGTATTTATTAGTTAATTGATAAACGCAGGGGCTAATTAGTTGAGTGCCCAATGAACAAAGCGATAGCTACATCTCTTGTAAACTTAATTTTGATTCGCGAAGTTTTTGTGAATAATGTTTTTGTTATTGATTAGTAAATAAATTGTGTTTGAAATAAAATGGATGTTTTAGCATTGTGTAGTTGGTCTCAGTGATTACAATGAAATTATTATATTTGTGAGAAAATGTACGGCGCACGTCCCTAGTGTTTATTCTGAGAACAAAATTTTGAAATACGAGAACAAAATATGTTGTAATGTCGTTTACCTACCGAAGAGAAACGTTAACGTGGTTAAAATTTTGACTGTTTTTTAAATGAACATAATTATCCGTATATTTTTTTGACGGTCAAGGAATTTGATATTTTGGTAAATTTTCTTTTTTGCCATTTTTTTACTATTTTCAGTATTTTGGATATTAGTTAGGCTACAGCCATTGAAGAAGAGTAAATTTATTAAGCGTCTAAATGTTTATTTTTAACCCCAAAATAAATTATAATAATAACTTCTTACCAACCCATATCATAATAAAATATTTTAACTCCTAATAACAAACCAAGCTGCGCGTGACACTTACAAGGCCAATTGATCCGTCAACTCATCGTTATATCATTGTTGCAGGTTAAAGACGCCCAATCAGGATAATAGCTACGTGATTACAATGCACCGCTAATGAGCAACCATTGAGCGGTCACGCAACCATCCGGCATGACGGGCCAGTGACGACATGACACCATGAGTAACTCCGCAGACAACATGACACCATGAGTAACTCCGCAGACAATATGACGAATAAATGCCAAAGGTTTTGGGACAAACGGAAGCACAAGATCGGACGATGACGTCACTAACACCAAACGACTGTTTAAGATAAACAAATTATAATTTGAGCTTAGTGTTAGTGCTTTTTTGTGTGTTCGCGAATCACCTTATAATTATTTTGCAAATTATTATAATTTAAACTCAAGCAATATTAGGTTAACTAGTTAATTCAGCTTCATTTGGTATTGTAAGTCAGTCCGTTCGTATAGGCAATACGTTGTTTTAAATTAAACTAGCAGAGTTATTCCTCGGGGCCAAACGTTCTAACAATAAATTAGTTAGTTCAATTTTGAAACAAAATGGTTCCGAACACGACTTTGTTCACTCGGACGACGATGACGACGCACTTCAATACAACAGTCGGACTTAACTCCACGATATTAGTGCCAACGTATATGAGCCAAGAAGAATTCTTCGCGCTGCAAATGACAAATGCTTCTGACGCCAATACAACGTTATCAAACGATACAACAGTGAATTTAGTTTTAAAAACTTGGTATCCAAGTGGTTATTCACCAGCGCATATAATAATCGCCTCTGTGGTTGTGACGGTGTTAATGATAATGGTGGTTGTAGGGAATATGCTGGTGATTATTGCAATAGTGACAGAGAAAGCGTTAAAGAATATACAGAATTGGTTCATAGCGTCTTTGGCGGTTTCGGACTTTTTTCTCGGGCTTGTGATAATGCCGTTCTCGTTGGCTAATGAGCTGATGGGATATTGGATCTTTGGTTTCTGGTGGTGTGAGATACATTCTGCGATGGATGTGTTATTGTGTACCGCGTCAATCATGAACCTGTGCCTCATCTCGCTGGATAGATACTGGAGCATCACTCAGGTGAGTGTTTTTTTGATGTTATTTAAATTTAGATCTTACTGTTATGGATTTAAGACGTGTATTCTCACTGGCAGAATTTAAAGTACTAAAACATTTTAATGTAGAATGAGGTAGGTAATTGTGAACTGCAACGAAGTACAACATTAATTTGAACCTTGCTGTTTCAAAATTAAGATTTGTATTTGTATAACAGAAATTTAAGGTGGGATACAATTCACTTAAATTTGGGGCTGATTAATGTTTAATTTTAATATCAAGATTGTTCATCAGCCAAAAGGAGGAGTTTAGTTACTTCTCATCTACAGTATAAGGCTTCTATTAACAGTTTTGTGATATAGCTCGAACGGAATGAATTAAAGATGATATTATAAGTATTGGAAACGTAAGTAATGTGTATAGTCATATTGATGTTATTATCTATTTTTAGGATTCCGTACTTAAAGGGTAAAACGAGACCCTATTACTGAGACTCCGCTATCCGTCTGTCTGTCTGTCCGTCTGTCACCAGGCTGTATCATATGAACCGTGGTAGTTAGAAAGTTGAAATTTTCACAGATTATGTATTTCGGTTGCTGCTATAATAACAAATACTAAAAAACAGAAAAAATAATAAATATTTAAGCGGGCTCCCATACAAACGTGACTTTTTCATCGTTTTTGTTCGATATTGATAACGGTAACAGGTAGACGCTTCAAATATTCACACAATATTTAGTTATATAGGTATTCACTTAAAATAAATTATTAAATAAAAATAAAATAAATATTTGAGGGTGGCTCCCAACGGCAAAAATCATGTCTGTTGTAGGAACAGACATGATTTTTGCCGTTTTTGTAGATAATGGTACGAAACCCTCCGTGCGCGAGTCCAACAGTCTGAAATGTCAGGTCTCGAGTTTAATCCCTGGATCAGATAAAGTGATACTAAGTTTTTCTCTAGAAATTTTCAATGATAACACAAACTACGATAAATAATAATAATTGTGTCCGGTAAACTGACACATACGACCGACAGAGACGTGATGTTATGTTGTTAGTTGTTACATAATACAAATATTTGTTCTAATAAACTACTGACTGTAGGGACCGGCGAGCTGCGGTCGTGTGAACATTCCGACAGAAATGCAATGTAAGCACAACGTGTCGCCAAGCCGCTACACAAGTAATGACTACGTGTTGTCTATCGTATATTCTAACCTTTTTCTACTGAATACATAGTTTCAGTTGGTATAACAAGAAATACTCCTGTTATAGAATGTTTTACCTAGCGTATTTTTATACAGTTTTTACTTTGCTTAAAAAAACCTACATTTAAAGTTTTGGCCTTTGTGGGAATGGGGCCCCACAATTTCTTAGAGAGCTACTGCTCTCGAAATTGCAGTGCGTGCTATAATTTATGCAGGAATTTAATTAAAAAAAAACGTTTGAATTTTATACACTTACAATATTAATTATATCTTTCAAACAATTTGTATCTAAATTAAAAAAATTCAAGCGGCAAATTCGAAAATACATCTAGAAGCAACAAACAACAAATGAAAGCACAAATAAAGAACAAAACAAAAAAAGAAACAAAACAGAGTGGAGACTAAGCACGTATTCAAATGCTATACGACCTCTATTGAAACAGTCTACCCGTTGTCTAACTGAGAATGCAAATGTAAGGGGACAAGAGACCTAATTGTCAGGCGCTGTAATGAACAAATACACTCGAAAATGGTTTAAATTACCTCTGCAAGATTGTAGCTAAAGTATTAGATGATAAATAAATGCGAGTTTAAATACTCTTGATGTGGACGGATAAACGTTATGAAATAGAGAACCAGTTTCTCCCTTTCCTTTTTTCCTCACACTTGATCTCTTCACCTACTCCACTCTCTTCACGGTAGGCAGCGGCTTCGTGGAATCTCTAGCATAGCAGGAGCAATGCCAGACTCTAAGTCGTCTATGAGCGGCAGCTACCACTTATCATTAGGTGGGCTGCTTGCTCGTCTGCACTGTCAGAAATAAAAAAAACAATTCAGTTAACATTAGGCAGAGTGGAGTAATTTTTGTAGGCTAAAAATCTAATTAAAACTAAAAATAACACAATCGTCACTATTATTATCTCAGCTGAAATATCGGAGGAGATCACAGCTCGTTGCGCTCACTGATCGGTAAACGATTAGCAGGTTAAACAACATAGAGTGCGGCTGGCCCATAATTTGATCTGAGCGTTTCCGTGCTTGTTGTTACCAAGTTGATAACAGTTGTTAGGTCTAGTCGGATCCATGCCTCTATGGGCGAGCTGAACAAATCCTCACACTTTTTTTTTTTTTTTTACGTGGGAAATGCATTACGCATACGCACCCGCCCGGGCAAGGTGAGACTCTCCGACCGCACTCAAAGCGTGGCCAGCATACCGACTAAAACCCACGGTGTTCCTCCAGATGGCCAGAGTGTCGGGGTCACGGGAGTCGCTTGCGCATTCATCCGCGACCCCGACGGGCCATGGCCCGCTCACCGCGAGCGGGCCCCGTCCGATTTAGGGGCCTAGCCCCTCCTCCTTCGAGAGGCGCGTGCGGAACACGCGCACTGCCGTCTCGGGCCCGTGCTGTTCGGGCGGCGACTGCCCGATCGCCGCCCGCAGGCCAACTCGCCGCAGAGGATAGGGAGAACGGCGCATCGCAATACCGACACTCCTCTTCCTCTGCGGCCCCACCGCGTCCGCAATCTGGCGGTTGCGGCCCCGCCGAGGCCGCGGAAGGTAGGGAGAGCGGCGCACCGTTATACCGGCACTCCTCTCCCGCCGCGGCCCCGCCACTCCTCAGCCGCAGTGTCGCCGAAGCAACACTGCAGCCCGACCCAGTTGCGGTGCCGCCCAAACAGCACCGTAACCCACCAGAGCCGCTCCATCGTGGGCTTACCGACAAAGCCCAGAGGAGCGGCGCCTCCTTGGGGTTCCTCTTGGTTCACCGTGGTCCTTGGTAACCACGGCTACTAAGACTCCCCGCTGCGACAAGGCAAGAACCCCGTTGGGGGGGAAATCCTCACACTAGGTTGACCACTAACAACACGATATTTGATTTTCAACCGAAATATGTCCATTGCTGGACATAGATCTCCCATTTTAACACTTGGCAATAAGGAACACAATACCTACATATTCTTATTATTTCTTTTTTAACTGCTACTAGTTCGACATGAAGGCCATATAATTATTCAGGTCATTCGAGATTTATTTGGGGTAATAACAACTTGGCTACACATTGTATGCTCTTTTGTAGACAAAAATTTCAAACAAACACTTTAGTCAAACTTTTGTTAGATGTATTTAAGCGGAAAAATTTGCTCATAGCTGATCCCATTGTAAAAGCTTTTTATATTCATGAGTTTCCATCCCCTAAAATATTGCAGATGAATGTAATTTCACACTCTGTTAAGTATCAACCCTGACAGTCGCAAAAATCGTTAGCAATATTGCAAAATCAAAGTCCATTTGCGACAATACAACGTTAGCTACCGACTTCGCCTTGTTTAGCAATGAATATTTCAAACAGTTTTGGCTATTACGCATTTCAATAGCTGCAAACCTGGGCTGCAGTTGTGGCTAGTATAAGATGTGTTCACGTAAAACGTAGAGTTTGTTGCTGATAGTTTGCTGACTGATGGGTGACAGCTGTTGGCTGTGAATGAGGAAGATGAATTTCTATTTGCATTTCAAATTTTAATTCACGTATTTAATTAGATATTTAAGTTATTGTTTTGTCTCTTTTTCTGTTGTAACTAATCAAGAAAGCTTTGAGAAAGCCTTTTTGTTTTTTTTTGTACTTTGGAACGGTTGGAGCTGTTCTTTATACGTCGATGCTCTTCAAGCCTAGGGATAGCTTATGCTATATTTTTGTAGTCTATATTTTGCCACGATGTCACAATGATATTACATTAGCTTGTTTTTTATTAGTCTGTCCTGTTCCTATAACATTTTTCTATAAGCTATCACTAGGCTTTCTACTTTCTATAAGCCGTTATCTGAGCATACACTCTCTTTTCGCACATATCAACCTTCACACTATCCATCAATCTTTATTGTTTGCTTACCAACTGCCACAAATAGTCTGCCAAGTCACATCTATCCCTTACATCAGTCTACAACAGTTTGCGTCTATTATATTTGGTCCGAGGCAACTAACTCAATGTTGTAAAACATCGGATTATTCTGTTTCGATGTGAACTAAAACTATAATGCCTCACTTGAGCTTGAATTTAGTAATGGTGCCTATGTTTTGGCAACGAGGATGTTATAGAATGTGAACTGAAATGCTATATTTTGATAGGTTTATCTACAAGGCGTTTCACGATCATGCCACACGCATGAAAATAAAAATTAAGGATGTTACTTTTTAGGATTTTAGCCGGCTCGATTCCTAAATAAGCCAAGCGAATTTCCGAAAATCTTTGAATGCAGTTCTACTTGTTATTAAAAATAAAATGATGTCTTCTTCCAGTAAAATATCCTATCTTTAATATATACTAATGTACTTTTCTTCATGTGGCATACCCGTGTGACGTCCTGTATATTTATAGGACTAATATTGTGGCACAGTGGGTTTACTCTGGAGAGAATATGACCATCTTTTATCATCAAGCTTGATCAAGGCTGATTGGTAATTTCAGACATGCATTTTATTTTGAGTCCAATTTTACTTACAATATGTCAATAATGTCCAAGGTACAAGGTAGTAGGTACAAAGTACATAATAAAAAAATTCACATTATAACTACTCGTTCCAAAACAACTTCTGGCATAGGTGTCTTGTCTTAACTACTTGTGGTTTAAATTAATGAACTGGTTTCTTGAAATTTCATTTAAAACTGTGTGTAAAAAGTACAATACCCATTCGTTACATTAGATGTCAAAATAACATACGAGAATAAAAAATATAAAATTTACAAATAGTGAAAAACTACTGGTTTTTTCACCCATTTCAAAAGCCGGATGAAATGGAATTGTGTGGTCCGGTATTAACCAGGATTGCGGCTCTTGTCTACACCGGTTTTTATTTTTGACGGTGAGCGGAATAATTGGTTGAAACTCCGGTTGACAATATTTCCAGATTGACGGATGAAATATGAAGATTTAATGTGATTTTGTTACTTTTGGGCTAAAAAAGTGATGATAAAAAGTTATTAGGTATATTAGTGATGTTAAATCATGATAGTGAGATGTAGAGTACCTACTTACAGCTCTATATTTGACTTACATAACATAATTACGGCGCAACCAATTTTGTTCAGTGGTTCGAACTTATAAGAAAACAACAGGGTACTAAAGATTTGACTTTTTTAACTTTAATAATGTTTAAACTTAATTTAACATTACAAGTAAAATAGCTACCAATGTCATCTTATATTTGAGTATTGTCAAAATAATTGTCACCACAATAGGAAATCAAAACTCAACGTACAAACAAATCTCAATTAGCATAGTCGATAGTTGAGATATCTTGACTTGAGTGCAAGACTCGCTTCAAGTTCGCATGAATCTTATATTATTTATTAAAATTAAATATCGTTTGTATTTACGCGTATCCAGTAGATAACGAAGATAGCAGTGTTTTAGATATAGCAAGCCAGTAACAGTATTGTCACCAATACTGTTACTGGCTTTGGATTTGTTTAAAACACCGATTAAAGGCAATCGCAATACTGATGCGTTTATCTTTCAACATGAAAACCCTTATTGAACGATGGTTTATCTATTTATTGCTTCATGAAGGGCTTATATCGAGTATTTAACGTTAATGCCTCATCACCAAAGCAGAATTAATACCCGGGCGCTTTACAAAAACCGGATAAAATGTTTTATATCCGGGAATTAAGCGAGATTATGTGTAATACTTTTCAGGCCGACCGTAAATATTCAAATCACCCCTGTTTTAAATTAATTGATTGGTACTGTTGTTTATTAAAACTAAGTAATTAAATTAGATCGAGTGAAAAACTTATGCTACTTTAGCATTGCTTAATGGCACACGAGTAAGCGGTCTCCTTGATACATTCTTCTCTATATCTTACTCGGCTTTCTTGCTGATTTCATCATGTCATAACTTTTCACTGAATTATCGTCCTAAGTAAAATATTAGTTTGCCATACTTATGTATAATAGCGCTTCATTCAGTAAGTGAGATAATTTAAATTTTATTAAAATTTTTGTAAGATTTCATTTGATATTATTTACTGTTTGTTTTCTTGCTAGTTTCAGCTTAAATTCTTATTCTTGTGTTGTGATTTTTAAAAATGTTACAGTATTTTTTTTTATTTTGTTTTGCATCAGATTTTCACTAAATAGTATAATAATAACAAAATTTTTAATTAAAATAGGAAATACAACGGATGGCATTTCGCTCAGAGCAAATCCTACCAGGCAACCTTGTTTTAGGTTATGGGTGAGCTGTGTGTTTGGTAGCTACCTTATATTAATGAATAGACACAAAATTGTAGATTTTTGGCATATGTTTTTTACCTGACACCTCAATATCATCATCATATCACGTCCACTGCTGGACATAACCTTTCCCAAATTTCGCCACCTTAGCCGATCGTGAGCCACCCTTGTCCGTCGGTTGCTCGTCACCCTTATAAGGTCGTAGGTCCTCAACGTAAACAATAAAAAATAACTTTTTAGATCTTCGGCTATATAATTTTCTTTTATTTTCACGAAAGCGTGTGATATTCATGTCACAACAGTACACCTATCTTTGAATTAAACATGGAGTCGCGACTATGGGGAGAGATATATGGTTGATTTCAAGGATTATCGTGGTGTTTTAGTTAGAGGCTTTTGGGAAGATTATGGGTTTTATCTTAGGTGTATTTTTGGTGAAGTGATAAAATACAGGTTGATAACTGTTAGGTAATATATAGCTGAGATGAATCGAGTGCAGTCAGCCGTGGAGTTGAAAACAGCCTGTTCATACCAATACCAATAGGTAATATATATTGAATGATATTTTATAAGTTCTAGTCTTATTTTAGGTTTTGGAATAGGACAATTCACGTGCTTAAGAACAAAAGAATATTGCTGAGAGGGTTTTCTAAAATGGCGGCCACGAGGCGGCAGCACCGTTGCGTTAGGTCTAGCTGTCAAGCGCTTTTTGAAAGTTAACCCCTAATTTACCCAATGTGACAATGAAGTGGCGCCAACTGCTGGCAAAAATTTTCCTAAACTACCTCATTACTACAGCTTTATAAAAGTCTTCTATTGTGCTCTTTAGTACTATAGGTACCTACTTCAGTATACATAGCCATATTATGTTATAGGAAAGTCAATCCTATTGGCGTTCGTCGAAAATAACTTATTATGGTAATAAGAATCGGAATCAATTTTATGGTGAATTTCTTCTGATAATCGAATGACATAAATTGTCTGAATGTAAGAGATTTGAATGACACATCGTTACTTCGAAGGCTTTTACGGATTATATGACTCGGTGTCTTATAGCACTGCGCAGATCGATATTGTTGAAAGAATACATCAAAAATCTGGGGTATAATATAAAAAAGATGCTAAGGGTAGAGATTTACTTTCTTTATTGTATACATCAGAAATATATTTAAGACAGATTAAAAATTAATTTAAAAAAAATTGACTTCTCTTACAGAAAACCTTTGCGTGGTGGCAAACGTATATAACATAATGTAGAACCTTTAAAGGTAAATTTTATGTTAATAATTAATAGTTACTCCTACTAAGTATGTGTTGCTTTCTATTAGACAAGCTTCCCGCAGCGCGGTTTCACATTCTTTACTTACTGCTCTGCTCCTGTCGCTAGTAGCATAATGTTGTATGATACGGACTATAATACGCAAAAAGAATTTTCAAATCCGACTGATAGTTTCAGAGATTAGCCCGTTCAAACAAACAAAATCTTCCGCTTTATATCTATATATATAAAAATAAATCCCTATTTCCCTTGGTCATGGCATCACGCGTGAACGGCAGATCAATTTCGTTAATTCTTTTTTTGTTGTGTTTGTTATTGTCAGGAGAAGGTTCTTATGAAAGAAAAACTAAGAAAACTGCTAAACCTATTTCGATGAAAATTGGTATGTAGATAGATTTGGTTTCGGGATATACGCTACTTTTTATCTATAAATATAAAAATGAATCCCTATTTCCCTTGGTCATAGCATCACGCGTGAACAGCTAGATCAATTTCGTTAATTCTTTTTTTGTTGTGTTTGTTATTGTCAGGAGAAGGTTCTTATGAAAGAAAAACTAAGAAAACTGCTAAACTGATTTCGATGAAAATTGGTATGTAGATAGATTTGGTTTCGGGACATACGCTACTTTTCATCCCGAAAATTGCTCTGTTTCCCGAGTTACATTAATTAAACACATAGCAATTTTCGCGCGGGCGAAGCCGCAGGGCGCAACTAGTAATATATAAAAAATTGCAAAATCGGTTTAGTAGATCCAGAGATTACCTCCTACAAACTCACAAAACCACACCTTTGACTCTTTAAATATAAGTATAGATGAGTCAGTATTTTGCAGTATAGAAGTATTATAATTCATTGTTATGAAATAGAAAAATGAGGCTACTTCGACAATAAACGCCATAATTACATATGACTTAATAAACTGATTGCGTGTGAGATACATTATTGCACATACGTCAAAAATACGTGCTGTTACGCATAACCTAGTAAAACTTAATATTTCTAGTATTATGCAGCAATACTTGAACTAAATATGAGTGGCATTTGTATTGCCTGTCCTCATTAGAATAAAGAACTCTTTAGTGTACAACATTGCAATATGTAAGTCGAAGGCCTAAACGGTAAAAGCAATGCCTATTTTCCAGTCTTTCAATAAGTACTTTTTAAAGAATACCTAGGAAACAAGCTCCATGGTTTTGGGAACGATAGAGACACTAGCTGTGCCCCACGGTTTCGATCGCGATATTCGGGATAAAATATCCGTCTGCAGCACCGAATTTATTTATGTACTTACAAATTTTCATTGAAATCGGTTCAGCCGTTTATCGTTAGTGCACACCACAACTTTAAAAAAACTATCAGAGATTCTTTTTATAGATCTTCTAGCATTTTTCTTCAATGCTTAGAAATAGATCTGTAAATAAGTTACATTAACTATTTACGAGTATGATCAGGAAAAGCACATTTTTGATTGCCACATACTTTACGCTAAACTCCCATTAATACTTACCCCAAGTAGGGACTATAGAACACTATTTGCTAAACATACCTTTTTTTTTCAACATTGGTTTGATTGTTAGATTGGTTATGCAATACCGGTAAAATATGACTATATTTAATTAAATTGACACTTTTTCAAAATCAGGGCAAAAAATTAAGATTCTAAAACAGTAGCTAAGACAATTTGTTAATCCCGCCCTTCTTTAGGGTGGGAACACTCCCTATAGAGATTTATTATGCTTACAATGTTATCTCAAATTAATCTCTGATTCCACGTGAAACGATTTCAAAAAATACTAGTACTAAGATTTTGTAACTTTGCTTGTTTTAACATGTTTGCCGTATCGAACAGGTGTAATAATAATATATTAATTTACCAAATAAATTACAGATATGAAATGAAATGAAATGAAATATATGTTTATTCATATAGGTTAATTAAATTAACACTTATCAACGTCAAAGTTTACAAAATGTCAGCAAATTAACCTACAGCCAGTTCGCTGACGAAGTAGAGCCATGAGAAGAACTGGCAAGAAACTCAGGCCACTCTTTTTAATCGCCAGGTTATTACAATTTTTTTAAGTTACAGTTTCAAGTAGCATGCAAAGTGACGCAGGCAATACACTTAACTCTATAGATACTTAATTACTTACAGCTTTCTATGTTGTAAAGAAAAATTAAAAAGTAACATGTGTGCTTTACAGGCTGCCTCAATTTGCATATTGCTACAAAAAGGTAAAGGCAACATGTGAACTGTGATAAAGTCTACACAGAGATCAGGTGACATGAAAAACAGAGATACAATTTCGTACTTAGATAATTTATTAGGATAATTGTTACCGGAATCTGTGTGCACAGAAGATAAGCCCTAGAGAATCTATGATCTTATAAAATGTCACCGTAAAGTTTCTATACTATTATTAGTTTATACTTTCTTCTTTCTAAATTTTTCTGTTCCTTTTTTCACATATTTATGTATGTATTACACATAAAAGCCTTTTGAAAAAAGCTCTGAGTAACAGTTAAATCGTATCACAATCCTTTGCGTTGTTAGCAGAGATATTGACAGAATAAAAACAAGTTTTCATTATACTGTTTAAATATAAAAATAGGTAGTTGGTCCTCTTGTTATATATCAATAACTACAAAATTTTATTTCTACCCACATATGTCATAAACGTTTTACTAGCGCGTATGTGACAGTTAAAGTAGCAGTTAAAACAGTAGTTAAACCGAATTTAATTATAATGTGTCCACGTTAAATTTATTTAACTAATATACTGGGATTTTATGTATTGACAGGGTAGTTACTTTTTATGTGGTGTATATGACGGTCTACAATATAAAACCCCTATAGCCTCTGGGTGCTATAAGGGACAGTGGGAATACCGTACTAAATATCACATTATTGTTTTAACAAACCTCAGGAACTATACATATTAAAACTTTAAAGAATATTAAGGCAAAACATTGTTATAGGCTATCCTAAAACAAATCCATTTGGGAATAGACTACGTTCAGCAATTGACATTTTTAATTTGATAATGAAGTTTACTAATTGCCTTTTTGTTAGTGGCAGGCGGAGGCTTTAGAGTCATATCTAAATCGCTTCCTCATCGAGGTTTTTGGATCACATAAATTTGCTACGAGAGAAAATAATTTCACTACAGTTGGTGCATCGTTATTGCAAACTGAGAATCTTAAACATCACACCAGACATCAAATCTTTAGGGGGAAAATTGATGCACTAGATCTACATGACGAGCTGTGTCATTTTTATACTCCTGACAACTATCGTCGTAACCGGAGACATGTGCTGTTCGCTATTCCATCATGTCGCACCCTAGCGCGTTCCATGTCACCTGTACCGCGCACACTATCAGCACTCAATGCTCTCCTGTGTGCCAATCCTAACTGTGATCTCTTTGCGGATGGATGGCAGAAAATATTGTCAGAGTGCTTGCGGTTCTGCGAGCGTTATGCATGAATGTGTTTTATCATATAATTTTTTTTTTGTTTTCATTTTATTCCTTTTTATCTGTGTTTATTGTTTTTAATCGTATATGGTGTAATAATTATTGTAATTGGTAGTAATTAACCGTTTTAATTATTATTAAATAAATAAATAAATAAATAAATAGGTACTAAATAGGACATTAATTGTTTAATTGTGCAGTGAATTATTTTTATTTGTTATTCCTCCATCTAAGATGGTTTTGCAGTTCCTGGAATTTCGAGTGACATAAATCAGTGTTTGTCAGAATTTTTCAGTTTTAACCCTAGGTTACAAGAATCACAGTGATGGGCATAGGTTGTGCCTTACAACCGTCATAGTAACTCTAGTAACTAACAAAGTTAATATATTTCAAACACTTGTTCAAGTATGTTTTTGTTCGCTAAGTTAGACAAGGACTTGACATGGGTACCTCATCAATCAGCCTTCACGTCGATGGGTCCTGATCAGATAGCTTCTTAGTTCAGTGTTGCTAGTTTAGTAATTAAAAGTGGTAAATTTTATTTGAGTCGTGAGTCCTGCCAGTATCTTTGAGTGACAGGTGTTGTGTAGTAACCCTACTTGCAAAGTATGAGTTTACGTGTTGTACCTACCTATACCTGATTAGTACTATCAGCTAATAAGTAACAAAACCCATGTATATATATATATATATATATATATATATATATATATAATAAGTAAATAAAATTATCAAAAGAGGTAGAACCTAGCCATCGCTCTCTAGTGCCATCAATTAACATATAATCATTATAGACAAATCACTACATGTTCTTGTTAAAGGACAGCTGTTATAGCTAAACAATTATGTAGTCTTCATTCTAAAATATAGGACTAACCCATTTCTTCATATGATCGTAAGAGGAGACTAAAGGAATGCCAGATAACGCTGCTTTACGTAAATTGATCCCTTCTGTAGTCACCAACACGTCTGCCAACAATGCTGAAATGCAAACTCGTCCCTTGGCAGATACTTATATCACGTAGGATGAAGATGCATCTTTGTCCAAAAGGGTTTAGTAAAACTTAAGTTTCAAAATACTAGAAGGTTGTATGACTGAAGGGATTGCTCACTGTCACTAACTAATGATGTGATGTTTTTTGTGGTGTGCACTACAATAAATAAAAATAAATTACCGTTAAATTCGACTTCTGTATCATTTTACAGTATACACTATATCATTCTCTATTTTATTGAAGTACAATGTTGATGTCAAACTGTAAACATTGTCCTGATATCGACGCGCAGCATTTTACCTCACGCTCAAAACGCTCCCGTTAAAGTTTTGTGGAAAACCGACAAAAACTTTAACGTTGTTTTTACAAAAATGTCAGTGATATTTCATAAGCGTTTCAAAACTGAATTCTAGTTGCATTTTGTGACGTATAGTTTTGCACTTAGTGTACTTTGTTGTACCGTAAACGTAATACAATTTTTTTTAATATACATAGTTGAAATTACTAAAAAGGTTAGTCAATTATTCTACAGCCAGATAACTGACGAAATAGACCCGCGAGAAGAACTGAGGCCCGAGACAAGTGTCAAGGATTTCTATTCTATTCATAGAATAGATTACAAAATGTATTGGATTGACATAAGCTAACGCCAACGCTTATGTCAATCTCATACATTTTTTTATCTATTCCATGAATAGAATAGAAATCTTTGACACTTGTCTCGGGCCTCTGGCAAGAAACTCAACCCACTCTTTTAAATGGTCACATAATTACAATTATTGATATGAGTTACAATTTTAACACTCAACGTAACCAAAGAACCATTCAAAATACTTATTACCAATCAACCAATTAATATAATTGCCAAGATTAAAAAAGCAAAACAAAGAGAGAGTTTCAATTATTTTGTCAAGATTAAGGTACCAGTAGATAAAATACGAAATTGATTTACTTTAAAAGTATTATGAAACTTACCTTTCTGCCTACATTACACAGTGCTTCAATATGGACAAAGAAATTCCGCTTAGTACACAGACGAAGGTATTTGTGCCCAAGTTTACGGAATAACAATTATGTTTAGTGAATAATTGTGTAAGTGCTTGCGGAAGATTATAATTGTTTGTTGTCATAGTTTTAGTTTTGTTTGTGTTCCTCCAGCGACTTACTTTTGCTTGGTAAGTAGTTTTTTTTTTGACTTATCGAGCTTTCCGAGACGCGGTTGCTTACTGCTCTGCTCCCGTCGCCTGTAGCATGTTGTTACATAGTATGTAATCTTCCTCAGAAGCTGGACTATTATACGCAAAAAGAATTAGTCAAAACTGAACTCTTCAACAAACAACCTCTTTCGCTTTATATAATAGTATAAATGACTTATATTTAAATTCTAGGTTTTTCTTTACTAAAAAAATTATATTATTATGCACGTTTTATACTGTAAACGATAGTAAACTGCATTAAAATCTGTTAAGTAGTTTCAAAGAAGTTAGTGAAGAAACTGACAAATAAAATCAGCAAATAAAATATTATTTTTATTGATTAACCAGTACGTGTGTTTTTTACCACTCAGCGTCTAAACGGCTGAACCGATTTTGATGAAAATTAGTATGTAGATAGATTCGGTACCGGAAATGGACATAGGATACTTTTTATTCCAAAAATCGGTCTAATTTCTCAATCAATCAATCAATCAATCAAATCAGCCTATCGCAGTCCACTGCTGAACACAGGCCTCTCCCAATCTGCGCCACAACACCCGGTCCTCTGCCTTCCGCATCCAGTCCCTCCCAGCCACCTTCTTCAGGTCGTCGGTCCACCTGGCTGGGGGTCGTCTTACCTTACGTTTACCGAGTCACGGTCTAATTCCTATGTTACATTAATTAAACAATTATCCACGCGGCAGAAGCCGCAGGGCTCAGCAAGTAACAAAAGTAACACTTGATTTTGAGATCAACTCCGCTCATTATCAGAGCTACCAAGCTACCTCCTTCGCAGAAAAGCTGACAGTAATCTCTCCTATTATGGACCCACATCGATCCATGGAGTCGGGTTATATATACTGCGATAGAGTTGAGATTCTAATAAAAAATCTATAATAATAAGATAATTGCGAAAGTAACTCTCTCTGTTACGCTTACACGCCTAAACACTGAACCGATTTTGATAACATTTGGTATAGAAATAAAATAGAATAGGGAAATATCTTTTATTACGAAGAAGTGGCTTAAAGAAGTTGAAATAGGAGATGAAAGTTTGTATCAAAAATGGTCAATTTATAAACATGTTCATGATTAGTAAAAATATATTATGCGATAACTGACATCTATGCGGGTGTAGCTGCGGGCAACATCTAGTATAAAATATCGTGAAATATACCAATATTAACACGGAGTCGCACAAACTAGATTAAGTAATTTTTCAATTTTATTTTGTGCCTTGATAGGAGATACTTTAAACGCATGGCCAGAAGTCTTGGCTTCAAACCCCTAGTCGAGTAGTCATATTTATTTTGTACCAGTTTAGGCCCTACCATAACCTCTTAAAGCAATCTTATTATAAACTTACTATGTCTCTGTTCTTGTTTTTAATGGTACAAAAGAAAAAGACAAAACACTAAGTAAGATTAAAATAATACTATAGATGGTGATAGGCCCCCAGTTCTTGCCAACAGTGTACACCCAACAAACCTTACCTATTAAACTGATAGATGTATTGTGAGCGGTAACTGACCCTGTGTTTTACGGCTTTACGGCCATTTACGGCCCATGCGACTGGTGTTTACTGCCATGTGAGTGTTCATTAACTATTTGCAATGATAATTATAACTTAGTTCAAAAGTGAACCTTGTTTTGAAGGCTTATTTTGTTTGTGAGTGTTGTCGACATTGTGTGTTATTCGGCATTCTACGTATACAATTTCTATTGTAGATGGTTAGAAAAAAAATATTTAAATCAGACTGTTTAGTTGAAGTGTTAAACTGCCTCTGTGGTTCGGTGGTACTGTGTGTGGACTGCCACGCAGAGATCGCGGGTTCGATTCCCGCTCAGTGCAAATATTTGTGTGCGTGAACATGTCTATTTGCATTGGTTTGGGTGTTTCTATGTGTAATAAGTATGTATTTACAAAAAACACAAGATAATATATGCTTACTTTGGGTCTAGATGGCGTTGGGTATAGTTGTTGAGATTTTATTAATAAATTATTATTTAAAAACATAAATAATTTATAAAACTAAATAATGGAAGAAATATAAACTATTGTACACATTGCCTAAAGAAACCCACGATAAGAGCCTTTATATTTGCTACTACCATAGCCGATTGTTGTGAATTAAATTCTTAAAAGAAGTACTACCTTCTCATAGAAGATCGACTTAAGCGTAGTATTCTTTTCGTTCGCTAAGTGAGAGCGCAGAAGACCCAATTTCTTCCCTTTCTTCATCTGCCTTATTCCTTACACCTACCCCATTACCAGCCGCCATAGTGGTGGCCACCATATCAGCAGTTTAAGACGATGACTTTTGGTATAGTAGACACCACTTCTGGATTCCACTGACTGCTTACGATCAGGCGGGGTGGAGTCACTTCGGTAAGCTATGTAAGGCCCATGAGCGGTGGTTATTACAAACTGTCAAATAACCAAGTTAGTAGTCCTTAAAAGAACACAAAACGATGACATTTCTAATATATACAAGTGTAAAATCCCTGTAAATCCCCGAGAGTGTGTTGTCAGTTAACGAGAGTCGTGTCATATAATATTCAGTACGCTGTTGGCCCCTCGACTTCGGTTATTTATTGACGTCCACGTCGTTGACGTCATGACGTCACAACTGTATACGTCCAGCGAAAATGTTGGCACAGATTTCATAGTTTTCAAAAGAGCTCTGTTTTTGTGGTATAAAATATTGATAGTGCTGTATGTTTCTTTTTGTTGGCGGTGTAGAATACTTTGATTTATTGTTGCATATATTTTCACACTCATAGTGTAACAGACACAATTCACACAATAGATAAGCAAAGTATTTTCATCAAAGTTTTTAATTTCATTGTTTTCCAAAGCAACTGGCGAATCGTGGGTGTTACATAACTCTGCCTACCCCTTAAGGGAAGAAAGGCGTGAAGCTAAGTATATAATTATAATGGTTAAATATCACGTTACCAAGTAAAACTTTTAATTGAACCCACGTTACCAAAAGTATAATTATAAGTGAAATATGTTTTATTACCTTCTGAGAGTTTATGTGTGTACATTATGTATTGTGTGGTGCCTTCTCAGTATGAGAGGAGGTCTTTACACTACAGTGGTGGTAGTAACAGGCTGAGTTGAACACTTTTGCGATCACAGTAAAATAATTCAGCGACTTATTTTGCGTGTCTTTCTAGTTTAATTAATCTTAGATATTCTAGAAAATAAATATAAAAATATTTAAACCATTTTAATTTATACCATATTTCCCATTATATTTCAATCAAATGAATTTTACACTCAATTAGGCGATTTCCAAGTATCAAAATGAAGTGAAACAAGACCATTAATTGTAGAAAATGAAATTTATTTTACTCTAACAGATGTTGATTCTATCTAAGATTTAGGCACTTGAAAATGGTATGTGTTTGATTATTGTAACTCGGAAACCAGACCGATTTTAAGGATAAAAAGTCTCCGGCGCCGAATATGTTATGTACATACCAATTTCATCACGCTAGGAGCATCGCGGGCGGAAAAGTTTGTTTGTTTCTTTGAACGCGCTAATCTCTGGTACTACCAGTCGGATTTAAATAACTATTTTTGTGTTTGATAAAGTTTGTGTGTGTGTGTGTGTGTGTGTGTGTGTGTTTGTAGCAGCGCGCCTAAACGGCTGAACCGATTTCGATAAAAATGGGTATGTAGATAGATTCGGTGCCGGAGGCACATAGGCTACCTTTTATCCAGAAAATCAGTCTGGTTCCTAAGAGACAAACACACATTTCATTTCATTATCATATTTTTCAAATCTGACTAGTAGACAGAGATACGTTCAAATAAAAAATCTCCTTAGCTTATATATTAGTATAGTTAAATAAACTAACCAAACACAAGTTCAAGGGGTGTAAGCGCGTATTTTAGTGATAAACAGAAATGGAAAGAAGGCATTAGTGTCAGCTCAAATCGAACGGAAAAGGCTTTGAGTAACTTTGCAAGATACATGGAGCTTAAGAGTGCGTTGCGATCATATATTCTTTTTGCGAAAGTCAATGGTAACAAGTACTTATCTGTTTTTCTCAATCTGTATTATTATATAAAGCGAAACAGTTTGTTTGTTTGAACGCACTAATCTCTAAAACTATCAGTCAGATTTAGAAAATTCTTTTTGCATTTGATAGCCGAGTTCTTGAGAAAGGTTATAGGCTATGTAACATCACGCTACTGGCGACAGGAGCAGAGCAGAAAGTAAAGACGCGGGTGAAAAAAATGAAATTATTCTATGAGAAGAAGCCATTTTTTACTGTAATGTGATCTACCAAAGTGACTGCAGTCTGCCCAATGATAAGTAGTCTGTAGGGTCCAAGAATCATAGACGTCATTAAAAAAATACGGCCCAAATTATTTTTAGCTGTTATTGTAGCCTATTAGCCTATGGATAGTTGGATAGTTGGACCCTGTT
The DNA here is from genome assembly GCA_963082885.1 of Parascotia fuliginaria. Taxonomy (NCBI): domain Eukaryota; kingdom Metazoa; phylum Arthropoda; class Insecta; order Lepidoptera; family Erebidae; genus Parascotia; species Parascotia fuliginaria. Next base: position 11,105,762 of record OY720194.1, on the reverse strand, counting down.
TACCATCGCCATCTATGATAATCATTATACCGAAAGACGTCCACTGCTGGACATAGGCCTCGCCCAAAAAAAAAAAAAAAAAAAAGCCTGGCAACACCGGCTATGTAAACACTTCTCCGCAATTTTAAATTTTACAAATTCTAATTACTGAATTAAAGTGCATAAATTGTTTAAAAAGTTTCTTTAATGTGATGCTACATAACCTCAAAGTGTTATTTTAAGACCACAAGGACTGCCGATCAAATAAATTTGTGAGTTACAACATATTGAAATTTTAATAACGTTATTGTTTGGATTTTAAATGTCACACACACATACAAAAATCATCTGCACAGCTGTTTTTACAATATATACTAGCTTGGCACACACACTACAAAAGTAAACATCTCATTTGACACTGACAGCTCAATGTAATCAACGACTAAAACACTACCAACATAATTATCAAGAACAAAAGCTGATATTCTCGACTTATTCACTACAAAGTTAATTTACAATACTACTAGTTGGCGCGACCAGTATTTTTATTGATGAACCAAAGTTACGTTTTTATGACCAATAGGTGTCGCTAGCATACATTTGCAGAATATCAAAACATAAGTTGAAGCTTATTTGAAAACACTTTATTATTGTGTGCATTATATTGCTTTAATAACATTATCTGGACAAAATTATTGATTAACATCGAAACAAAGTAGCAAATTTAATATTTTATAATCACTATGAGTAAAGATCACTCTATTTCAATTGCGCATGAATTAAATGAAAATGTTACTACAAGAAAGCAATATGTTATTAATGTGAGCACTAAAAACTCATTTGACTCATTATCAATGACTGAAGATGATGATGATGATGATGATAATGAAAAATACTCGTCTCTCACTTCAAACCCACGAATTAACAGAAGTTTACCAAATCTGCACTCTGATGAAACTGATAGATTGGAAGAATTAAAAGGATTAATAAACATATTGCAGGAAAAATTAGATTCAGCTGAAAATGAAATAGTAAATTTGTTGACAGAAAATATTTCGCTAAAAGAAACTATAGATAGTAATGAAAGAAAAATAAGGAATTTAAAGAAGATTTGCATCTCTACACCGAAAAGGAGCTCTATAAACAAAAGAAAAAGTTGTAATATCTCTACAAGCGTAAATCAGGACGGGTTAACATCATTCAGCGAGGAAATAGACGCAGATAACAAAACAGAATGTAATATGAACTTAAATAATATATCTTTAATCAACGACATCGAAAACAACAACGGAACTATAACTAATCACAAAATAACCAAGAAGAAGAGAAAATTATGCATCTTAACTAACAGGAGTTTAAAAGGCAAACTACAAGACATTGAAAACATCTTTGGTGATAACTTTAACTATTGCCGTTACGTTGGACAAAATTATAGCCTAAAATATTTATTGACAAACATTAAAAGTAAACTGTTGAATTTTGACATGAATGACTATTGTATTATAATGATTGGCGAAAGGGACTTTAAAAGTGTAGAAAATTGTTTAGAGTTACTAAATATTATTAAAGAATCTTTGCAGGATATAACATACACAAACATCATTGTTTGTGCACCCACTTATATACTAGGAGCACCTATTTACAACTACAAAGTTGAAATGTTTAACAATTTACTGTCGCTAGATATAATGAAGAATAAATATGCATATTACTTTGACTCAAATCATGATCTCCAATTTGATATGTTCTCTAATAGGTCAGGAATAGTTAGTAATTATGGACTTCAAAGTATTTATAGTAATATTATGGCCAGAATTTTAATTGACTTATCGATGTTTCCGTACCAAGAATGTATAAAACAAATTAATAAGGCAAATTCAGATGTGTTTTTTCGTGAATAATAAAATATTAATATTACATCAAAACATAAATGGCTTGCTCAGTAAATCTGATTATTTATTAACCGACTTCAAAAAAGAGGAGGTTATCAATTCGGGTCGTATGTTTTTTTTTTTTTTTTTTTTTTGTATGTTTGTTACCTCATATCTCGGTCATTTATGAACCGATTTGAAAAATTTTTTTTTTATTTGATAGGGTATACTCTGAAATTGGTCCCATTTTTTTATTATAAGAAATGGTTCAGTGGTTGTATGTTTGTTACAACAGAACTCGGTCATTTATAAATCAATTTTGAAATTTCTTCTTTTATTTGAAAGGGTATACTCTGAAATGGGGTCCCATGTTTTTTTATAAAGAATGGTTTAGTGGTTTAGCTTCAATTTTATATTTTGTAACAAAACGTATGCCAGAAGTGAAGATGTGTAAAGCAACACGTCGATGTCTTTTGCGACGAATTTTCTGACATTGACATGTCCATGCTACAAGTGCGAAGTGATTTTTTTTCATTTTTTGTTAGAAACGAAGTGGCCCTGGATGAGTAACCATTTGTGTTGTTTCATTTTTAGCGTCTTCATTGTTTAGAAGCAGTAGACTATGGTCATCACTATAATTAGGTAGTCGTTAAGCCAAGTTGGAGGTCTTATGTGCACCACTGTTTATTTTTTGCATATCTATTAAGCGATTGCTCGGTCAGTTAAATTATGATTTTTGATGATTCTTTATTGTTGGTAGATCATCCATTTTTTGTTTTGATTTGTGGTTTCTGGGATTCAGGGTTTAGCGATCGAGAAAGTGTTGACAAGGACTTTATATATCTATTTACAATCTTACCTCTCGTGTCTACTTTCTTTCAAACGGCGCGGTGCTGTCTCATTTGCGCAGCACGTTTAGTAGGTCTACCCATATTGAATATATTTATACACAATTAATTCCCACTAAAAGGCTAAAAATAAAATAATTTTTAGAAAAAAAATAAAAACCGACTTCAAACAACACCTACATGTTCAATCCTTAACTAAAAAGTAGAAAATAATATTTTAATTACTTCATAGCAAAGAACATTAAAGGGGACTCAACGCAATCCTTGATACCTATAATACTTTACTATTTATAATTTTTAATTAGTTATTTTGGAGTCGGTGCCAGCCAAGAAGGATCATAATGGCCTTTATAAAAATAACCTACCTACTAGCAAAAAAAACCTTCTTGATTAATCTATTTAATGAATGAATGAATAATATACATTTAATACAAGAAATCGAACGGAATCAGATAAGTGCGCCTCAAATTTTTTATGTATATCTGAACACAACTATCAATGACGTCTGCCTTCGCGAGTATGACCGCGTTCGGGTAGTGCACTCAGGCATATCCCCCACGCGTGCCATTACCGCCCCGTGCATTTCAAAAGTTTGCTGCAAAGGCAGAATTAAAGATCCTTCTTGGCTGGCACCGACTCCAAAATAACTAATTAAAAATTATAAATAGTAAAGTATTATAGGTATCAAGGATTGCGTTGAGTCCCCTTTAATGTTCTTTGCTATGAAGTAATTAAAATATTATTTTCTACTTTTTAGTTAAGGATTGAACATGTAGGTGTTGTTTGAAGTCGGTTTTTATTTTTTTTCTAAAAATTATTTTATTGACTCACTTATTTGATCTATATAACGAAGGAAAATCCATAGATGTTATCGCTATCACTGAACATAATATGAAAAATGGCGATGAGGACCTATTGTATGTGCCGAACTATACGTTAGCATCATCTTTTAGTAGAAATAGCAGAAGTGGTGGGTCATGTATCATGATTAAAAATCATACCACCTATAAGGTCCTAGATGATGTCATAGCGTGTAGTATATCAAATATTGTGGAGTGTTGTGGTATATAACTTCTAGACGCCCAAGTAATAATTATTTGTATATATCGAATTCCCAATGAAAGTAATGACGCGATGAATAAGTTTTTTATAATCCTTAATAAACTGTTGTGCATGTTTTTAAAATAATCTATTAATAAATTAATTATTACTGGTGATTTTAACATAAATATGTTAAAGAGAACTCATAGGACTATCCAATTAGAAAACTTACTACTTAGCTATAATTTAAAAGTGGAACTACGACAAGCAACAAGATTAAGTAGCGGTACATGCATTGACAACCTTTTTCACAACATTCAGCACACAAATTCATCTATTCTAGACTGGGGTCTCTCGGACCACACAGCACAATTATTAGAATGTCCAATTAAAAGAAAAGCTTTATTGCATCATTGGTTTATTAGTAGAAGGGATTTCAGTAGAGAAAACATAGAAAAGTTTAAATCATGTCTAAAAAGTTTTAATTCTATGAAACAATGAACACAAACAATCCTGAAAAATCGTTTGGTTATTTTTATGATACGTTTACTCTATTTTATAAACTATGTTTTCCTATAGTAAAAATAAAGATATCAAGTCATAAAAAACCAACTTGGCTCACAAATGGCATTAAAAAATGTTGTAAGCGTAAAAGAGAGTATCTCTGGCAATATCGGCTAAATCCTACTTTTACTAACAGAAATAAACTCAAACAGCATTCATTACGTGTAAAGAATATTATAAAATTAACCCAGAAATCTCAGAATGACTTCCGAATAAGAACAGCTACAAATAAAACAAAGGCGACATGGAATATTATAAATAAAAGTAAAATAAATCAACCAAAAAATATTATTACAAAAATAAGGGTGAATCAAAAGGAAATTTGTAACCCAAAGGAAATTGCACAAGCTTTTAATAAATTCTACACTGATCTGGTACAACCCCTAAATTTAACTACTAAATATTCACTACAATTGCAAAAACCCGCATTCAATTTTCCTAGCACCAGCAACTCCTTATGACATCTACATTATTATAAAATCATTGAAAAATACTAATAGCACGGGTTATGACGACGTAAGCACTAGCATTGTAAAAGAGGTTTCCAATATTATTGCCCCCATCCTCAGCCATACTATAAACTTGTGTATGGAACATGGAGTTTATCCTGACTGTTTAAAAACATCAGTAATAAAACCACTCTTTAAAAAAGGGGAAAAAGATGATATGAACTGTTACAGGCCCATTGCGTTGACTCCTATTTTTTCCAAGATTATCGAAAAGTATATTCATAGATGTCTATATAATTTCTTCGAAAGTAATAATCTGTTTGTGAAAGAACAAAAAGGTTTCAGGAAAGGTATGTCAATTGATGTCGCTATCTATGATCTAATTAAAAGTATTGTGCTTAACATCGATCACAAAATCCCTGTATCTGCCTTATATATGGATATGACCAAGGCTTTTGATCATGTGGACTATAAAATTTTATTGCAGAAACTTAATGCATATGGAGTCAAAGGTAATGCTTTAAAATTAATAGAATCATATCTAAGTGACAGAAAACAAATAACACAAGTAACTAGAATATGTGATAAATCAAAAACTGAAGTAGTTTACACTTCGGATCATAGATATGTTCGATATGGTGTGCCTCAGGGTAGCGTGTTAGGTCCACTACTCTTCCTCGTATATATCAATGACCTACCCAAAAATGTAAACACTCCAATGGTACTATTTGCTGATGAGTGATGACTGTACCTTAATGTTTTCAATGTCTAAAAACAGTGACATTACAAATTATGAAAATGACATTAATAAATCAATTAAAAATGTAATCGAATGGCTTAACAGTAATAATTTAAAAATAAACTTAGAAAAAACCAAACTAGTACAATACAAACAAAGGGCAAAAACTTTTGATTTAAATATTAGTTATGCAGCTCAGCAAATTAGTGAAAGTAATACTCAGAAATTCTTAGGCCTATGGATCGATAATGACATGTCGTGGCGAACACATACCGATCAATTATGTAAAAAAGTTAGCAAGTTCTCTTATGCTTTATTTATGTTAGCTAAGGTCGTAAATCAAAATGTGGTACTGACTGCTTACAATGCTTATGTTTCAGCGTCACTGAGGTATGGCATTATATTTTGGGGGAATTCTGTTGAAAGAGAAGAAGTTTTCAAAGCACAGAAAAAATGTGTCAGAGCGATCTGTAAGTTACGACTACCTGATAGCTGCAGACCACATTTTAAAAAGTTAAAAATATTAACCCTACCATCACTTTACATCTATGAGTCAGCCATTTTTGTTAAATCACATCCATTAGTGTTTGAAAATTTATCTAGCAAAAGACATTGTAATAAAATACGTATGCCTTCTCATACTACAGCATTATACAATAAAAGTGTTCTAGCCATGGCTCCAAGATTATATAATAGGATTCCAAATGACATTAGAAAAATAAATGACATTAATATATTTAAATGCACACTTAGGACATATTTATTAGAAAGGACATACTACTCTGTAAACGATTTTTTAACTGACATACAAATTAAATGAATTATATTATTGACTAATAAATAATAAAAGCCTATAGCTATTTAATAATGAAATATAAATTGTATTGCTTTATCATTAGTTAATTATGTATGTTATAATATGACTTAATAATACCTACTTAATATTTGCACACCAGAAATGGTCGTTTACAGAGGTTCAACAAATAATTATTGTACAACAATTTTATACCTGTATGACGCAAATAAATAATTTGAATTTGAATTTGAATTTGAATTTGAATTTTCGCCGCCTTCACCGGCCGTGAGCCGCCCTCATCCATCGGTTGACCACCACCCTTATAAGGTCGTCGGTCCCACCTTGTGAGGGGTATGCCCATGCTGCGTCTTCCGGTTCGTGGTCGCTACTCTAAAACCTTTCTGCCCCAACGGCCGTCAATTCTGCAAGCTATCTATGATCATCACTGACATTGACTGGCCTGTTGGTCTAGTGGTTAGTGACCCTGACTGCTAAGCCGGACGTCGTGGGTTCGATTCCCACCCAGGACAAACCTTTGTGTGATGAGCATGATTGTTTGTTCTGTGTCTGGGTGTAATTTATCTATAATATGTATGTATTTACAAAAAAAAAAATGTATATAAGTAGTATATCAGTTGTTTAGTACCCATAACACAAGTAAATATAATTGCTTAATTTGGGACTAGATGGCGCTGTGTGAATGTGGTAGAATATTATTATTATTATATTATTATTATTATCACGTACAAATTCGCAAATTACATTACTCTTAGATACCAATTCGCAAATTTGTTACTGAAATTTCGTTTAAAAATCAAACTAAATTTCAAACAGCAAATCCTGATTATCTTGATTAGCATACGAGTTCACACAAATTAGAACTTAATCATTAGCTGTTACACGACACATTTACACATCGAGACTTAACCGCACTGAATCTGACATTATACAAGCGATTGTAGCTCGTATACTGATGACAGTAAGGGTGATGTTTTTGTGTAGAATAATGTTAATTTTGCCGTCTGGTGTCCTGTAAAATCAATGTGACAACCGAGTGCTAGTGTCACAGTCAGGAATTGTTACTTTTGATTCGCAATTTCAATTCACTGTTTCAAATTAACGAAGCTGTGAGATGGCCGAGTGTATTAGGTACCTATTTCGTAAATTCAGGTTGTGGTTTAGAGCCATACAAGTACTATGTGATTTTTTAAAATTTTCTTGCTTATAAAAATAATTCTGCTATTGCAAATTTGGCTTGAGAAAGCGTGTCGATCACCTTTATACGAATTAGTTATATTTTGAAAAATTACGGTTTGCAATGCAAATAAAAGAAAAACAGTTAAGCATAAAAGAGAAATATATCTTTGAAAGAAACTTCACAAAGAATTTTTGTGGTTTTCGTTTTACTCGTTGTGTATTGTTGTACACTTGTTTTGAGTAATTTGCGTTTTAGTTAACATTTTGAAGTGGCGAGTGACAGAAAAATAGTGAATAGTGAGTTCTGAAATGGGTTTATATTGCAAATATGTTTGTGATGTGGTGTTATTTCTTTCTAATATGTTTGTTATGAATCCCGTGATATGAAACTTAATAAGTTTCATATCACGGGACATTCATAACAAACATATTATAATTAACAGACACAAAATACGCCCAGACTTGACACAAAGTCACGCAAACTATGAACTTTTTAAAACTTTGTGTGATATATATATACCTATAAAAAATGTTTCATCCTATACAACACACTACACTATAAACAGCAGTCGCGCGCTACTATTGTAAAACCGGATTCAATTATAATAGATTTTGTCATACATTTTCTGTGATGTTATAAATCTGAACAGCCTAGTGTTTGCTATTAAAAAAATATTTAAAACCTATAATTTGCAAAAATAAATGAGACTTTCAATAGTAGTGGTAATTGTAAACACATTGTGAGTTGTACGCGAGGATGACCAAATTATGAAATATCTGTACCAAGCCGCTGCATGTTTATGTTCGTTGTAGTGGTATTGTGCTTTATACGCTTTGACTCAACTCAATCCCTTCACGTACCCCACTCCCTTCATGGTAGGCAGCGGCTTCGCAGAGTACCTGACATTGCAGGAGCCAATGATAGAGAGTCTGAGTCGTCCATGAGCGACAGTTAAAATTTACCATCACGTAGGCTTTTGCTAAAAACTTTAAAATAATAAAAACAAAGTTTATAAAATTACATTAGGCTTTGTATTAGGCTGTATTCTATGACATTAATAATCATTTGTACTGCATCTGTTTGTTCTAATATTTCTACAAAGGGCTTCCGTATACTCGATAAAATACTATCGAAGTTTACCTTTAAGGTAGAAAAGTTATCCCAAGTATCAATATCGCTTACTTTATTAACCGGAAACGCAAAATACAAAAACTTTTGCTACTTATGTCACTTGACAACACTGTTAATAGTGTTAGGCTTTAGTTATCCCGCGTATTAAGTAATCCCAGCCCCGACTTTACTTCCCGGGACGATAAGTAGCTGATACACATAAGGGATTTTCAAACTCCCGGGTTCCTAATTAATTTTGGGATTATTTGCGTAACATCAACCCTCTTTGCCGAAGTTATCTATAAGTATATAATACAACTATAATATAGCATCACGCGTCTTTCTACAAAGAGGTAGGTAGAAGTTTTCAGCACCAGAACTCTTAATCCTTCTTCAAATGAGGTTCAAAATGATAATTAATTGCACGGTAAACAACAGCTTCGCCCAGTTCTTGGCATTGCAGATATCCATAAGCAACAGTTACCACTTTATATATTAAAAATAATAATATCAGCCTGTTTACTGTCCCAATGCAGGGTAAAGGCCTCTTCTCATATAGAGAAGGTATGAACATTAATCACCACGCTTACTCAAGGCGGATTGGCAATTTCAGACTTTTAAGTTCAGGTTTCCTCACGATGTTTTCCTTCACCGTCAGTCAGAAATGTCCAAGATAATCTTAGAAAGTACATATTATTTGAATAATTATATTGGTACTTGCCTGGATTCGAACTCACTATATTGGGGGGAAATTGAATTGATACCCTTTGCGTGTTTTTTTAGTGGTGACGTACTAATATAGCTTATTGCTATTTATTATGATATTTTTTATAAAATATCAAAGTAATCGTAGTTTAACACAGGTTTACCTAAAGAAATCGGAGCATCATTGTATTGTGATTAGTATTTTAAGTGTACCTTTGTGAAAGAGAAAATAAACATTTTTTGTATAAAAAAAAAAAAAAAATGCCATATTCCAAACACAATAAGAGAAGTTCTCCCGAATTTATCTAAATATAAAAGCCTGAGGCGTTTACGTGGCTTAGTAATAAACAAAATCATAAACTCTTTGATATTTAGATTAATATTGGAACTATACCACACAAATAATTAAGCTGCCTGTGTTCCAATTTTACATGCTTGCTATTGATGCGGTTAGCGTGTATTCGCACCAGTTGATCGCGCTGCCAAATATGTAACAATATTTTGATTTTGGTTTTGCGACAATGTTTCGTGGTTTTTAATGGAATGGTTTGCAATTTTAAATTAATAATTTATATTAATTGTGCCTACAAAACGCAAAAGTTACGGGACAATCCCACCCACATGCCCATCACTGTGACTCCTGTAAGCCAGGATTAACAGTGATATCCAAAAAGAAACACCGAGCTTTGACACTCGGGAGTCCCGGGGACTGCTAAACCTACTGTCTTGGACCCCGCAACGAATTTAATCAGAAGTAAAAGGAGGAGTTGGAAATAAAATGTCCACTTCCCTCCATTGCAAAGCGGGAGACAAATTTAATCTGTATAAGTATGATCTATTAAAAGAGAGCACCACGGACAAGTAATATTAAGGGACCTATGTGAGCTATATCTGATTCCAGTAATATGTATGGCAGAAACGCAAAAGTTAATTTAACTAACTTCACGCAACGCGATTTCACGCGCGTCTTTGATTGCTGCTCTGCTCTCGTCGCCAGTAGCGTGATGTTCCATAGCCTACAACCTTCCTTAAGAACTCGGTTATCATACGCAGAAAGAATTATCCATATTTGACTGATAGTTCTAGAGATTAGCGCGTCCAAACAAACAAGCTCTACCATTTTATATAACAGTACAGCGCAGCTCTGTTTCGCTAGCTTTAAGTTACATTTTTGGCTACTGCTGTACTCTTGTCGCCAGTAGCGTAATATTACATAACCTTCCTCGAAAACTGGGCTATCAAATGCAAAAAGAATTATAAAAATCTGACAGGAAGTTCTAAAGATATGAGTTTTCAAATAAACATAAAATCTATATATTATATAGATAGGTGTTAATCAAGTTGCATGTACTTTTATTCCCTAAAAATCCTGAGGGAAATCAACCCGTTTGAAAAGATAATCACATCAAAACTCACCGACATTTTTACAAAGATCAACAAGTTAACGTTCACTTCCATTCGTGTAATCATTCATTCAGTGTCAGTCATTCATCGTTCTATTACATCGATCAATCATCATTCAATCACTCATTCATTCAATAACCTTCTTTTGATGTAACCTACAGCTGTTTGAATCGGCATGTTTAAATTATAGAGGCGTGAATGTATTAAGAAGTTATTGAATTCAGTTTTTGAGCGATCTACTAAACTGCTTATCGGATTTAGCTACAGTATTCACAATCATTTTTTTTTTGAAACTTTTATTACATGCATAAATTTGCAAGCAAAGTCGGGGCGGGTCGCTCATCTACACTATTATATAAAAGTGAATTGTTTGTTTGTTTGAACGCGCTAATCTTAGGAACTAGTCGGATTAGAATAATTCTTTTTGAATAATTCGTTTGAATGACCAATTCTCGAGAAAGGTTATGCTATGTAACATCACGCTACTGGCGACGGGATCAGAGCAGTAAGCAAAGTCGCAAAGTTTGTTATTTATAAGTCAAGTTTTCACACAATAGTTTTAATTAATTATGTCAGTAACCGCCAAATTAACCTTAAAATTCGGTAGGTACACATGGCTCCTTTGTGGTTTCAAATATATAGGTACCCTACGTAAAAGAGTGAAGTACAAGCATTACGTTCTGGCACCAACTTTATGTTTCAGCATTCTTTTCAAGGGGTGAATTAAATAGAAAAGTTTTATAATACCACTTTTTAAGGCGCCCCTTGAAAAGTTTCGCTGAATTCATTTATCATAGTCAATTACTAAGGTTTCTTCTGGCATGATTAATTCTACTATTAGGGGTTCGTAAGATATGTGCGATGGCTTGAATGACGGATATAAGCTATTTTACGCTTAAAACACGATTAATTACCTGTTTCTATATGCGGTTTCACCTGCGTGTTTAGTTTACTGCCCTGGTCTCGTCGCCAGTAGCGTGATGTTACATAGCCTATAACTTTACTCAAGAACTGAGCTATCATACGCAAAAAGAATTATTACAGATAGATAGTTCCAGAGATTAGTGCGTTCAAACAAAGAAAAACCTCTATAGTTTAAGGAGAGTACTATTTTATTAAAGTTATACATAGCGGTATAAGAAAGCCTGGAATTGTGAAATAGCTCCTATAATAAAAGTAGGCACAAACCCAAGCTTCGACAATATTTTATCTATATTTTATACTAGTAACATCACGCTAGTGGCGACGAGAGCAGAGTAGTAACGAAAGACACGAGTGAAACAGCGGTGCAGGCAGCTAGTATAATAATAAAGTTAAAAAATGTTTTCACTTGTCTAATCTATTCTTTTCTTTTAAAACCACCATCAAGGTTTAAAATCATACTAGGCCACTTATTTGGCAGTTAAATTAATATACATACAAAATCATTACATCTATCCCGTTATCGAGAGAGAGAATAGACTTCCATTTGCTACAGTCATAAATTTTTTGCTTTAACCTTCTCGGTTTAGATACTCTTGACCTATCCCTTTGACATTTACTCAACACATCTTCTATGTGGCTCCAAAATGTTTCTTTAGGTCGAACTACACTTATATTCTTGAGATGTAACTGTGTTATTAATACTATTATTTAAAGCGGAAGAGTTTGTTTGTTTGTTTTAACGCACTAATCTCTGGAACTATCAGTCTGATTTAAAAATTATTTTTGCATATTTTGCATTTTTGCATTTTGACTGGCCTGTTGGTCTAGTAGTTAGTGACCCTGACTGCTAAGCTGGAGGTTGTGGGTTCGATTCCCACCCAGAACAAACCTTTGTGTGATGAGCATGATTGTTTGTTCTGTGTTTGGGTGTAATTTATCTATAATATGTATGTATTTACAAAAAAAAAATGTATATAAGTAGTTTATCAGTTGTTTAGTACCCATAACACAAGCAAATATGATTGCTTAATTTGGGGCTAGATGGCGCTGTGTGAATGTGGTAGAATATTGTATTATATTATTATATGATAGTCTTTTGTCAATATTTTGTGCACCTTACGAATTAAATAAAATGATTTGATTTTATTTGATTTTGATAGTCCAGTTCTCGAGGTAGGTTATTAGGCTATGTAACGTCACGCATCTGGTGACGGGAGCGGAGAAGAAGCAAAGACGTGGATGAAACCGCGCCGCGGAAATAATAATTATTAGATAGGGAATATCTGTAATTTTACTGTAGTACCTAGGTTCTTCCTGGTTTCTGATAAAGGGGGCTAAATAGACAGAGATAGCATCTGCCATATCGATATACGAATATAGATTGTAAAGTGATCACTTCTGTCATACTGCGTTTTATTTGGTGGGTAAGACTACCGACCGACTTTATTACTCTCTCTTTCCTTTCGTTTCGCGTTAAGTTAGATCTTTGGTTACAGCTCGGCTCCCGTCGCTCGCAGCGTGATGTTACATAACCTATAACTTTCCTCACAAAATGGGCTATCAAACACAAAAACATGAATTTAATCTGACTGATAGTTCCAGAAATTATCGCGTTGAAACAAATAAACTCATCCGCTTTTATTTATATAGATTTGTCGCACTGTTCATCTCCGTTTCAATAGTCCTAATGATATCTTCAATCTGTTTCCTTGACAGCAATCCTTACAATCCGTACAAGCTATCCTTAATGCTAGTAGCTCCCGTTAACAAAACACCGTGTGCTATTAACATACAGTGACATATGTCATGACGAGTCGTTAGCCATAAAGCCCTCTCGCCCGTGACAGTCTTGATGGATGTTTTATTTGTTACTTCTTTCGTAACGTGAATATTTTTGAATATTTTTGAAGTTGTTAAATATTCCTCACCTCCCCTACCCCGCGAACTTGGCCACGACAACACGTATTATTTCTGTGCTCGTACTTTCTTAAAAGTAATATTCTACATAGTTGTTCAAGTCTATCTTCAACCCTAAAATACATAAATCATAATTAACTTGATAAGCACATGTGATCTCTGTTTATATTAGTACGAGTACATAATAATTAATAGATTTAATTTTATAAAATGTATAGTGAAGACCTGGTGTCGCGAAACACAGGCCTTTGAGCCTAGTACAGGCACCAGTCTCCCACAATATATTTGCATACTTATTTATATTTTACTAAACTATGTAAAAACCATTTATATTGTGGAGAGAGAATAAATGATTATTTTTATTATTATACGACTGCTTATTTTAAGTTTATATTTAATTGGGTATTTATTGTTTTCTAAATTATAAATTATGCATTTTTTGGTTGTGCAAAAGAGTCATCTCCACGGGGAAATTGTCTGTTTCCAACGACTCCATATACTGATGTGCTTATGCTGGGTCATTTCTGGGCAAAGGACTTTTCCAGATTTTTTTATGGTTTATTTTGCCATTCAAAGAATTGTTTGTTTTTCTAAAATTTCATTTATATTATTTACAATTTATATACCTACACAAATTTAAGTCGTTAAATAATTTATTTATTTTTAGTCTCTTTTTTCAAATTCAAATCTAACATAAGCAGTCTGCTAGCCTGCTAACACATCGTTACTTTAACATCTAATCGGCAGAAAAAAAGCCATTCCGCTTGTTAACCCTTTGATAGAACTGGCTTCAATGTACCGCAAGTGACCGTGTGTGGGCAGCCTTAGTCATTCAACCTGTGAATTTCTCTACGTCAGTGCTCTCTTTCCGCAACACGTTAGGTGGACCACATGCTAACACAGTAACAGCTTGGTGAACTGGAAACATGGGATCTCTTTTGCTGTAGGTCAATATTTTGTTGTTGTATTGTTTTTAAAAGTTATCCATCCTAATATTATAAATGCAAAAGTAACTTTGTCTGTCTGTCTATCTGTTTGTCTGTTACGCTTTGACGCCTAAACTACCGAACCGACTTCGATGAATTTGGTATAGAGATATACTAGACCTTGGGAAACAACATAGGCTATTCAGTCGCGAAAAAATGGCTTCAAGGGATCGTAATGTGGGGTGAAAATTTGTTAATATCAGCTAATTTGAAATATATGATTGTTTAAACAATTAATAATGAAAATGCCAATTTATTTATTCTCGCAAAAATTTACAAATTTATTAATATACTGAGTTCAGATAATCATCACCATCATTTTAGTCGAAAGGCGTCCACTGCTGCTAATAGGTCTTCCCCAACCTCCCCTCAATATTTTTGTCAGAAAGTGCACCTGCTAAAAATATATTATTAGGTGCTCAACGTGGATTAGGCTAGGTGCTATTCGCGCAGGTGCTCTTTGGACGGGTGCTCTGGGTGGACTTTGTCGATCGCCACTTGCACCGGTCGTAAACGTTGGAACAAAACGGTTCAGCACTTCATACTTTTGTCGATCAATTAAAGCCTGGAACTCTTTGCCAGCGCATGTGTTCCCATCTAATTTTGTCCTGAGTCTTTTAAGCGGGGCGTGAAAAAGCATCTTACTAAGCCGCCATAGTGGAGGCCACCATATCAGTAGTTTGGCTTTTGGAATGGTGTCCGCCACTATATCGCTGTCTCTTAAGACTCACAAAATGCGGTGGTCTATAGACAAAAGATCTCTCTAAATTTAACAAACCTAACCAGCTCCGAAGAACTGAAATATTGATAAAATATTCTGTCTTGCAATAAGAATCAAGGATAATTTGAAAAGTATTTTTGCGTCACTGAAAATATTGTTAAACATAAACATTTTTGTTTTAATTTAAAGTAGCATTCATTTTTGACTGCCTCTGTAGTTCGGTGGTACTGTGTATGTACTGCCACGCAGGGGTCTCGGGTTCGATTCCCGCTCAGTGCAAATATTTGTGTGCATGAACATGTCTATTTGCATTGGTCTGGGTGTTTCTATGTATAATATTGTATTTACAAAAAAAAAGTATTTAAGTATGTATATCCGCATTCTCGAACCCATAACACAAGCTATAATAATTTGCTTATTTTGGGTCTAGATAGAGTTGTGTGTAGTTGTGGTAATATTATTATTATTATTTTGCCAACTGGGGGTGTACCACCACCTCTTATATCAGTATTATTTTGATATTACTTTGTGTTTTGTCTTTTTCTTTTGTACCATTAAAAACAAGGATAGAGACAAAGTAAGGTTATATTAGGATTGCTGTGAGTTTGTGGTAGGGACAAGTTGGTCAAACAGCCTTTATTTTGATCTAATCTAGTATCAATTAAATCTGCGAGATTATAACTGTCGTCCAGTTAAGCTGTACTTCAAACCGCAAGCATTACAGCTACATTTAGATTTATTAACCTGTTGCCTATTTATAAATATCAACAACGACAAAATGGCGTTTTTAGTAGTCTGAAGAGTTTGTTTGTTTGTTTGAACGCGCTAATCTCTAGAACTACCAGTTTGAATATTTTTTTTGCGTATGATAGCCCAGTTCTCAAGGAAGGTTATAGGCTATGTAACATTACGCTACTGGCGACGGGAGCAGAGGAGTAAGCAAAGAAGTGGGAGAAACCGCGCTGCGGCAAGCTAGTGAAAAATATTTTGTTTTGGTTACTGATAGTTCTTTTGTGTCTACTGCCTTTTATTCACTTGTATCGATTGTCATCTGAGGGCCTATACAAGTGGCATAAACGCTAATAGATATTAATCAATGTATGGAATTGACATAAGCTAACGCCAACATTGTCGTTGGTTTATGTCAATCCTTTTATTGCTAAGAAGATTGATTTATAGCTAAAGCCTACATAAAATGGAGAAAATCGAGTAGCTAATATAATACGCAATATTTGTTTATAATACTAAGGAGTTGTAACATGCATGACTAAACTAATAAGAGACCAAGATTTTACATCTAAAGATTGCAAATCACATCAGCTATCCTGATAAAAACTCTCGACCACTAACACCAATTTGCAACCCAATAAACAATTAACAAAACCAATTGTTACCTGTGGGTTTTAACAAATGCGATCTCTAAGGACTACTAATGACTATTTGATAATAGTGGGTTACAGGTGTTCCTATTATTCGACGATAAAGGCTTTTTACTTACAGTGGCCGATTAGTGTAATCTATGATGTAATGTGCTGAGAATTTGAAGAGATTTGAGAAAGTGGGTGTAAATTTAAGAGCAAGCAATAGTACTGAGATTAATATACTCTAAATATTTCGAATTCTGGACATAAGTGTAACATGTAATCTAAATTAATAAATGAATTTCAATCAATGCTATTCTTCTTATTCTTCTTCTTTTCGAGTCGACAGCAAATCTTTTCATATTGTATCAGCCCAAAACTTAGCTACGGCTACTGCACTGTCAGCAGCGTTCATGAAATCTTCCTGCATGCAGTTGATTGGGCACGCAGGGCACTATATCAAGTGAACCATTGTTTGAGGATTGGCCCCACACTTGCAGTTTAGATCGGAACCGTCAGAGAATCCCCACCTGGACAAATTATCTTTAGTACGGCCGACCTGTGTCCGAAGTCTGTTTAAAGATTTCCAAGTAGGCCATGATAAATTATGACCAGGCGGGCTATTCTCCGACGGTTGGACGAAGGGTTTGGAGATTAACACGCTCTCGCCACAATCTGCATCGCTCTTTTGATTTTTCTTCTTGAAGCTGGAGCACACACTAAACATCATCAATCAATGCTATAACAAAGCAAGACAAAATGTGTGCAATACACAAGCTTATTTTTTCCAGCCAAGCGGAAAAATAAACAAAATTCTTGTAGCAACATTCTTCTGATTTTTTGATCAGGATGTTAGTATAATTAGTATTCTTCCCACGAACTGAATGATGTTGCTAATTCGGACTAACTTGATCCCTTAGAAGTCCGTTACGACACCCATGGGACGTAAGGCATAATTAAGAACCTTTGGGATGTAGTAATTAAGAATGCCGAGAAACAAGATGTTTCAAGAAAAAAAAACAGCTTTTTATCGCTTCTACTTAATATTATAAATGCGAAAGATTTTGAAGGGTTTTTTGTATTTTTGTTTTGTTTATTTTGGTACATACAATCATTATTGTATCAGTTGAAAGACGTTCTCATATAAAATAAATAAATATAAATAAAGACTTCGGACCCAAAATATAATCAAGTATTCTTTTGTTTTTTTTTTCAAATCAAACCGTTGCGGAAATTTTAAATCGCTTCGGCAGTCTAAAGAACTGGAGTTTCAGAACTGGTTCCGTACGAGGCTTTTAATGCAGGTATTTGTATGGAACTGGTTCGGACCGAGGCTTTTAATTTACATATAATTTACGGACACTAAGTAAACCCAGACTTGGTTCAAATATTTATGAATGAATGTTTGATCCGATTGAAATCAAATGTACAATATCTTGCATAGCTGTCATACGCACTCTCGCTGTGTAAAAGTTTAAATGATTTTTCTAACTGCTAAACAAATTTGAATGAATACGCGCGCAGATAGACGGTTCTCTGAATACAGTAACAATAGTAGACGATATTAACCACGAAACCACATGCGTAATATTGTGTAATCATATTATTACTATTACTAGTATATAATTATCTTTTTATATCATACAAGGCCTATGTTTGTTTTATATTAATTATATGTTTATTGTTCACAGGTAAAACATTTCTTCTAAATAACGACGAGAAAAGGTTGTACCTATACGTATTATTTGTTTCTATACAAATCGACTTTAGAATTAGTTGTAATGATCTAATTAACGTATACTTATATATTGTTACGTATTTTTGTTATTATTATAACTAGCGCTCTTACACTGGAGCGGCATGTCTCCCATGGCAGGCATAACGGCTACCGTTACCTCTGCCGTTAACATCGTGCCGTTCGTGTGTGAGAACTCTAAGCGGTTTCATACATCATCTCACTCACAGTATGTGAAAAAAATTTACAGCGCCTCTAGCGTTTACTCTGAGAACTAAATTTAAACGTAGTGACACAAACGCACGTTATGTCATCAACCTTCATTTCTTTATTTAATACTAGCGGCCCGCCCCGGCTTCGCATGGGTGGACATTTCTTTTAAGCATTTTGGGATAAATAAAGATAGTTTTGTATGGGAATGTAGAAAACAATTTTTTTTCAGGCAATTTTTAAAATGTTTCTACGTAAGAACCATTCTCGTACTTCAAGGAATATTATAAAAAAAGAATTAGCGAAATCGGTTCAGCTGCTCTCGAGATTTGCGCTTAGCAACACATACAGCGATTTATTTTTATATTATAGATTTCAGCTCTTATTGATGTGGCATCCACCACAGATTTTACTCTTTTGTGTTCTTTTTGACCTCTTGATACGACTAGACTATAAGTTTTCTTTGATTTCTGTAAAAGCTATAAAATTTGAAACTACAAATCATAAATCTTAAAACAAACATTTAAATTAAGCTAATTACTTATTCTGAAGCAGTATCTCTCTTACGTCATAACAATTTGTAAGCCAATCACAGCTAAGTGTAAGGTACTTGGCTATTTAATATTCGTTACGGTTTTGCATTGCTCAAGTGTTTCGGCATGTTTCAACAAACTTTCAAACTCAGAATTGTTTTAGATAAATAAAAAATTAAAGTTACTTTATTCGTTCAGTTTGTTTAAAGATACAAACTTTATTTTAAAGTGCTTAAAATTTGATAGAGGTTTGATGTTTTTGAGTGATTGAAATAAGTAATTTAGGAAGTGTTAGTTAAGTATATTCAGTTGTGTTGTCTATAATTAATATTGTACTTATTGCCTGGAGGTAAGAAAAGGTCTAGTTAACATAACCCTGAGAAACTTAATCATCATTATCTTCATAAAAAGCCTTAGGACTAAGGTTGTCTTTACTTTGTATTTCGTTGAGTATTTCGCGACCTTTTATGTTTTGTTTTAGTCATTTATTTTGATACTGTGAGTGGCACAGTTAAAATAGAAAATAAACCGATCACCCAGGGTATCGGTATCAAATTCAGTGGATCAGACCGGTTATGTATAACTACTGTGCAGACTTGTTCGCATAATGCACAAGCGTCTTTAAAAAAGGATGGAAAAATCACAACACTCTCAGTCTAATACTACAATCCTTTGTAGAGTGAAAATTTCATCAGATCGCTCCAATATCAGCAAAAGATACGTTCAAATTTCCTTCTTGAAAAACAGGAAAAATACGTTGATCATTTTCAAGCACGTTTTGAAGATAACCAACCATTCAACTTGGTGTGAAAAATTAATACCAATTCTAAGAAAGATACCGCTTGTAAAAATTATTATGATGACTAATAATAAGCCGAGCCTTTAATAACTGTAACATTATCTTTAGCCCACTTTTATTAAATATTCGACCTAAAATAACTAGAATTTTTGAATAAAAATTTCATGTCCAATCTTCTCCATCTATTTCAAAATTGTAATTCGTCTGGCGTTTAGAATACCAGTATTTTATTGTCAAAACGTGTAAGCGACATAATTGCGTTTGACAAATTTTAGAACAAAAAGTCTTAAGGTTTAAATTATAAATGCGTTTATTCTGTAACTTATATACTATGCACTTATACGATAATTCACGTCTTTTCTGTGCCTGTATCTTACGTACTTAGTAAGATACAGGCACAGAAAAGACGTGAATTATCGCCACACTTGCTCAAAGTGTTGGTGGTGAAGCTGTTAAAGCAAAATTATTCCTCATTTTTTTATTTCCTTTTCGTCTCCTCTTTCCTTTCCTCACACCGTTAGGAATACATAATCTATACTATTATATAAAATGGAAGTGTTTGATTGTTTGTTTGTTTGATTGCGCTTATCTATAGGACTACTAGTGGATTTGAATAATTCTTTTTGCGTATGGTAGCCCAGTTCCTAAGGTAGGTTAAAGGCTATGTAACATCACGCTACTGGCGACGGGAGCAGAGCAGTAAGCAAAGACGCGGGTCTTATTTATACACACACACGCTCGTTTATTTTCTACATACTCGTATTATGCTGCGTAACAATATCTTCGTATGGAACTAGCCTTTCATTGAACATTTCTAAACAAAGATTAAAGTCCTGATTAAGTTAATATTTCCATCAAGCTTATTAGTTAAGTTGCCGTGAGTTTGCAGCATAAACTTAAGATAGAATATCTATAAATTCAACTCAGGCTATCGAAAATAGTTCAACTTGATACAATGGCGGTAAGTCCTTGTATGTGGCTTTAAGTTTAAGTGATTCATTGTCCACTCTGAAGTATCCTATTAATATTATAAATGTGAAAGTTGTGTGTATAAGTGTGCGTGCGTACGTGCGAGCGTGCGTGCGTGTGTGTGTGCGTATGTGTGTGAGTGTGTGTTTCTTTGTTACCACTCAGCGCCTAAACGGCTGAACCGATTTCGATGAAAATTGGTATGTAGATAGAGTCGGTGATGACATACGCTACTTTTTGCCCCAAAATTGGTTTGGTGCCCGAGGCAGACAAAACACATTTTATCCGTGGGCAAAGCCGTAAGGCGCAGCTAGTAAATAACAATGGTATTGAATTTAGTATCAACTACTACATAATGACTGTCTTGACTCATTTGAAGTGTTGGGAACAAATGAGTTTCTTGCCAGTGCTTCTCATGGCTCTACTTCGTCAGCGAACTGGCTGTAGGTTAATTGGCTGACTTGTGTGAATTTTGACGTTTATAAGTATTAATTTAATTAACTTATATAAATAAATATATTTTCATTTTCATTTTTTATTTTCAAATGTTTAAAATAAAAACAAAAAAAAATGTTTTTCTTAATTGTTAATTGACTGGTTTTGTAATTGATCCTTGTCTGTCATTACACGAAGTGAGTCACAATATTATGTTATTTTGAATCCTACATTCATGTTTGTTTATTTCAACTGTAACGATTACAAATATGTAATGAACCGCAGGTTTAAACTATACCTTGAAAACTAAATTTTTGCACAAAGTATTATTTTAACGTACATCATGAAAACAAAACATGTATGTACACACATAAATGTTAACGATGTGGTTTTCAAGTATTATATTTTAATCTGCTTAGTCGTAAACTAAGAGGCTTTGATTCTAAAATTAAAATAATAAATCGAGAGTATTCGCTGACGTTATTAACGAACACTTTTGTACAATATTTTTGATATATGCCAAGTTTATTCACGTTTTTCCCGTAGTTTGTAGTAATAAATAATACCCGGCTGTTTTACTGTTCCACTGCAGGGCAAGGGTCTCTTCTCATATAGACAAGGTATAATAGTATTAATCGTAACGCTTGCTCAAGGCGGATTGACAATTTCAGACTTTTAAGTCCAGTTTTCCTCACGGTGTTTTCCTTCACCGTCAGTCAAAAAATGTCCAAGTTAAACTTTGAAAGTACATATGATTAGAAAACACACATTGGTACTTGCCCGGATTTGAACTACCTTGTGTTTACGAAGCGTGTATCTTATCCATTGGACCGACTTTTTTGATATAGTCCAAGTTTTCTTTCCATGTTTTCCGTAGTCTGCCAGTAGCATCCAAGATGAATTTGAAAATCTTCAGTGCCCTTCCTTGAGAGAGCATGACAACCTTTTCACAGCTAATGAATCTTATAAGGTGTTGCCCAAGGTTCAAAGCAACCTTTTCAGTTTAATTTCATTTTACTTTAACTTTCCAAATGCTTACGCTTCCAAAGATAAGAAGACTTTAAAACTTCAAAAAAGTTCAATCAATTTATTCCAAAGTGTTTGGTTGTTCGCTGAAATTCTTCGTGAGTCGAACGATGGTAGATACCGTTTTGTTCACATCGAATCCTTGCCGCCTATAAAGGTAATTGAAATTGATTGAATTTTGAATAAATTCAACGGTTTACCGCTTCTGATGTTTACGAAGCTCTTGTCTCATGCCGGCAAAAATTCCCGTGAACATTTCTTTATTCTTTTCATTCATGATTAAGGTCACATTTTATTCGATGATTGAAATTTTGAATAATTTTTAAGTTTCAGTATTTCAAGAGGCAAAACGGATATAAGATCACTTTGTTGACTGTCTGTCAAGACCTTTTTCTCAGTAACGCGTAGACATCAAGCTGAAGTTTTGAATTCTTTATCAACAACCTCATGCAGCTGTGAAAAAATCAAAGTAAAAAAATATGGCCGTTCTTGATATATAAAATGACTACAATTTTTTACGGAACCCTCGGAACGCTATTCTCACTCTCATTTGACCGGTTTTTAATATTTGATTGTCTTGATGTATACGTATCGTAGTGCTTACAACTTTTAGTTATAGACATAGTACTTGCTCGTGTCGTCTTAAGTTGTACGCAGATTAAATATATCTCCCAGAATCCGAAACTATTTTCAAAGGAATTTTAATACTGTCTGACTGTAGAGGCACTTTGTCCCGTAATATGTGCTTTGGAATAAATTCTTTGTCAAGGTCTTTTTGGACTACGAAATGAGACTTTTCTACTATTATCAAAATGTCCTTTTTGTCTTTTTATATATAACTACTTTCACAAAAGGAACAAAGTCTATAACAGTCTGCTGTACTTTATAAAAATTAAAACTAAAAATAACTAAATGTCTGCAATGTTAAGCTACTTATCCAATTTCCTAAGTACTGTAAAAAAAACACATAATAACACAGAATTACGGGTCAAATCGCAGGGTCCAGATAATAAATAAAGATAGTTACATGATGTCTACTTTCCTATCCATTAGGTCGTAATAATGAAAATAATAATCTTAAACGAATGGCACAATAAGATCACGAACATTTCTCAATTTCAAAACTTGTTCAAACCTAGAATGGATTGTAAATCAAGATAGAAGATGTAGGGGGTTTTAGAGCGATAGAATTGGCAAGCGATAAAATTGGTAATTATTCTAATTTATGTCAATTATAATTCCAATTGCATTTTATATTCATATAATACTATTCATTAATGTTATATTACTCAAACAAAGTTGTTTATTTATGTTCAAATAAGATGACTGTTGACTGCTTACCTTCACTGTTGACAAGCTCTGTGATCTGGTTTCTACTCATATTTTTGTGAATTTGTTTGGCAAATGTGTTGCATAAAGTGTGTCTGATGCACACGAATCTGTCCACATTTAGATTCACAACTGCATTGAGTGAGACTGCTTAACTACAACCTAATATTTTTCACCTAATTTGTCATATAATAACAATCACTACGAACTGCCCTTCTTCTCAGAAGAAAAGAATTTCACTTTGTCGATGTCACTGCGCATTTGTTTGTTCACAATTTTTAGAAATGCTGGCATAGGTCGCAAGCAAACAATAGTTGCTACCTATATGTATATACGTATCATGTAGGGGAAGGTGGGGGAATTGCGGACGCTTAAGCGGAATCACAAATAAAACTCAAACTATTAACAATAATCAGTCTGCCTTTATTAATTATTAAACTATAGTCGTTTACTTATCAAATCAACATTAAGTATTATATGAGATCAATCAACATTTATTAAATTTTAATGAAAAACAAAAACATATATGTCCGTAATTACCCTTAGCTCTTGGGGTAAATACGGACCAGTGCTGGGTTAATTGCGGACAACATGGGGTATTTACGGACGAGGTCCTATTTCATTTGCAGAATTCACAAACGTAGCCTCTTGAAGAAGACCCAGCACTGCAATTCTCATGTGCCCAGTTCTTACATATTAAACACATAATCCAGTCTTCGGTGGGTGGGTCACAATACTTTTCCTGGCAATAAATGCATAAATATTCATCATTTTCTTTATAACTTTCAAAATTTTTTAAATTTCTTACATCTTTTGGTCGTTTTTCTATAGTGTTTTTTGGTTTTTTATTTGTAGTTTTAGTCTTTCTTTCTATTTTCTTTTGTTCTTTTTGCTGTAGGTTTTCTTTTTCCGGTGTGCTAGTGAAAATAATGGAGTGTTTTTTTTTAACTAATCGTTTTGTACGAGTAGGTTTTAGAGTTGGTACTTGCACTACATCTCTAAGTGGTACTAAGGGAGATGGACAAGTTTGACTTGTTATACCTTGATTAACACCAGCTTCACTAACATTACCCACTAATGCAGACGTAGGTACTGTTTCGTTTAAATCGTCAAAGTTAGCGTCATTATTAGAAAATTGAAATATTTCCCGAGATTCTATTGGATTAGAAATATTTCCATTGGCAGCATCACCGACAACTTTAGATTCATTCTGGGACTCATTTAGGGTTGAATTATTGGTATTTGTTTGTATCTGTTGTTCAAGAGGAGAGACTGATGCAAAAATATCACCAAAACTTTCAAAGGTGTTTCTAAATTTATCTTGATCCATTGGACAAATACCAGCAGACTTAAAGCCATTCATAGCTTTGTCAGTACTTGTGGTTCTATTAAAAGCCTTTGTGTAAAGGCCTACAACATCATATGCCGTAATTTTAGTGCCTGGATGGTTGACCATGAAGGATTCACATTCTCTGTTATATGCTGTTTTTAGTGGGCCATGGAAAGTTAAATCTAAAGGCTGCATCCTATGGGATGTGTGAGGTGGCAAAGTTAAAACATGAATAAAATTCTTGCGACAAAATTCGTGCGCTTTCAAACTAACGTGGCTTTCATGGTTGTCTAGTATTAGTAAAATAGGATCTTCTGCAGATGGTTTTGCAAATGCTTTGAAATGCTGAAGCCAATCAACGAAAATTGATTCAGTTATCCAGCCAGAGTCAGAAACACAAGCCACCATGTTACTATTACTGTCCTTCATAAGCAGTGCATTCATTCGCTTTCTTTTAAATATGAAAAATGGGGGAATATATGTGCCTCCAGCATTAAAACAATTTATAACTGTGGTCAAGGAACCACGTTCTGCGCTGGTACATTTACCTACTTGTTTTAATCCTTTCGGTGCGAGAATCCTGGAATTTCGTTGTACAGTACTAATCCCTGTTTCATCAACATTGTAAATTGAATTCGACTTAAATTGGTATTTAATCATGAGAGTTTTTAAATTTTCAAAAAATATATCTGTTTCTTCTTGATTAAATGCTGTGATTCTATTTATCGAAGTAGCTTCTGGTCTTCGAAGTGATATATTCGGGTGTCTCGCCATAAAATTATAATACCAATCTATACCTGCCATTTTGGTAGCTTTATTGAAGTCATTTGCTATGTTATTAGCAGCGGCAAAATCAAATGCTATTTTTCTTAGGGTAGGAATTGTTATCCCAAAGAAGGCTTTGCAAGATTTTAAAATGAATTCGACCAGTTCGTTTTCTTGAGATTCATTAAAAACTGACTTCTTTCCTCTTTTTGGCATGGTACTAACACCGGCCTTTTTCACTTGATCAAAAAGGGTCGCTCTGGGAATTCCATACTTCTCTGCCGCCTGTCGAAAAGGAGTCTTTTTCTCTTTAACTTCTTGCACAGCTCTTTGTAAAGTTTCAATGTTGTAAGCTGGTCCTTTTTTCTTAATATATTTCCGAGGCATCTGGAATATAAAAATATTGCTATAGGTTTTGATAGATAGTGGGGTAAATACAAAAAATAATATTAAATAATAGGTTTTGATAAATAATGGGGTAATTACGGACGTCCGTATTTACCCCAGGCCATTTGTCCGCAATTGACCCAAAAGAGTTAGAAAAAGTACAACATCATAATTTTTAGGTTAACAAAATTTATCAAGGCAAACGATTGTACTATTTACTGGTCATTAACATTGCAATCGACAGAAAATATGACTTTATTACTGGCACTTGTTATTTTTGAATAACACTCAAAATAGTTAATACCAAAAATTACATCAAAATCACAAAAAATATGAAATTTCAATTACCTTGAAACGTGTGCGTAGCCGTCTGTTGGGAATGTTTGGTGGACACTAAAGATGGCGGAACGTAACGCGTGATTGCGGCGGCGGGACGCGGGCGGCAGGAATAGAGTAGTTATATGTTAGTCCGTATTTACCCCGCGTCCGCAATTCCCCCATCGTCCCCTACAAACAGACGCTTGCTTTAAAATTAGACACAAATGTCCACAATTTACTCCACACACTTTACACTACTTAGTATTTATGTTTATAATATCCTATTTACACGTTTATTCTACATAATATTATTTATTTTACATGAAATTTCATTTATTATTTTAGTAAAAACAGACACAACTATGGCGCCGGCGTCACTAATCGGATATCGCAGAATATCAGTGTTGCGGTTTATCATAAAAATCGCAACGTAACTGAGCGATGTCCAGATTTTTGGCACTAATGGGACACACACTCACACATTACAAACTTTATTTAAATTATTTTTTTTATTTTTATTTTTATTTTCTCATTTAAAATTTAAATTAAAATATGCTCGCTGACAAACTGACCTTTTCTTTTGTTTCGTAAACATACACATACTGGGAGATGTGGTGTTGCCAGTGAGCATATTTATTTTTTACTTTATTTTCTTTTTTAGTTTTGTTTTTTTTTGTTTTTTTCTTTGTAATAATTTAAGTGTGTTTCTGTGGTGAACAAAAAATAAATCTTTTTCTTTTCTTCTTTTCTTTTTTTTCAAACTTACTTGTATTTAGAGTGTGAAAAAGGTTATTTTAAAGTTCTTATAGTAGAAGCCTCTATGCTACTAATTTGCCATTTAATTTCAAAATATAAAATATGAATGTTGAAGAGACAAAGGAGGTATGTTTGGATCGCAGCAAATGGCGTTCTATAGTCTTTGCTTTTTTTTCATTTATTTGGATAAACTAACAATGATGAATAAAATTACACTAAAACAAAACATTTTCTTGTATACATTGTAGGATTCAATTCATCACCAACATCGCTTACCACAGCTAGGGGTTAATAGGAGACAGGCGTAAAGTTATTTAAGTATGTATGTATATAAAAATAATAAAGTAATTTTGTTAGCTTTTCTTCTATTTGAAAAAAGAAAAATGCTATGTGAATATAAAATAAATAAATTATCAATAGAACTCCTTAATTTAAGTAACTGAATTTTTACCGATATTCGGTCACAAATTTTTTATCTACTAAATATCGATGGATGAGTGCGGCTTACAACCGGCTAAAGTGGCGAAAATTGTGGAAGTTCTATGTCCTTTGGTTGATATGATGAATTAATATCGGCCCACAGACGTAAGGACAATCTTTTGTACAAGAATTAGTAGCTATTCTAATATATGTCATTAGAAAAAGTAGTAGGTGTAACACATACTCGCTTCTGCTCATGACGTGTACACGAATAGCCCAAGCTTAGTTTATAAGGAGTTATTGGGACGGAAACGTTCGGACGAATAGAACAATTTATTGATATATAGTTAACTATTTTAAATTATTCGATTACTTAGCATTGGCAATTTTTGTTCTTTCATTCATATAACAATAAATAGGTGTTTTAAACTAATAATAAATGGTGAAGGAAAATATCGTGAGGAAACCTATGGGCCTACCTCTTTTAGCAGTATTATTTGAATTTCATTTTGTGTTTTATTTTTTCTTTCGTTAAGTGTCTCCACGCTTTCTTAGGACGGATAGGCAAATGTAGTTTTTTTTAATTATAAGTCTATTTCTTTCCACTGCAGAGAAAGGCCTCTTCTCATACAGAGAAGACATGAGCATTGATCGCCACGCTTGCTCCAGGCGGATTGGCGATTACAGACTTCCTCAGAAGTTCAATTTATATAGTACTTATGATTTGAAAAATCACATTGGTACTTGCCTGGATTGGAATCCTAGACCGCGTGTTAACGAGGCGGGTGCCTTCACCACTGGGCATTTTACGAAGCAAGCCTACTAAAGCCTAGATAGTCATAGTCATAGTCATAGTTCTTTATTGGTAAGGGATTCTTACATGTCATATTTCCATTTAAAATACTTAGATTACAGTACAATAATAATAATACTTACATTACAAGCTAGTCAAATAAACAAAAAAACATTAAATAAATAAGAAAATAAATTAAAAATAGATAAAAATGTCAAATTCATAAATGTCACAGTAGTGGTATAAATAATAAAAAATACATAATAATTATCAAACATGTCAAGCTTTCACTGAAATAAATTCCTCATAAGAATAAAACGCCCTCTCAACAAGCCACTTTTTTAACCGCCTTTTAAAACTGTCTATACTTGGGGCACTTGTGATGGCTGCTGGCAGTCTGTTATAAATTTCTGGGCCCATAACATGAGTCGTCTTAGATGACTTGGTGAGCCTCCTAGAGACCGTAGATAATTGGCCTCTCTTCCTAGTGCTGTATGAATGACAGCTGCCTACCTTATCATATAGTTGGAGGTTCATCCTTACGTATAATGCAATCTGATATATAATTATAGAAGGTAACGTAAAACGTAACCTACTAAGCCTACTAAAGTGACTCTACTCTGCATGATGGTAAGCGTCAGTAGAATCCAGAAGTGGTAGTGGACCTTTCTAATATATACGTTTCAAGCTGCCTGGCATGGCGGCTTCCACTGTGGTAGCTTTGAGAGATGTTTTGTCATTGCGGTGTTAATAAGATTATTTTGACACTAAAACTGCAACGATTGTTCTGGAATGTGTGCAATTCTTAGTATCTGGATTTCAAGAATATTGGATAACATCTTAAAGCTTATATTAACGCAACTACTTTGCCTGACAGTCATAAACTTGTTTACCAAATTCAGAAATAAAAGAAAGAGTCTGAAAACTACAATCAAGTAACAAACAAAAGTATAATCTATTTATATATATAATTATGATCTCTCCGGAGTCTTTGGAATGGTTCTCTAGTTATCTTCGAGGTCGCCAGCAGCTGGTCCGCCTAGATGAGCAGTCATCGAATTGGCGTGACGTTGTTTCAGGCGTTCCTCAAGGCGGTATACTTTCTCCTTTATTATTTTCAATTTTTATTAACCTCATAACTAAGAACCTTCAGTGCGAGTATCATCTTTATGCCGATGACTTGCAGATTTACTGTCAAGCTGACGTGGACAAAGTGTCGTCGGCTGTCGCCATGGTCAACAGGGATTTGGATCATGTAAAGAATTGGTCTGATAGGTTTGGATTGGCGGTTAACCCCGCGAAGTGTCAAGCCATAATAGTGGGTAGCCAAAGATTATTAAGCAGGTTAGACACAGCTACGGTTCCACCTCTTGTATTCGATGGCGAAGTTATAAAATTATCATCAACAGTCAAGGACCTTGGCCTGATCATTGACACTACATTAAATTGGCGAGCACAAGTGGCCCATGTTAGTCAAAAAGTCACTGGTACACTACGTGCTCTATATCGCCTAAAAAATTTTCTTCCTTGGAGGTCTAAGGCAATGCTGGTGCAGTCTTTAATTTTCCCTTTAATCGACTATGGTGATGTATGCTACTTTGACCTGAATGCAGAGCTTCTCAATAAACTCGACCGTCTTCTCAATAACTGCATTCGATTTACTTTTAACCTTCGTAAGTATGACCATGTGTCCACTTATCGATCCCAGCTAAAATGGCTTACTATTTTCCAACGCCGACATTTGCGTGCGCTAACCACACTTTACTCAATCCTTACTTCCCCTAACCCTCCTCCCTACTTGATCCCTTATTTTCAGTACCTTAGTTCTATCCACGATAGAAAGCTCCGCTCCTCCAATAATCTTCTCTTAACGTGTTTCTCTCATACAACTGATTTTATTCACTCTTCTTTCCCTGTCCAATCCATTCTTCTTTGGAACGCGCTTCCTCTCGAAATCAGGAAGTCCACTAACCGTTATGTGTTTAAAGTTAAAGTGCGGGAGTTGTTATTATCCAAATAAAATGGCAGTTTTCATCACACAATATAATCTGTTTGTTTTATTTTTCATCTACATGTAGTTTATTAAATTTATATGTATTAGTATATCATATATATATTTATATATATAGTTTAAATTATATAGATATACTATTTTTATATTATTGTTATTATTATTATATATATGCATTTATTTAAATATATAGAATAATTCTTTTCTTAAAACTAAGTACTTTAAGCACCTACTTGATTGTCTCTGCATCACCCAATGGTAGACTGGTAGATAATGCCTCAGGCATTAAGTCCGCCTTTACATGTATGTGTATAAAGTTTTAAATAAAAAATAAATAAATAATCCGCAAGTTCTATCCACGGATTGTCTTTATCTAATTAATAGCGTCCCGCAGCTGGGTTTCATCTGTGTTATGTTACATCTATGATTACTGCTCTGCTACCGTCGCCAATAACGTGATGGTACATAGCCTATGACCTACCTTAAGAACTGGGCTATCAAATGCAAAAAGAATTATTCAAATCAGCCTCATAGATTCAGAGATTAGCAAAAAAAAAAACCTCCTCCGCTTTATTTAATAGTTATAGATAGTTAGATCAAACATCAATAGGCTGAGGTAATTTTATTTTGACATCTAATGGACCGTATGCTTGTTTATTTTTTTAGTTTTAAAAATGAACTTTTAGTATTCACGTAGCTTTAAACGTGTTATCTAAGACACAACCGATCAATCAATAAAACTAATAGAAAGGGGCTTCACAATAAGAACGATGTCAGTATTCAAATAAAACATTCCTGGACTGGCCTGTTGGTCTAGTGGTTAGTGACCCTGACTGCTAAGCCGGAGGTCGTGGGTTCGATTCCCACCCAGGACAAATCTTTGTGTGATGAGCATGAATGTTTGTTCTGTGTCTGGGTGTAATTTATCTATAATATGTATGTATTTACAAAAAAAAAATGTATATAAGTAGTATATCAGTTGTTTAGTACCCATAACACAAGCAAATATAATTGCTTAATTTGGGGCTAGATGGCGTTGTGTGAATGTGGTAGAATATTATTATTATTATTATTTATTCATTTTACTAAACATTTAACAGAACCGCTACCCTTAAAGTATGGTCCACGTCAATATTAAGCAAAATATATTATTAAAAACAAAAATCCTCTGAAACAAACCGGAAAGAAAGAAATCCTTTTTTTACATTATAATAATATACCCTATGTCACTCCCACATCTAATGATACCTCATATGTTCAAATCCATTTAGCCATTTAGGCTGTAGAGCATGCCAAAGAAATAGATACAAAGGCGCAACAAAAATTACCCTCCTTCACTTCGGCAGTCGGGAAAATAGCTCCTGCATTACATTTATTACATTTAAATAAACACGGTCTGGTAATGTGCTTTCCGTTGCGTACTTGCAATATTAGGATTATGATAGATCTATTTGCCGATTGAGAAAATTGTGTTTGAAATATGATAGCATGTTACCAGCTACTGTTTTTAAACAACGTATCGTTGTATTTGATTTAGATACTTATATTATAATATCACAACAACTAACGACGCATTCTAGACCCAAAGAAAGTATACATGAATAGCTTGTGTCATGGGTTCTAGAAAGCGAATAAACATCCATAAACACATTTTTTTAATACGTACATATTATTATACATAGAAACTCCCAGACCAATGCAAATAGACATGTTCATGCACATAAATATTTGCACTGAGCGGGAATCGAACCCGTGACTTCTACGTGGCAGTCCGTACACAATACCACCGAACCACAGAAGCAGCCAACAAAACATTCTTCTACTATGAACTTAGCATAATCACTGAATAGGCTAATTCCCGATCGCCATTTAAATTTAAAACGCTAGAATCTTATAAGTTGAGCCCTAAACCAGTTTATCACAGACAAAGGTTCTTTGTAAAAACTAATACATTCGTAGACGCTAACACTTATATGTTCTGAATCAATTAAAATTGTTCAAAGTAGCACCTGATATATACCTGTTTAGTTTTAGAAGAATTGGTAGAAAACGATGAAGTTTGTTCTATGATTTATTTCAAATTAATTACTATTTGTAAAGAGCCCGACACGCCGCACTTATTATAATTCCGTCTTAAGCATATACATCTCTTGCCCTTTTACCTTACGGTCGAATACGGCTTATCACGTTTTTAGCCATTGCTTTTGAAAGGCTTAACCCCAGTTTCTGAACGGCTGATCAACGAAAAATTTACTAATCACCGTTAAGTCCCATATGAAGTACCAATTGGGTCGCTTAAAGCATGAATATTTAGTTTAACTTGATCTAATTCGTTACAAATTAGATCAAATTAAACTAATTATTCATGGCTTAACAGGTGATTAGTAAATTTTTCGTTGATCAGCTTTTCAGAAACTGTGGGTTAGAGAACAGCCATCGCCATAGGTTACGGTAACCATAGATCTTCAGGCGCACCTATATACTTGTTAGCTGTCTAAGTTAAGTATATAAAAAAAATATCCCACGCAGCTTTTGAAATGTATTTCTATATAAATACGTATAAACCATCGGTACTCGAGATTATGCTGTATACCTTATTTAATTTCTGCATCACCTAAAAGATTACTGCTAATGTATGGAATTAAGACCGCCTTTGTTCAAGAGGTATTAACTAAATTAACAAGCAATGCCAAAAAGATTTCTATGTACTTAGCATTAGATACAATTTCGCAGAATCCGTGTTAGCAGTTAGAGCATATTTGATTAGCAACCGTAAAATTACACGGTCTGTCACTTTTTCAGAGTTGCAGTTGCAAAAATATTCTAAAACAACCACAAAGGGAGTAAATCCTCAGTCAATCCGCTTTTAAATATGTAACATCAGCAATCAGGTTTGAGAAGGAATGGAGACGACATTTATAAATTATTTATTTTCATAAAAATATCATTTGAATACAATTTAGTCTGTGGTTCGGTGGTACTGTGTACGAATTACAACGCAAAGGTCTCAGGTTCGATCCCCGGGTCAAGTAAAGTGATATTGGGTTTTTCTGTTGAAAAATTCTAAGTATTATCCCGGAGCCTGGAATTGTGCCCGCTATATGACAACAGGCTCGCGCCTTGTTAGGTGGGACCAAAATTAAAAAAATAGCGAGAAATGGATGGTTAAACACCTCTGCCTACCCCTTCGGCGATAATATGCTTGAAGCTATGTATATATGTATATAATTTGGTATAACATTTGTATCAATAGAACACAGCTCGTTTCA
Source organism: Parascotia fuliginaria (assembly GCA_963082885.1). Lineage (NCBI taxonomy): Eukaryota > Metazoa > Arthropoda > Insecta > Lepidoptera > Erebidae > Parascotia > Parascotia fuliginaria. The sequence continues at coordinate 11,072,064 of OY720194.1, read as the reverse complement.
GCGACTGCTTCGGTGCGTATTGGCTATTGTGTGAGGTTTTGAAAATCATTTATTTAGATGTATTTTGTAAATGCGGATGTAGATTAAGACAGCTAAGTTATAAGTATTGCGTTTGGATACGTGCGTTTTTATAGGTAAATAAGAGCGCCAAAGGACTTTTTGCTTAACGTATTGGTATCCTTTCGTTTCTTTACTCTCCTTCTCCCTCGCGATAGATAAATGCATACAAATGCAAAAAGAAGGCCATGTTCAGAAGCGACAATAACCACTATGTTTGCTTGCTACAGCAGTTGTATATAAATGCATGAACATGCATACAGCTTATAAAACAATCGTATTACAATATTTCAACGATATTAAAAATAAAATTTAATTCATAAACAGCTCCACCCCACTATTAAACTTCACAAAGGAGCTGACTTTTGTCTCACTCCCCTACAGCGACAACGTTTATCTCACGTTATTATTAAATCCCTCTACATATACGTTTACCTATTGAAGCGACCACTTCTAAACGATTAACTCCTTTCTATAAAGCTGGATAAAGAAACTATTTTATGTTTAAATAGAAAATATCGCATTCAGTGGACCCCTCAAACCGATGGATAGAAAAACGAAGAAAAAGAGAAGGAAAAAGAGCATTAATTTCAAACAGAATAATACAATATATTATTGCAAATAATAACAAATTAATATAAAAATCGCCAACCGAACAACACTGCAATGCAGCTTCAATCGCTTTAAATCAAACATAATCAGATGTAGAGGGATTTATAGTCAGCGCTGTAATCTATTCAAGGTGCTAATATCTTTGTTGAGTTACTACCTACTACTAAAGAGGGTTAAGTATTAGTTTGGTTGATTGATAGCGGTTTTATTGATTTGTGAAGTGATATTTTTACTGGCTAAAGGAATTATATAGCTTTACGCCGCTTAACATGAAGAGGTAGACTGGTATGTAAAGAAACTTACATTACAAAACATGGGTTCTTTTGTGTCCTATGGAACAGAAAGCCTATTGCCAATTTCTCTAAATTCAGACTCCGGGATAACACTAAGAATTTCTTAACAAAAAATCTCAATGTCACTTCATGTGACCTGGGGATAAAGCCCGATACCTATGTGAAAATCCGTATACAGCAATGCGGCGGTCACTGTAATAAAACTTTTTTATTATCGAAAATAGTGATAAATTTAAATGCAGTAAGAATTGAATGGCTATAGAAAATTTTATTCAACTTACAGCACTTTATTTTAGCTGACTGCGATCACTAATCAACCTGCCAAGCGTGCTGACTATTCTTCATCATATCGAGTGGTTAGTGGTCAACCTAGTTTCAGGATTTGTTCTGGTCGCTCATAATTTATTAAAGAGGTATCCGATTAGATCTAACGACTGTTATCAACATGGTAACAATCGGGACCGACTTTCGTTCAAAGCACGGACACACTCAGATCTATTCCACTATGCGGTCACCCATCCATAGGCCAGCCGCACTTTTAGTTGCTCATCTCGCTAATCGTTTACCGATCAGGGAACCTACCACAACCTCTTATAGCAATCTATATTTTATATTTATAGCATTATAGCAATTATAACCTTACATTGTATCTATCCTTGTTTTTAATGGTACAAAAGAAAAAGACAAAACACAATGTAACATTAAAATAATACTGCTATAAGAGGTGATGGTAGGCCGCTAGTGAATGCAACGTGCTGACTATTGGCAGAGGTTTTAGTCTGACAAACGTTCAACACGTCCAATTGATCGGCTTTTTAATAGAGTCACCTCTTTTAAAACTTTCTCTAAATTTACAAAGCACTTATCTAAAACCGATTCGCTAAAAGCACATTCGATGCCACTACGAAAGTAAACTAAAGGGTCGTAACTAACAAACTGTGTGAAGCTGCTGTACCTCCCCGCCCTTTCCTCCCTTTCTATAACACAGCACATAGTGCAGCAATAAGTCACTTGGATAGTAATGTCGACGTGTCGCTAAACGCTTGTCTGACAGATGGGTAGAATGTTCGTTGATGAGATTATTTGAATCTGAAGTTATGTGTTTTTGATGATTTTTTATTTTGAATTGTAACAGTTTTTTGATTTTTTTAAATTTGCTTACTAAAGTGTATTCAATAAGCCTGAGTAAGCAGTTGGTGGAGTCTAGGTCCCACCCAGCGAAAGAGCAGACGAAAAATTTTTTTTTTTTTATATTAATGTAAAAATACGTAAAATATCTATATCTAACATTTTATCATTATATTTTTCTGACTATATCAAAATATTTGCTATTCTTTAAAACCTTGTGTATACTAGAGAACAATACAAAATACCTTGGAGCTGGTAAAACCTTTATGGATATATGGTGGCCAACCTGTAGCATGGCCATGTTAGGGGTTTGCTTTCCCCCCCTCTCCCCCTGTGTCTTTAATCGTGGCCCACAGAACTTTTCTGATCCATATGTGCGTAATTATTTATATGTGTAAACATAGTCACATAAGAAGCAAGATCCTTATTAAGCAGTAAAAATCAATAATAATATATTATTTGAACGTTTGCCAGAACAAAACGTAATTCGTTTGCACCATTGGTTAATATCAATTGAGTCTGCTTCTTATATATCTATCTGTTTACTCGTTAAAGCACTTATGTCTTAACGACACTGAAGCCCAATGTCCTTCAGTAAGAACAAACTCAGTGAGCCGTTCATAAGTGAACATAGTTATATCGATTTGGCCTCAAAGTAATAAATATAACATGTTATATTTGATTAATTTTCTTTATTTACTTGACTTATTACTTTTGTAATCGAGTTTCAGTTATTTCTAGGATAATGGCATAGCAAAATGGCCTTTTTTCCCGAAAGGGTAGGTAGATGTGTATAAAATTAATGTTTTCCCAGCTATGTAGAATTCTGTGTTACAGGACCTTCGTCAGCCTACGAAACCAATTTTACGTAACCAGTTACTTGTGAATAATCATTTTTCTTGCTACAAAACTAATTTTGTTAGAAGAAAAAACCCCAAACATCTTTGTACGTAACTAGTTTCGTAGTAAGAAAAATAATTCTTTCCAACTTATTTTCATAGGAGGCCGAGGTGGTCACGGGGGCCACCCCATTGCCATTTATCAGGCACAATTCCAGATTTTGGGCTAATACTGGGTCTTTCTTGATAGACAAATTAAAATAATTTTACCCAATGATTGAATCCGAAACCTATGTTTGTCGTTTATTTTTGATGTCTTAGCAAAGTTACTACAATTTATATGCATAACAAGCACATTACAGTAGCTACTTAATATCAGGTGGGCCATATGCTTGTCTCTCAAACGTTATAAAATTTTATAGCTATTTTAAATATTCTGAGAAAATCTATGTTTATAAAGTCCCCCGCAACTAAGTGCTTGTCCCTTGGCGCGACAATCGTTTATTTTTTAAAGAAAGATGTTGAAAGAGGACAAACTGTTTACATACAGTGTGATTCTTTGAATAATTCCTGTTTTATCAATTAAAACATTATTTATTCCTTTTGCTTTGTTGGTTTTTTGTTTCTTCTTCATTTGAAAATAAGTTTTGTACTACGATGAACTTACAAACATTATCAATAGACAGAAATGTCACTTAAACTCAAAACGGATATTTGTAGATGGTTTAAATAACTGTTTGGATGGTAATCGAAAGTGTGACAAAGAAATAATTCCATCTCTGTCCTCCTTACTTGAGACGTTTGTTAAGACCTGTTTTGATATTTAGTTTCTTTCCTAAGTCCTGGATTGTCATGCTCACAGAATGTCATTGTTTCCTTTGTACTGATGGTTAAGGGGCGAATGAGGCAAAAGGGGTACGTCATGCCCGTGAACGGATACTAGTTGGGGCAACTGGGCTTGACACGGGTTACTTCTGAATAAACAGAAATTTGTTATAATTGAAACAATTTAATTTTGTATACAAAGTGACATGACCCTTTTGTCTTTTATACAAAAAGGCAGGATACTAAAAGAAAACTTAATACTTAACTACTTAATTTATATTTTATATTCTGTTTTAATATGGCATCGACATCAATCTTTCTGAGTTGTATTTGTCGCTGATTGTTTTTTTATTTTTTGACTCGACAAATTCGAAATCACATTTCATAGAAACTCGGTTTTAGGTTCATGAAAACTTTGTTCTAGGAATTAGAAGGTGTCATCAAAATAGTAATAATATTATTACAACAACTACACACGACGCTTAATTCTCATAATTATGTTAGAAACATTTGAGAATGAGGGTTTTAGGAAAATTTTCGCCACCAGCTGGCGTCACTTAGGTGAACATTCACAAAAATTCAGAATTCATTTACAGTTTGAAATCAAAAGAATACGTGTGTAAGTGCCTGGGCCTGACACCTTAGTGCTGCTACCTCGTAGGCGCCATTTTAGAAAACCCTCATTAGGTCACTTTGTGTCTATGGCTAGATCATCATCGGTCCAAGCAAACATACACATGCACCAAACCGTTTGATGCATAACCCTTTGTAAGATGATTATGCATTAAAAATGTTATCTAACTACCTATGTTTAATAATTGATCAGAAAGCTTGAACTTGTGATTTTTAAAGCCAGACTGCAAGGTCGATAGAAATAGAGCGCAGACTTAGCCAGTATTAATAACTATTTCTATCCCACAACTTTAATATTAAAGAGGTAGGTATATTTATTATTTATTTATTTATTTATTTATTACTCTTAAACTTACATCTATCTTTACAGGCAAGCCTAATGCGACAGAGAAGTTGAGCTTTTTATCTAGTTTATAACTATATTTATTTCTACATCCTAATACATGATTAAAACTAACCTAAGTACTGCAGATGCAATAAGCAGTCTTAGTAAATTCGTTCAGTGCACATGAAAACAGATCTATCCGGTCAGACAGCGTGTTGAGCACACGCAACGCCCGCACAAGCGGCGCGCGCTGCAGCAGGTTGGTGCGTGCGCAAGGCACAACCAGCAGCGGCGGGCGTCGGCGACGCCCTCTGTATTCATCCGGAACGCACAGCTGAACCGTCTCTAAGATACCCGGATTGTGTATCTTACCGCGTATTACACTAAATATGTAGGTGGCGAGAGCTACCTCCCTTCTTACTTCGAGTCTGTAATAACCAACCATTCCCATAACAAATAAAGTAGGATACAGTAGTGGGTACCCTGGGAATACGCCATACTGCTTCAGATATAAAAACCTAAGAAATTTGTTTTGTATGCGTTCAATCATTAATTTATACTTTTCTTCGTGTGGAGACTAAATGACCGCATTGCACTCCAAGTGACTCTTTACGAGTGCTTCGTACAGTGCTTTCAAGGCCCTTATATTGGTAAAATTGTTAGCCTGCCTCAAAACAACCCCCAAATTTCGGTACGCTTTCTTACATACGTCTATGATGTGCTGCCGAAATAGCAAATTGCACTCGAAGCGCACGCCCAGGTCTCTTACCTCCGTGATGCGCTTTAACGGCAACCCATCCATGACGTATTTGTACTGTATGTACTAGCTTTCCGCATTTTTACCCGCGTCTTTGCTTACTGCTCCGCTCCCGTCGCCAGTAGCGTGATGTTACATAGCCTATTACCTTCCTCGACAACTGGGTTATCATATGCAAAAAGATTTTTACAAATCTGATTGGTAGTTCCAGAGATTAGGGCGTTCAAACAAACTTATCCACTTTACATAATAGCATAGATTGAGGAATTGTTTTCTGTTATGATGTGTGATTCTATGAGTTATTTAATTCTAAATAAAATAGTGAAGGCCATCATACCAGTAGTTTCGCTTTTGGTATGGTGGCCACCACTTCTGGATTCCACTGACTACTTACCATCAGGCATAGTGGAATCATTTTAAACTAATGTCGATGTTTCTTAAGTCTGCTTCTCTACTACCTACTTCGCTACGAATTTTGGTACGGTTTGCATTATTACATAATATGTAGGTACAGTAGAGAATATCAAAACCATATAGCCTTTGTTACTCGCTAAAAGTGTAACTTTCTAATGACGAAAGAATTTTCAAAATTGATCGAGTATATTTTGAGTTAAATCGTAGCAAATAAAGAAAAAACAATTTTTTCCTCTTTTTAATATTAGTTTAGATATTAATATTTTGATATGCTCGTGCGAAGCTGTGACGACTGGCTAGTATTAATATCACAAGTAAAAATATCATAATTTTTATCTTCTAATAATTACTATAAGGCTCAAAATTGTATACTATTTTTGTAGGTACTTACGTCGCACCATTAGTTGATATGTAGAAACGAACATAATGTATTAATGTTTGCCCACTATCAATCATGTCGTGGACATATGTTTGGGGTATCGGATGATCGCTCGAATTCTATCAAAGGAAGTTGCGTAACAAATTGTGATGGATTTTTAGGCTTTTCTTTGATTTTAGTCTGTTGTTTGTCATCGTGGACAGTGAAGGTTAGAATTGGTGATGGTAGAGGAGCAATGAGGGTTTAGGAAAATTGTCGCAGACCAGTTGACGCCACTTTGGTGAAGGTCTTCCATTTTGACAGCGCTATCAAAACAAATATTTTTCAGTGTTCATTTTGGAAATTTAAACGTTTAATTTACCAAAATGGATAATTCACGTGCTTAAGGATAAAAGACAATTGCTGAGAAGATTTTCTAAAATGGCGCCCACCAGGTGGCAGCACCGACTAATTAGGTCTAGCTGTCAAACGCTTTTGAAAGTTAACCCCTGATTAGCCCAATGTGAAAGTCGAAGTGGCGCCATCTGGTGGTTAATGAAAATTTATTTTAAACACCCTCATTATTCTAGTAAAATATTCCCTTTAAGTCGATTGCCTTGCTGGTGGATGTAAGTCTGACTGCCTCAGTGGTGCGGTAGTACTGTGTACGGACTGTCACGCAGAGGTCGAGCATGTGAAAAATTATTTTTGCGTATGATAGCCCAGTTCTCGAGGAAGGTTATAGGCTATTTAACATCACACTACTGGCGAAGGTAGCAGAGTAGTAAACAAAAACGCGAGTGAAACCGTGCCGAAGTATCTTCCTTTCTTTCGTATCATTATCCGTTGCGTAGTTTAGAAGAAATAAGCGCAAAAAGAAACAGAAGAAAGTTTTTTCTTATAAAAACAATTTAAGGACTCGTAAATTGTAAAAGCCACTATGTTATAGACAAAAAACACAATACATGTTAGCTTCTAGCCTCTAAACTATATGTTATTATGTCGACTCATTTCAAAAACAGTCTTTATCAGTCCCACATGAATCGTCCATATTTGTATAAATCATAAGCTATCTACATTCGCATAGATCAGCATACACCCTTATCTTAATACTGTATGCGAGCGAGATAGTAACACTATAAATGCCTACATAATACGAGTGAGCGAGACAACCATACTATAATGTGTCAAATCTTCTAAAGCATCAATATCGTAGCCTGAATGACATTTCTAATCTTCGATATCGGGCAAATTGACGATGGATGGATGAAAACAAAAATTATCTTTATTTTATTGTTCGTAAGGTGTAGTTTTGTGTGTAAATGCTGTGAGGGCTAAGTTGCCTGTCACACCGTTTGCGGGTGACGTAATTAGAAAAGTGCTTTTGCTTTTAGAACAGTAAAATGCATGTGTGATGCAGCTGAGTAAAATTAATTGTAAACTTACCGTAAACTCTACCAATTTTATTTTTAATTAGTTAAATGATTTTACTATTTTACGTCGTTGGTGACGTAGAGCCTACATTTTCAGTGATAAGATCCTACGCTTAACCTTCAGAGGGCTTATACAACTGACATAAACGCTATTAGAATAGAATAGATTAAAAAATGTGTGGGATTGACATAAGCCAACATTGTGTTAATCCCATACATTTTTTAATTTATTAGCGTTTATGCCACTAGACAGCCACTTGTCTAGACTCTCAGTTCAACTACAAAAATTTAGTTTTTATCAATGGGCGGGTTCGACAAGCTTAACCGACAACCTGATAAGGGTAACAAGCAACCGACGGATGGACGACTTGCGACCTCCCAAAGTGGCGACACCTGAGGGAGGCCTGTATCCAACAGTGAACATCTTTTAAAACAAATGATTCATGATTGATGCAAATAATTGTCTCCGATGGTATAAACCACGACATAAATGATATAACGTTACAAAATCAGCGTTTTATTTGGTAGACCACACAATACTACGATAACCTTACAATACGGTGTGACAAACATCCAACCGGACAGTATGTAGACACACGAATGATTGAATTACCAAATCAAATCGCACGATTTGTTGGTCCCAATTCTGCATATTAAACTCAGTTTACTCTACGCAGGGTAGTTTGACGGCTAAACAGGCTTACTGTTATGATATGATGTGGTTTGTGCGTAATAGTTGTGACGTCATAATAAGAAGGAAATGCTTTTGGTTGGTATTGTGTGAGTTAGAGTGAAATGAAAAATATGTGATTGTCGAGAGTGTGATGTTAGTGAGCATTTGGTAAATATTTATGTTAGATTTTTGTCTGAAAATATACGTAATTTAGGTAGATCTATTATCAAATTTAGAAAACTGATTGTTATCGTAGATTTACATACTGTGTTGCAAGACAGTTTTGAAACTACATTCATATTTAGTTTAACGAGTACAAAGTACACTTACACCTAGTTTCTAAAAGGCTGATCAATGAAAAATTAACTAATTACCTGTTCAATCTCATGTGAAGTACCTAAAAGCATGCTAAAAGCAAGGATAATTAGTTTAATTAATTAATAAATTATTTATAAATTTTTAATTATTTAAGCTTTTAGCAACCCGATTAGTACTTTATATGAGATTTAACAGCTGAATAGTTAATTTTTCATTGATCAGCCTTTTAGAAACTTTGTGCTAGACTTATACTGTTGTATTGCTTAAATGTTAAATCTCTAAGTATTAAAATGTTTGGATCATAGCAAATTGCGTTCTATAGTCTTTGCTTACTCTTAATGGCAGACAGCCGTGAAGATATATTAGTATAATAATGTATTTCTTATGTTTTGTAACAAAAATATCATTCAAAATAAACTTAGTATTACCAACTGCGTCACTCATATAAACAGTGTGACAAAATTTCACAAAAATATTATAACGGCAAGATTGATGGGTCCACAATACTCCTTTGTGGAAGAAACCTTCTGTCTCATTATTGTGATTTATTTTGTTGCTACAACCTACATGTGTACAGTATTACCGTTTCTTAAAGTGTATAAGGTAGACATCACATTGGAATATAATAATAATAATAATAATATTTCAACAACTACACACAACGCCATCTAGACCCAAAGTAAGCATATTATATGCTTGTGTTATGGGTTCTAGAATACGGATATACATACTTAAATACTTTTTTTTTTTGTAAATACATACATATTATACATAGAAACACCCAGACCAATGCAAATAAACATGTTCATGCACACAAATAGCGGGAATCGAACCCGCGACCTCTGCGTGGCAGTCCATACACAGTACCACCGAACCACAGAAGCAGTCATAATGGTCGTACAACGAAGGTTAAAAATAACATTACGGTTTGATAGATCCACGCTGGTTTTAGCATGAATAGGCCGGATCGACTGGGGAAGTACTACCCTCTCATAAAAGATCGACGTAAGAGTAGTAGTATCCGTACTACTGCGTTTCGTTCGGTGAGTGAGAGCGCCGCAGGCCCAATTTCCTCTCTTTTCTCTTTCCTCACCTCCCTCATTCCTTTCCCATAACCCCATTCCCAGCCGCTATAGTGGAGGCTACCATACCGATGGCTTTTGGTTTGGTGGCCACCACTTCTGGATTCCACTGACTACTAACCATCAGGCGTGGTGGTGTAACTGTTGTACAATTTGATGTTGTTTTTTTTATAGTGTGACATATGCCTTATACCGATGGCTGTATCATTGATTTATATACAGAAAATACCAGAAATAAATGTAATTGGTACTCTTCAATATATTTTGCCAGCTGGGTTCTTCTTTGTAAACTTGCTTTTTAGAAAATGCTGTTCGTAGTATGGATGTTGTAACATAAAAGCATTACGCCTTATTATCAAAGGGGTAGGCAGAGTTATAAAACACATATTTTGCCCAGAGTCCATGTACAGGGAGCGTGTCACCATTAGAAAGTTACAAATATGACATAGGCTTTATTTAACACATAATGAGCCTTTTTTTAGAATTTCAATATTTTAAGCGCCTTTGTAAACCTGAATGATGCAATTCGTCACTGTTGTTTTAAATGCAATGATATTTGCCGTAGACATTTGTTGTAAGACCGAATAAAACTTTTGATACCGAAGCGAAGCGAGGGCGGACGTCTAGTATTATTAAATATTTTGTTGATAGAGTTTCTAATACACACAGAACCGACGGTGTAAGTGTTATGTCCTTTTTATAATATAATAATAGTCTACCATAAGCACACAGCGCCATTTAGCCCCAAATTAAGCAATTATATTTGCTTGTGTTATGGGTACTAAACAACTGTTAACTATTTATATACATTTTTTTTTGTAAATACATACATATTATAGATAAATTACACCCAGACACACAACAAACAATCATGCTCATCACACAAAGGTTTGTCCTGGGTGGGAACCGAACCCACGATCTCCAGCTTAGCAGTCAGGGTCACTAACCACTAGACCAACAGGCCAGTCAAAAAAAAGTTTATAAAGTTCTGAAACAAAAAAAGAGATTATAGACAAAACACTGAGTACTAATCTGTCGTTATTTTACGTTTAAAAAAGAACTTTGACATTATATTAGCTTGAACAGCCCCAAGGTACAAGCCATCAGAATTCTACACTCATTGTTATATCCATATTCTTTCTGTGACGTCACTTCTGTGAATATTGTATGAGAGTTGAGTTTTGTTTCAATTTGGAGTTGAGCCCTTTGTTTGAGTGTGTCGTGAACGTGGACTAAATAATTCAAGCAACATACAATGTGTATTGTTTTGTTTCAACGTTATCGAGGAAGAGAATATTTTAATGAACTCTTTTTCCACAATGATAAGTATTAAAAATATAGCTCCTAAAACGTTTAAACTTAAACTGTGTAATGAAATAACTATTTTTTATACACCTTTGATGACAAACAATCATACGGCCCACCTGATAGTAAGTAGCCGTAACCTTTAGAGATGCCTCTATTTTCTAAGCATTGCAAAAATAATTATTATATTACAAAATACAAGAAATGTTTCCTACTATGGAGGAAGAAAGGGAAGGAAAAGGGAAAACGAAGAGGATCGAGGAGGCCTCTAAACTCTAATGAAACCAAATAATTATATAATAATATATAATAATAATTATATATAAAAAAAAAAGACTGGCCTGTTGGTCTAGTGGTTAGTAACCCTGACTGCTAAGCCGGAGGTCGTGGGTTCGATTCCCACCCAAGACAAACCTTTGTGTGATGAGCATGATTGTTTGTTCTGTGTCTGGGTGTAATTTATCTATAATATGTATGTATTTACAAAAAAAAAAAAATGTATCTATGTAGTATATCAGTTGTTTAGTACCCATAACACAAGCAAATATAATTGCTTAATTTGGGGCTAGATGGCGCTGTGTGAATGTGGTAGAATATTATTATATTATATTATTATTATTATTATAATTCACATACTCATATATATTCGAAACTGCAAGCATAACTATGTTTATTATGTATGCACTCGGTCAAGTCTTAAGTTACATACCACCACTTGTTGCTTGAACTAAGGTAGTAATGAACGCGTTGGTTAACTTTGACCACTACATTTGAACGTATTGTATTGCTGTAATTAGAATGCAAATTCTGTCTGTATAATTCTACTCATCCTACTAAGTTATAAATGCGAAAGTTTGTGTGTGTATGTGCGTGCAGTGATATGAGTTCAAATAAAAATTTAAATGACATTATTGATTTTAAATTATCAATTTTTACTACAAAAAGGCTTGTTTTATTCCCAACATAAAATTAACTGGCGGTCTGAGCTTAAACCTAAATGTAGGTGAAGTATTAGGAATTACAATATTTAGAAATAAAACTGATCTGATGTAGTCGCATTGCGCCTGCAATGCTAGGAACTCTGCGAAGCCACTACCTACCGTGAATGCGTGGGGCAGGTGAAGGTATTGAGGAAGGTGAGGAAAAAGGAAAGGGGGAAATTGGGCTTATGGCGCTCTCTTTAACCGAACAAAACGCAATAGTACGGATATAATATTACTCTTACGTCGATCTTCTATGAGAGGGTAGTACTTTCCCGGTCGATCCGACCTATTCATGCTGAAACTAGCATGGATCTACTACCGTAACCTACATAGCTGTCGAAAGAGCTATCTTGTCCACTACTAGCACGATTTTATGCAAATTACCTCACATCATACTCTTTTTATTATGATGTTTATGAGAGTAATAAATAAATACGTATGACTTTGATATAAAATACAGTATTATGTAATTATATTGCAAGTTATATTCTCAGGTTGACATTTATTTTAGACGATACCTACGGGGAGATTTGAGTGGTTCTAAATTTAGATACCATACAGTAAACACACTTACAGGCAAGTCTTATATTAAATTCTTCGACCTATGCAAAGAACTCGACCACTCAAGTAGCTAACAGTGAAAAACTTTTGAAGTGTTTTTAAATGCCAAGTAAAATTTTATACTTCTAGAATTTGTAAATGAATAATGCAATATTTGATCAAATTTCTGAAACTTGGCCAAAGCGAACTTTGTCGGGCTACTTACAGAATGTTACATATAACCTATTTTGCACTTAGTTAGAAATTCCCAAGTGTTCGCCAACTGTGTTGCAGAAAATTTCAAATATGCCGTTCCGGTCAAGTGACTCCTTAGCGAGTTGAAATAGTAGTTTAAATATCTTTCACAAACTTCATGGTCCAAGAACTTTGTCTTTGGCGTGTTTTTAACTGTGTTGGTGCAAAATGGCCGCGTTTTAATTGAATAAAAGTAGCTTAAACTTATAGATTAAGACGATCGTGATTTCTCCTTTTTCATGAGCACACGGAATACCGCAATCGACTCTAAGGTCCTATTATCCTATATCTAACAGTGAATACACAATATCTTAACATAAAATACCCTAAAAAATTTAAAACTACATTCACAATTTTTCCTCACTACTAATCGCAGATCTTCATGCTTTTGTGCCAGTCCCATCCAAATTCACTTAAGTTCAACGACGATTTAGGCAATGCTTTTTATAAACATGCATTCGGTCCAGATAGTATATGGTAAACATAACCTATAATAAAATAATAATATTACAACAACTTCACACAACGCCATCTAGACCCAAAGTAAGCATATTATCTATGTTATATTTTGTGTTATATAAAGGTTCTAGAATGCGGATAAACATACATGATAATTTTTTTTTGTAAATACATACATATTATACCTACATATAAACACCTAGACAAATGCAAATAGACATGTTTATGCACAAAAATATGAACAGAGCGGGAATTCTATGGACAGTGCTGAAATAATTGTTCTAACATATTTCTATTTTTCTTTCTCAACAAAACAATTTAAGTTATATAGCAAAGAAGCAGGTTACTAAAGCTAATCTAGCGCTTTTAATGTTGATCAAAAACTCCATAGCCCATTAAAACAATGCACGGTAGAGAACGTTAAGCTAGCTATTTGCAAAACTGCCTGCACACTTTGCACTTAGAATATTCAGTGCAGCACGAAAAGCGCTGCACGAATTTCATATTCTATTACCAGTTTAAACTAAACAAGCTCTTTTAAATATCCGGTTTTAGCCAACTTTCTAAATATGAAAACACCGCTTTATTTTAAGTTTTTAAAGTAATCTAAGTGATTCCTCTCTTCCTTACGATAAGCAGGCAATAGTATTTCATCGTTTCACACTCCCCTTCTTACTTGGAGTCATTTATTTATAATCAGAACGACAAAAGTACAGTTTATTTATAATCAGAACGACAAAAGTACAGTTTATTTATAATCAGAACGACAAAAGTACAGTTTATTTATAATCAGAACGACGAAGTACAGTCAATTACTCTTATCACGCAGTAAAAATTTAAAATATATAAAACTAGCTTTTTGCTACGCAGTTTCACCTGCGTTTTTACTTACTGCTCTGCTCCCGACGCCAGTAGCGTGACGTTACATAGCCTATAACCTTCCTGAAGAACTAGGCTATCATACGCAAAAAGAATTATTCAAATCAGACTGGTTTCAGTTTCAGAGATAAGCGCGTTTAAACAAACAAACAGACAAAATCTTCCGTTTCATATAACAGTATAGATAATGATGATCTCACAAGACAAGATACAGATCTAGTCCATATCTTGACGCCAGCAGCAGAGTGCTGGCGACAGCTTGGTACTACAAACGAAGGATGCTGCCTGGCTCTGTTTTAATTATCAGGCACAAAAAAACTACAGTTTGAACGCGTTAATCTCTGGTACTACCAATCTGATTTGAATAATTCTTTTTGCGTATGATAGCTCAGTTTTCGAGGAAGGTTATATGCTATGTAACATTACGCTACTGGCAACGGGAGCAGAGCAGTAAGCAAAGAGGCGAGTGGAACTGCGCTGCGGAAAGCTAGTAGTCTATATATTATTTGTTCATAGGTATATTAGGCTGCGATAACACCTTATCAACAGGCGAGCTTATTTAATTATTTTGTGTGCGTTCATTATAACGATAATTTTTAATTTAGTTGTTTTGATTTCATAAATTATGATAACGCACGCGTGTTGAATGCTAATTAAACTTATTATTATAACAGTTAACACTTATTTCTCGGTAAAAGGGCATTGTTCTTAAAAAAGACAAGTATTTAGTTCATGAATAACTTTGATAGTTTATTCGACTAGTACCCCAAGTTATTTCTAGGAAGAACAATTGCAGGATCTTAACGAAGAAAACTATTCAATCTAAATAATTACTGAGTCAAATTCACCAAAATTATTATATCTATTATGCAAGCATATGGCATAGTACCTATAAACTTAGTGCATTCTTCATTCATGTACTTACTTCGAAGACTTATTAACACGTGCGGGACTAAAGTGCCACCCTTTCACAGTGGAATCTAAAGGGTCTCGAACCAAACGGTTCAGCACTTCATACTTTTGTCGCTCAATTAAAGCCTGGAACTCTTTGCCAGCGCATGTGTTCCCATCTAATTTTGATCCTGGGTCTTTTAAGCGGGGCGTGAAAAAGCATCTCACTAAGCCGCCATAGTGGAGGCCACCATACCAGTAGTTTGGCTTTTGGAATGGTGTCCGCTTCTGGATTCCACTTACTGCTTACCATCAGGCAGAGTGGAGTCACTTTGGTAGGCTAATATATAAAAAAAAAAAAAAAGACGATCGATACTGCATCCTTTTGTAATTTGATAGGTTTAGAGAAATTGAGCTGTTTAGATTTTTCTTTTTATAGTATCTTTTTATAGTTCTACCAAAGTGACTCCAACCGGCTTGATGGTAAGCAGTCAGTGGAATCCAGAAGTGGTGGCCACCATACCAAAAGCCATAGTCTTAAACTGCTGGTATGGTGGTCTCCACTATGGCGGCTGGGAATGGGGTTGGAAGGGAATGAGGGAGATAAGGAAAGGGGAAAGGAGGGAAGTTGGGCCTCCGGCGCTCTCATACACCGAGCGAAACGCAGTAGTACGGATACTACTACTCTTACGTCGATCTTCTATGAGAGGGTAGTACTTCCCCGGACGTTCTACCTGCGTTCCAGCGTGGATCTACTACCGTAAAAACTTCTTATCAGCAGACAGAGTGAAGTCTCTTTGGTAGGTTTATATAAAAAAATATTGTTAAAAAACAAAAAGCCCGTCTACTTATAACAACTTTTTTTCTCGTGTTGAAATATTATGTACCAGTCTCTCCCACAATTAATACGAATCTCATTACACCTCATATATTAAAATTCATCACGCCATTTAGGATGTAGAGCGTGTCAAAGAAATAGACATACATAGCCACATACATACATACATGCGCTTGAAAAATATTACCCTTCTTGACTTCGGCAGTTGGGCAAAAAGTCACATAATATCAAGTAGGCAGTCCGTAGCTTTATTGCCATGTACATTCAGCCTTTATTTAAATTTAAATTCCAGAATTATTCAAGTATATTCCAGAATGTAATTTCTAGTACATGCATATGTTGGAGCCGAGTCGACGTATCGCCAAGTTTAATTCGCCTTTGGGCTTCCTGAAGTTTGTAGTGTGCGATATGCATCTGTTCTAGAGTAAATTTAAGGCTGTCCGCAGATTGTCAGCGGCAACAAAAGACGTGGAGACATATAGTTTAGTGGTTGTATATACTGTAATAGTTTAATTATTCAACCAACTAATGAAGAATTAGGTAATGAAAAGGTGCCAGGCAGATCATATTACGCAGGACGGGGAAAGGCGTTCCTTGACTGCTACTGCGATTGCCATTCCTCTTGACGTGGATAGAGGTTATGGCAAATCTGTCCATCGTTGTGTATAGATACACAAATTTATTTAGTACTAGCTTCCGGCGCGGTTTCACCTGCGTCTTTGCTTACTGCTCTGCTCCCGTCGCCAGGAGCGTTATGTTAAATAGGAATATAGAAAAGATTTATATTTAGGTTTTTTTTTAAATTTTCTCTCGGAAAGTACCATCCTCGTACTTCAAGGAATATTATAAAAAAAAATTAGCGAAATCGGATCAGCTGCTCTCGAGATTTGCGCTTAGCAACACATTCAGAGGTTCATTTTTATATTATAGATGAGAATTTAACTTATAATTCACGACAATACTTGCTCCTAAAGAGTAAAAACCGAGAGTGTTTATATATATTTTCTTATTATATTTAAAAGAATAATATTCTACTCTGTCTGTCTCTATGTCTTTCACTATTGTGTGTGTTTTTTCTTCTTCTTTGTTTATAATAAGTTAGATTAAAGCTAAACTGTACCTATGATGAGAGCAATCAGGTCTAGAAACGATATACTTATATTAAGCCATCTCAAAGGTAATCGTGGTAAATTGTTATAATATAATGAAAGTTCCAACTATAACGGCTTCATAATATACTTCTACAATATTATACTAAAATTGCAACTCTAAGCCTCGCAAAAAGTATAATGATATTACTTTGCTATGCTAAACATAACCAACAGAACATTTGGTTAGTTGCATGTAAAATCAAGTTTGTAGTGAGTTAGTTCGTTTGTGGACTAAACTAGGGTACCCAAGTATGAGTTGGGCAAGGTGTAGAATTAATATATGAAGTAGATGTATGACTAGAGGCGATTTTGTTTGTTGTTTGCTTCTACAAGCTGTTTTGAACGTTATGCTACTGTTATAAAGTGTGAATTTGTATAATGGATTTGTCTGGACGTATTTCGGTAGATAGTCTGTGCGTTTAGGTTTTTACCTAATATTGCGGTGTAGTGTTTCTATGAAAAATGAAAAAGTATTAAAGTATGTATATCCGTATTCTAGAACCCATAACACAAGCTATAATATATGCTTACTTTGGGTCTAGATGGCGTTTTGTGTAGTTGTTGTAATATTATATTATTTGATTTATTATGACGCGTGAGATGCTATTTCTATTCTAACTTAACAGATCCATGATAAACATGCGCTGGCTGTCGCAGACTTTAATTGACAGATATTATTATGAAGTACGTGCAAGTACAACAACAAAAGACAAGAAAGAGAAAACGTACTTATTTTGTCACATTAGGATTAGGTGACAGATGAAATTTTCATAAAGAATGCTATCACATGACAAAAATGACATATTCCTTCAACGAAATAAAAGCTCAAGACCTGAAATACTGTTATGTAATATTCAACCTTAAATAATTGACACTAGATCAAAATTGCAATATGGGCGTGTTACTTTTGCTTCTTTTTCTTAGAGGGTGTGAATGTCTACAAAAGCAATACGACGACATTTATGACACTACATGAGAGACAACTCTTTGATTTTCATTTGGCAATGGAATGATTAAAAAATCCTTTTTATACAATTTATTTTTATTTATTTATTTATTTAAAAAACTTCACATACATACAGTATATAGGCGGACTTAATGCCAAAGTAATAAAATAAATTTAGTAGCAAACAAGCCTACAATAACCTATCTATATTTATATAACGCGGAAAAGTTTGTTTATTTGTTTGAATGCGCTAATCTTAGGAACTACTAGTCGGATTTGTATAATTCTTTATATCTCGTTTCTTTATAGCCTCGTTCTTGAGCAAGGTTATAGGCTATATAACATCACGCTACTGGCGATAAGAGCACAGCAGTAACCAAAGATGTAACTTAACAGGAACTACATAAATTTTAATAGAGGTTCAGAGAGTCACTAATTTTATAAAAACATTTTATTTTTATACATAATGATAATCTAAAGGAAATAATATAAATAAATATAAATTTTAATGGACTAGATATTAGATTACTGACTTTCTATTTTATGTTAAATATTAACATTTTGTATTGTATCAATTACTTACTTCACTAGTAGGTACTTAAAACTATTTTTTTTTATGCCTACTAGGTAGAACAACAATCCATCAAGCCATTTAGGCTGTAGAGCGTGCCAAAGAAATAAACACACATACTCTCAATAATCATTACCATCCTTGACTGCGGCAGTCGGGCAATAAAAAAAAACTATAACAACCACATTGCACATACATGTATTGGATATTACAAACTGACACGAACTATACCATTGTCTACGTCAGCCGGTGAATATCTGGTATCAACTCCAGTTCGCAACTTGATTAAATAGGGTGTTTGACGTGTCAAAGGTGAACACGTCCAATTTACTTGTGGAGGCTATCATCGGCTATATCGTCGATGCAGTTTATGATATACGAATAACCAAATTCCTAAGTGAGACATATTTTAGTATAGTATCATTCTACTAATAATAGAAACGCGAAATCGATTCGGTGCCGGAGACGGACATAGGCAAATTTTTATCCCAAAAATGGTCTGGTTCCCGAGGGAGACAAAACACATTTTAGGCGCGAGCGAAGCTGTGGCTTGCAGCTAGTTATTTGACTAGAGATAGGCAGAGGCAGAGGTGTATAAAACTTAATGTCCAAAAGTGTTTACTAATATATTTGCTGCGTTTGTCAAGATTGTTGGTGGATTGGCGATTGCAGTGGGGGTAATTTTATATAGAACGCCATTCTCCATTTTGGAACCTTACCTTAATTTCTCATTTATGATTTGACCACCGTCGTTCAGTTCATTGATTATGGTAGTAAAGTAGTAATAAACGATTGCTAGGTTATATATTACGTCAAATTTCCCCCCTTTCTTATATCTCACGTCCCTCAACTCCTTTACCCACCCCACTTCCTTTGCGGTAGGCAGCCGCTTTGCAGTCTCTGGCGCATATGAGCTAGGGACTCTGAGTTGTCTATGAGAGTTATTCATTGAATGTTTACTATCAAGCTTCCTATCAAGCAATGTAAAGCAGTTTTGGTAGGATAATACTCATATCTCATAATAAATAACAGTCATCCCTACTAAATCAATACCTAAGTTTCATACAAATAGTCTAAAACCTTTATTATAGAAAGAAAGAAAGAAGGAAAAGAAATAAAAGGAAATTTATTTAAATATCAGACTTCACTTCAGCTATGGTCTAAGTATTTTTTCTACAAAGTGCAAAATTGTACAAACTCAAACTCAAACTCAAAGCATTTATTTCATTTTGATCATAAAGTATGATGCATACGAAAAGTCAACATTACATGAAGTCAGCCAATTGACCTACGGCCAGTTCGCTGACGAGGTAAAGCTGTAAGAAGAACTGGTAAGAAACTCACGCCACTCTTTTCAATTGCCAGATAATATTTTTTTTTTGTATGAGTTTCAATTTAAACACTCAACGTAACCAAAGAACTATAAAAAGTAATTATTACAAATTAACCAATTAATATAATTACTAAGATTAAAAAAAGAAAAAAGAGGATTTCAATTATTTAGTTTCATCTAGTATGGTAATTTAACTACGTATTTTAATCAAAATGGTAAATGCACCTCCAAGTCATATTTTTTTTTATCGAACGACAAGGTAATACTGGATTAAATACTAAATGTATGCCATGCCAAGATTGACCAGTCATCCCAAGTAGCACTCGTTCACGACCATGACGCACAGACCAGCCATCATCATCCTCGCCATATTAGAGGGAAGTTGATGACCCGGCCAATACGACACCACGATACAAGTTCTGCTCTACCTAGACAACAAACGCTCTACCTAGAGCTTCTGCAAATTACAGCACCAAAGCTGATTTGCCTAGAATTGTTTGATAGAGCAAATTATATAAATGCAGATTCAACGACTCGTGTAGAGTTAAACAAAGCAATTGCAATTAAATTATAATCGATTGTGAGAGCGATTTTACAACTACCAATAAAATGCATAAAATTCAAATTTAGTCGTTACGAGCATAATTTACATACATACATACATAGCTTCATGCCTTTTACCCCTGAAGGAATACGCAGAGGTGTCTAACCACCCACTTTTTGCGATTTTTATATTATTTTATTTTAGGTCCCATGTAACAGATGGCGAGCAATTTATCGGGCACAATGCCAGACTTTACGGGCTACTGAGAAAATTTTGACAGAAAAACCCAATATCACTTTAACCCGAGACCTCAGCGTGGTAATTCGTACTTAGTATCACTGACCCATAGAAGCAGTTTTACTGGATAATCTCGCCTAAATTGAAGCCTGTTTGGTACATACCTTTATCCTACCGAAAACCAAAACTTGACCACATAAACCCTAAAAAGAAGTCAAAGTGAAAGTCTTTAATTCATTTACGGATTAAACGCAAATATTCTAAAATATAAAGTCAACCAATTCTCTACAGTCTATTAGCTTATCTTGGTAGAGCCAAGAACAGCAATATTCATGCCACTATTTTATCGACACGCTTCGTCAAACTTCTTCCATATTTATTTATTTATTTATTATATTCAACTGCTCACTACACTAACAGTTTCCCAAAACGTGTAGTGAACCACTACAAAATATTTTATTGCATTATATACATTACATTTGAATTACACATAGATACATTTACAGATTTATTAACTACAAATTTTTATACACATAATTACATGATAAATAAATGACACAAATTTTTAAAAACATAGAGAGAGGCCTACGGGGTTCGTGTCGACTAGTCATGATGCCGATTGGTTATCAATGCCTAATTACCCCCATTCCTATTTCTCACTTCTCTCAACCCTTTCTCCCTTCACTGTAGGCAGCAGCTTCACAGAGTCCCTGGCGTGAGTAATGCTAGGGTCTCTGAGTCGTCTATGAGCGACAATTACCACTTACCATTACGTGGGCTGTTTTCTCGTCTGCCGCAGCCAGCAATAAAAAAATACAACTAATTGTGATGGCCAGCAGGGATCATCCAATCAAGTAATTTTGATCTAAATTTTAAGTAGATAAAACATGAACGTATTCAAGTAAATGAACTAACTTTATACGGCTGAAGAGTTTGTCAATTAGATTCAACGATGTCAGCCGCAGAAGTGTATTGCCTGCGTCACTTTGCATGCTACTTGAAACTGTAACTTACAAAAATTGTAATAACCTGGCGATTAAAAAGAGTGGCCTGAGTTTCTTGCCAGTTCTTCTCATGGCTCTACTTCGTCAGCGAACTGGCTGTAGGTTAATTTGCTGACATTTTGTAAACTTTGACGTTCATAAGTGTTAATTTAATTAACCTATATGAATAAACATATATTTCATTTCATTTCATTTATATTTCATTTCATTTCATTTCATTTCATTTCATTTCATTTCATTTCATTGCAGTTTTAAGTGTAGTTTCTAACAATTCATGTGAAAATATCTAAATATTCTCTAAAAATAAAGTTATTATAAATATGTAGGTGGTAATGTTATGACATAAAGTGTTTATGATATAATCTATTTCTATGTAAATAATTGTTCCCGATTGCAATTTTCAAGAGCGACGATTTAAAACGGACTGCTAGTAAAAATTGGTTGTAAACAGCCGTAAATCGGGTAAGATGACGCGCTTTCGGAGTTTCCTATGAACAGCGGTAAACGTACTATGTCGTATGTTGATGATGATGTATAGTTATTGCCGGTGTAGACCCTATTAATATTATAAATTATGTGTGTGTGTGTGTGTGTGTGTGTGTGTGTCTGAAAATTGGTATGTAGATAGATTTACTGCCAGAGACGAACAACTTTTTATTCTGGAAATCGCTTTGCTTCCCGCGTTATACCAATTTCTTATACCAGGTTATACCAGGGCGCAGCTAGTACTAAATAAGAATATGTTTCAACAAGGCAAAGGTGTACAAGGTAATTCAATTACGTTGTCCAAAATACATCGAATTTATGTCCAAAATTTGTCTATAGTACATATGTCATTATTTATTATTATTGATGTTAAAATTATACGTAATATAGTTCTGCCTACCCCTTTCAAGGTAAAGATGTGATGTTCTTGTATGTATGATATTGTTTCTATATTTATACTGAATTCTCCAATACAATATAAAAGAATGTCTCTATTGGGTGACTTTATCAATATTCAATTCACGGCTACAGAATACTGCTCTTCGTGTATTATTTGTTTTGCAACGACATTGATAATAATATTGACATTTTGTAAGAAATATTTGATCCTGTATAGGGATGACACCGTTAGTATCTTACCCAAATAGGTTAAATAAAATTATAACAACTAGCAAGAACTTAAGGTTGCTGCATACGTAACGAGATAATACCTCGGATAGGACGTGAACGGGACGGAAACGTCACTGTCACACATCCAATTTCCCAATTTCCTCCCTTTCCTTTTCCTCACTTCCCTCAATCCCTTCGCCTACCCCACTCCCTTCACGATAGGCAGCGGCTTCGCAGAGTCCTTGGCATCGCGGGAGCAAAGCCAGAGACTGATCCGTCCACTTATTTAGGCCCTCTTAAGTCTAGATTGACATATTGAGGTCTAGACTTCTATCGGTCAATGTAAAAATTATTTTTTGCAAACTTATAATAATAAAAAAGTAGTGATACAGTTATCTTGTTGATATTCACTAAGTTATGAAACAGACTATTAATTCACATATTATCTATAATTAATAATATGCCATGTGGAAAGAAGTTTATAAAAAAAAAATCTAAAGTTTAACATCCTCAAATGTATAGACTCATTTTAAAAGATAGCTTGCAGCTTATTTGAACTCAACACTACATAAAACAAATAAAAACGCTGTACAAAACAAAAAATATAACCCCTAGCAATTTAACTCCACCAACTATATAGCCAAAGAAAATAGTGACAATTTTGTTCTTATTATATCGTGGTCTGCCGCGTCAGGACACATTCCCGTTGAAAATATAAAAGTTGTTGTAGAGACGTCGAAATGGCGAAATTTCATATCTCGTAGAGAAAATGTTGTCGTTTAGAGCGGTTTCAGACTAGCGTTTTTTTTTTGCGGTTTCGGTCCAAAAAACTGGACTTACGAACTATTCTGGCGTCTTATCTAGAATCGTTAGTGGTGAGTCAGTACCTACACTTATACAAGCATAATAATATAAGCACATCAACACTTGTACGATTTACGTGTATTGCAAAAGACATCTAAATAAAGCGGAAGACTTTATTTGTTTGAACGCGCTAATCTCTAGAACCACCAATAAAATGCGAAAATTCTTTTTGCTTATGATAGCTCAGTTTTTTAGTAAGGTTAAAGACTATGTAACATCACGCTACTGGCGACGGGAGCAGAGCAGTAAGCAAAGACGCGGGTGAAACCACATTGCGGAAACCTAGTTTTCTATATATTAGCGTACCAAAGTGACTCCACTCTGCCTGATAGTAAGCAGTCAGTAGAATCCAGAAGTGGTGGTCACCAGTCTAAGAGTCTTCGTTTTAAACTGCCGGTGTAGTGGCCTTCACTATAGCGGCTTATTGAGATTTATTCACACCCCGCATAAATACCTAGGATCAAAATTAGATGGGAACACATGGTAAGGAATTCCAGGCTTTAATTGAGCGGCTATAGTATGAAGTACAGAACAGTTTAGTTTGCTTAGCTTAAACGCACGTATAAAACGCTGGTCTGTAACCGCCCTAGGCGTAGAGTTGTGTTCAATGCGTTGAGGTTACTAACTTTTAAGTATGTGGTAGAGTCGTTGTTTTGTTAGAGACATGTGTTATTATTAAAGTTTTAGCGACTATGATTGTTTAAAGACTTTGAAACTTGGTATATTTGGATGATATTGTGGTATGTGTGGTCAGTTATTATTTTTATAGAGTGATGTTATATTGTGTTGTACGTATTCAAGTTTAAATTTAAATTTTATTTATTATCTCTCAAAATGATACATTTGTAATTACTATGTAACAGCTATATACAATCGGAAGGAGTTAGTTCCGTGATGAGAGCTGGAGTCTCTACTGGAGAAACCCGTGTTACAAATCACTGGAGATTTGTAACACAACGCTCCCTACAAAAAGTAATGAAGTAGGTATTTTGTTTAAAGACAACAAAACTATAAATATTTAAAATTTAAGTCAAAAATACTCTTTTTACAAAATTGATGTTAGCTAAGTTTGAATAAATATTTTTTTTTAAATAAATTATAAATTAAATAACGCTTCCCAAAACATGAAATTTTATATTTAATAGAAAAGTATGTACTTAAAATAATTAAGTTGGACATCATATTTTCCCTTTTATTAATTAAACATTCTCTCTCATTACCTCTACGCCTAAAAATAAACATGTATGTAGCTTTATCATTAGTAAACGCGCGAATTTTCCGTAACAGCGTAAAAATAGGTACCTACCCTACCTTATTCCCAGCCGCCAAAGTGGAGGACACCATACCAGCAGTATAAGACGATGACTTCTGGTATGGTGGCCACCACTTCTCGACTCCACTGACTGCTTACCATCAGACGGAGTGAAGCCGCTTTGGCAGGCATTTAAGTTTATAAAAATAAAAACAAAATGAACAGCGCTTCTAATGTTAACTTTTTATTTTGTGAATGAAAAAAACAGTAGCGATCTACTACCGTGAGTTTTTATCAGCTAATACTGATGATATTATTAATATTTGTATGTATCTAGTATACCTAAATAGTTATTTATACTACGCCTACTAACGACATCCCATCAAAAGTACCATTTCCACTATCTGTAGTTCGACAACGAGTTCTTGATGTCCAATGTCGTCTTCCAAACTTTGGAACACAAACACTATTCAATATCAATATATCTGCACAGTTTGAAATATTGTTTGTTCTCTTACATCGCGATTTTGTGTCAGCGAACTTGATTTTGCATTGTGCTGACACTACGTGTTAGAATGTTATATTTCCGATGACAGAAATTCGATTTATTGTATGACTTATAAGTTTACTTGACGTGTCTGTTTATTGTTAAAAATATTTAGATTATAAACTAATGTTATAAAGATGGTTGTATGATTTGTTTGTACTCGATAATCTTTAAAACTACTGTACCAATTTTCAACATAATCATATATCATAAGCAGGGAAAAGCCTCTTCTCATACAGAGAAGGTATGAGCATTGATCACCACGCTTGCTCAAGGCGGATTGGCGATTTCAGACTTCCTCAGAAGTCCCTTCCTTACCATGTTTTCCTTCACCGTCAGTCAGTAATTTCCAGGTAAACTTAGACAGTACATAATGATTTGAAAATCACATTGGTATTTGCCTGGATTCGAACCCCGACTTCGTGTTTACGAAGCGGGTGCCATCACGACATATTATTGTTTTTTTAATTGTTTGAAATTTTAAATAACTATATTATTCAAAGAATAAGAAACTTAATTGTTAGTTTCTAAGAAAAAAATAGATTAAAACAAGTAAAAAGCATGTAATGATAGAAGTGTCTCAAGTCTTCTAGTTCTGTATTTGTAATATAATTATGTGATAGTAAACAAGAACATGACTCATTTCCCCAGGCTATGTTGCACCCCATTGATGCACTTTATTTTAATTAAACAATTACATAATTCAATTCAGAACACTATTAACGGATTAACTGTACACAGGGTTTATTTACGGAAAATTTTAGTTGTTACTAGCAGCACACCATGGCTTCGCCCGCGTCTAAAATGTGTTTTGTCTCCCTCGGGAACCAGACATATTTTACGCACGGGTGAAGCCGTGGGGCGCAGCTAGAAAAAACATATATTTTTAATCTATGACAAAACTGTCAGGGTATCATAGGAGTCCTACATCTCTTACCTA
Organism: Parascotia fuliginaria; assembly: GCA_963082885.1. Lineage (NCBI taxonomy): Eukaryota > Metazoa > Arthropoda > Insecta > Lepidoptera > Erebidae > Parascotia > Parascotia fuliginaria. Next base: position 11,045,683 of record OY720194.1, on the reverse strand, counting down.
TTCTACAACGACAAGAAAAGACCTCTTCCGTGTATAATTTCAAGAAAGAAACGTACAAAAAAGGTCTTTAACACTTACAAATAAAACATATATTACTTGCACACAATGCACAAATATAGCTGAATATTCTATAGTCAACTTGCAACACCTGTAGTAGCCCCACGGCCATGATACGTTACACAAAAAGGAGGGATTATCCCGATGTCAACTCCACAAGTGGATTCTGTCCCACTCGTTGCTCGAAACACGAACACGAAACAGGTCTGAGCTAAATTTTAAGTAGAAGTTTGCCTCGTGTGTGTTAAAACTCTGAAATAATTTAGCTGTCTGGTTTCCCGTAACTGACACGAGGACATAAAGGTTGTTTTAAGTAAGTATACCCACGTATCAAAATTGGAAATATTATCTACAGATACCTATGAGATATATAAATAACTAATTTTCCGCGGCGCGATTTCACCCGCGTCTTTGCTTACTGCTTTGCTCCCGTCTTCATAAGCGTGATGTTTCATAGACTACAACCTTCCTCAAGAACTGAGCTATCATACGCAAAAATATTTTTTCAAACTCAATTGGTAGTTCCAGAGATTAGCGCGTTCAAACGAAAAAATTCTCTTTGCGTATGATAGCCCAGTTCTCGAGAAACGATTTAAGCTATGTAACATCACGCTACTGGCGACGGGAGCAGAGCAGTAAGCAAAGACGTGGGTGAAACCACGCTGTGGAAAGCTAGTAATAGTATAGATATAAAGTTGTAGTTTAGTAAAGAGTATTCCTCTCACACCTTTGGGTTTTATTTATACTATTTTATACTATTGTAACCAAAATATCACTTAAAATAATAAGAATATTAGTTTATAATAATAAATTTAATTTTAAAGACTTGAAAAAAACGTCTGAATTTTTTGACACCTACCCACTTTTTTTCCTATTCCATCACATTTAATGTAATCTAATATGAAATTGAAATGCACCTGCACTTGACGCGCCAGACGTTCAATTTACTTCGCTTTCCATTATGATGACAGCTTAATATCTTATACAGGCAAATATTCTGACTAGAGTTGACGGAATATTAACTCTATATGCTAAAGAGCAAAGTAGGTACCAATATGACTTTTAAAATTCATAATGTACAATTGAACTAACTCCATGACCCATTTTACTGTTACTTAAAGGACTTAAAAAAAAGGAGGAGGTTTCTTAATTCGTATTACTTGTTTAACGGTCTGCCTGAAGTTATAAGGATTGAAACAAACAAAATATTTTTTTTTAAAATGCTTTAATGCCATCTGCTGGAAACTCTATAAATTATACCTAACATTGTAACTATAAATATTACTTTTATAAACATTTATGTATAGAGACTCACATGTCCCCGTAGTCAAACAGCGTAAGCTGTTTTATGGGGCTTTGATTCATACCTATTGATTGTATTAAGAGATTTATTAGTAGTAAATAAATAAATAATAAATAAGAAATCTATTTATTTTTGGTATAAACTGTCAAACTTGTAAGATCTATCGTGTTTAATGCACTTAAGACGTTTTTAATTCCAACATGACAACAGTGTACCCAGAAAAATGTCAGTGTTTAATAAAATGATAACAAGCTCGTTCCCAAGGAAAGCCGTTTTCAGACAAATTTCGACCTACTTGCATTTAGATGGATTGCCAAAACGAGCTTATAGTGGGAGATGGTTTGGTTCGATAGCACTATCTAAGTTTATCTTTGACTTTATGATGAAAGAAAACATTGTGAGGAAACCTGAACTAAGAAAAGGCTGAAATTATCAATTTGCCTCGAGCAAGCGTGGAATATCAATACTCATGTCTTCTCTATAGGAGAAGAGGTTTTCTGCAGTAAAACAGTAACAGCCTGGTATAATAATGATGATGACGCTAAAGGTGTAATGCGTAATACTGTATGATGGCCAATATAAAGATGGCTGGTCCGTGCGTCATTCCTTTGAGATGGCTGGTAAGCCAAAATAACTTAGTAACAGTTTGGCGTAAAACATCATGAAAAGCGTTTAATTGTAACTCCATGCTTAAATTGTCTTAATTAAATTTAAATAAATTCCTTTGGTAATAAGCCTGGCGTGTAATTTGTTTGTAATCATTACTATTATTACGATATAATATTATTAATGCGAAAGTAACTCTGTCTGTCTGTTACGCTTTCACGCTTAAACCGATATTGATAAAATTTGGTATACATGGATTAGACTTTAGGAAACAACATAGGCTATCTTGTAAAGCGAAAAAATGGCATTAAGGGGTAGAATTAATGGATAAAAGTTTGTGTGAAAAAATGCGATGTCCGACATTTACGCAGGCGGAGGTAGCATAATCTATATTGATTGCTTTGATGGTTCAGTCGTACTGTGTAAGGACAGGCATGCAGTTATCTTGTGTTCGTGTCCGGGTCGGTTACAATAGTATTGAAGTTTTTTGTCTACACATTTTCAGTATTATTCCAGACTCTGAAATTATAGTAAATGACAATAGGGACGTCTTCTATATGGTACCTAACATAATACATTTTAATATGAAATAATATACATAACTATTTTTAAAACTTTGATTATCAACAGCATTTTTTGCTCTTCTTTTTCTTTATACTTACTGGCTAACCTCCGGGTGTGTGTGTGTTTGTTACAATTGGAGTCGGATATAGGATTTTATGCCATAAATCGGTCTGGTTCCCGAGTTACATTAATTAAACACGCTTTTCGCGCAGACGGAGCCACAGGGTGTAGCTAGTATACTCTATATAAAGTAAATATCGTAAAATAATAAGATTGTAGTATAAAAGTTCACTTTTTGTTTTTATACCTCCAAATCAAACATTCTTCAGATGCGTGTCTAAGGTCAGTGTTTACTTTCCTTGTTGTGTTAGATGACTTATAAAATCGACTTTGTTCTAAATGTATTCATCAAACAACCTTACGGCCTTCTTGCACGAACTTTATTTTATTACAAAGATAGTTCAGGTTTTTAGAAGCAATTCGTTGTATCACGCAACGGTACTTTCAGAATTTTAAGTATGTACAAATGTATTCTTTTTGTGGGTGTTTGTGTGTAAAAATGTAATAGATGTATATATTTTTATATTAAATATTAATTATAATATTAATATTTTATTATTTTTTTAATCTGCGTGATTATGTCAAGTGAAAGGCTCATGGTACTCCAAATTCCACGCGGTCGTAAGAGACGCGTTGGATCGTGACCGGTGGAGGAAGATCACCGGTTCCAGATGTTACCCCGATGCTGACCACGATCCTTTTTCGATTACTTTTTCGACTGTGGTCTTCAGGAGGGCAGAAAGCTTAGAAAGGAGGCCAAAAAATTTTGTTATATTAGCCTACCAAAGTGACTCCACACTGCCTGATGGTGAGCAGTAGATAAGGGGGGTCCAGCAGTGGTGGACACCATTCCAAAAGCCATCATGTTAAGCTGCTAGTATGGCTTACCCATCTCTTTTTTTTTTTTTTTTTTTTTTTTTTTTTTTTATATTAGCCTACCAAAGTGACTCCACTCTTACATGGAGCAAAGTTTTGCGTGATTCACAAATGCAGGTTTCGAGCCTGGGTATATTTTGTGTATAAAAGGATTAAAGAGATACTACTTAATAATATGACATAATATTAAATAGTAACTCATTGTATCATGCCCTCAGAGCCATATATTTTATTAAACCTACTAAACCTAATGTACATAATACTGGTTAAAAACACAAGTAATTTAAAAAAAAACATTTTATTTTGTAAATATATAGTAGCTGCATCCCCCAGCTTCGGCCGCGCGTATAATATGTTTTGTATCCGGGAACCAGATTGATTTTCGAGATATAAAGTAGCCTATGTTCGTCTCCGGCACCGAATCTAATTTTCATGGTAATCGTTTCAGCTGTTAAGGCGCTGAGTGGTAGTAAACACACACACACATACATAAAAACTTTCGCATTTATTGTATTAATAGGTTAAATAACTTCACGCTTATCTCCATTTTTTTATTTTCCAAGTATTAAAATAATCGTAATCACTTTTATCAAACAAAAATAAAATAACAAATATTACTTTTAAACTCAAACGACAAAATTCGGCTACCTTTTCTATCTGTTGTCATGGAATACAGACGTAACTGAATTCAATTTGAAATTGTATAGAGCCTTATTGAATGAAGACAGGTTGTGACAACAACTTTGTTTTGCAGGTTTATCTTACAATGACGAGTGTCAATAAATAAATTGAATGCTTGGAAATAATATTAAGGACTGCTTATTAAATGGTTCACTGCTGTTAAGGGATAGACTAATAGAAATATATATTACTAGCTGTTGCCCGCAGCTCTGCCCGCGTGAATGTCGGTTGTGGCCATTGATTTCGATTTTTCATTCAAACTTTCATCCCCTATTTCAACCCCTTCACAAAATTTCTCCGCAATAAAAGATAGCCTATGTTGTTCTTCAAGGTCTGGACTTTATACCATTTTTATCAAAATCAGTTTTTTTTTTTTTATATATTATAGCCTACCAAAGTGACTCCACCCCGCCTGATGGTAAGCAGTCAGTGGAATCCAGAAGTGGCGGCCACTATACCAAAAGCCATCGTCTTAAACTGCTGGTATGGTGGCCTCCACTATGGCGGCTGGGAATGGAGATAAGGGAAAGGAGTGAGGGAGGTGAGGAAAGAGGAAAGGGGGGAATTCGGGCCTCCGGTGCTCTCACTCACCGAACGAAACGCAGTAGTACGGATACTACTACTCTTAAGTCGATCTTCTATGAGAGGGTAGTACTTCCCCGGACGGTCCGGCCCATTCATGCTGAAATCAGCGTGGATCTACTACCGTACAGTTCAGTGGTTTAGGCGTGAAAGCGTAACAGACAGACAGAGTTGCTTTCGCAATTATATTATTAGTATGGAAGTATAGCATATTTTCAGACATAACAAAAATAAACTGAAATGGCCGTGCGCTATTAATTGTATTGGATTAGAAATAAACAAACACCAGGTAAACACATACATACATAAACTCTCGCTTTTTTTCCTTAAAGTAGAAGATAAGTAGTGTATGCATCGTTTTAACAGCTATATTTCATGTAACAGTGGCCGAGACTGCTTCCTAGGCAAAATCTACTGAAAGTTTCGCGACGGAAAACCCAATATCACATTCCGATTCGAGAATCCAACCCGAGACCTCTGCGTGATATTCCATACACATTACTACCGAACCACCGAGACTGTAGAATGACAATTATTTATTCTTAAAAAAACAGCATACATAATATTAATAAAATTCTCACGAATGCGTACGACGTAAAGAATGTGATATTAAAATATTTTCAGTTTTGTCTCACATGTAAGGTTAGCAACAAAAACAGTCGATCGCTTTTAATTAGTGGTTAGTGTAACTGACTGTGACGCCGGGTGTCGTGGGTTCAATTCCCGCGAAAGGCAAATATTTGTGTGATGAACATTTGTATTTGTCTTCAGTCTGGGTGTTTCCTATGTATTCTAAGTATGTATTTACAAAAAAAAAGTATGTATATGTATTATATTTCAGTTATCTAGTACCCATAACACAAGCTCTGCTTAGCTTGGGACTAGATGACGGTGTGTGATAGTGTCCACATATTATTATTATTATTATTATAATTATTTAAATATTTGGCGCAAAATAAAAAGTATGTGGTAAATTGCTGAATAATATTACTCTCAATGATGTTAAGCTGCTGAGTACAGCACCGTTGGCCTAAGATGTATAGGTACTACAAGAAAATGTTAATTACTTCTTTTATTGTGGTTTAAATATCTGTAAATATATCACAAAAACATGGTTAGTAAAACAGCTGAACTGCCTATTTGATGCTTCTCAGTAAGAGGTTTATTATTTAGAGAAGAAGATGTATAAAAAAAGAAAAAAACTGTCAATTCTTTTTTTATACTTCTTTACCTGATGGTAAGTGGTAACTGTAATGGGCATGGCTATGTTTTCCAGGCATTGCAGTAAAAATAGATAATTATGAGATAATAAGAGAAGAGGATGAGGAAGGAAGGAAGGAAAGGGGAAAGGAAGAGAATGGGTTAATTCGTTTGACAAACATACTGTTTAGTAATTCATTAACTTCCATTGCTAACGGTACAAGTATATCTATTAGTTTTTAAACCGTTAAAGCTTGTGTTATTCTCTCGCCCCGTGTTTGCAAGTTCATATTTGCTATCATTCTATTATTTTTGTTCACAATAATAAATAGTTTGAATGGGCTAAATCGAATTCAATATACATTGAAATTCTAAAAATTTAAATAGAATTTAAATTTTTAGAATTTCAATGTTCGTTTGTATTTAATACCATCACCCCTGTTTTAACCGAGGTAGGCAGAGGTGTACAAAACTTTGTTTTGGTACACGTAAATTATAATGTGTAATTATGACTTTTTAAAAGATTCACTAATTGGGATGGACTAAGACACTATGTGCAGTTTAATCTAAAATAAATTAAGGTGGATTCCTGTTATCTTTTAGAATCCTTACAAAACAAAAATAACTTAAATTTTAAATGCGACCCCATAGATTACTCAGCCACAAATTGCTGGCGGTTCAGCATTAAACAAATTTAACGCCTCCACAGGGACTCGAGTCCTTCCAACAACAAATCTCAACAAAGAGCTTAAATTATAAAGTTCAAATTGTTTGTGAAGTGTGGATAAGCAAGTAAGATATATTTAGTGCATAACTGTAGTGACTACAGTACTTGTATAATTTACAATAAACATCACATTAACAGAAAAGAAAGAAAAATATATTGTTAACTATACAGTTGCACAATACACTTGAGAATAGCAATATTTTGCTTGTATGATATATGATCCACACACACTGCACGCTCGCTTGCGACAATGAGAACCAAGACCCAGGACTTAGCTTTATGCTGGTTGTGAAACTAGCTATTACACAGCGCTGGTCTTCCGTGCAGACCTCAGGTAACGCACAGAGCGAAGGGCCACAACAGCTTGTAAACGTTCATTACTGAACATCTGTCTCTCAAAAAGCAAGGAATATGCCATACCTAGTTACGCTTAGCGGTAGAAGTAAGGTAAAATTATTTTATTACGCTAGTATCTCTGATGTCTGTTTTCTGGTGTTGTTTAGTCTTAACATAATTGATATTTTAATTTACCCAGAACACAAGAGTCGGTGAATCGAGACATTTTCAAATGTATTTGAATTTGAAAGTAAATAGGTGTATTATGAGGTGACTATGGGAATTTTCTTCTTACGAGTAGCGTTACCTGCTTCTGTAATAATACCTTACTATAGTCAAAAATCTGCTTCTTAAGCAATTCTGACACCAGGTTCACCACTAACCACTCGATAAGAAGAAAAAGGCTGATAATTATAAAAAATCTTCTACCTTTTGGAAAAGCTTATTGTACAGCAGTCGTCTTCAGTCTATGTCTACTAATATATAATACGGTAGTAGACCCACGCTGGTTTCAGCATGAATAGGTCGAATCGACTGGAGAAGTACTACCCTCTCATAGAAGATCGACGTAAGAGTAGTACAGTTCTACAGCCTTTCGTTCGCTAAGTGAGAGCGCCGGAGGCCTAATTTTCGCCCGTTCCTCTTTACACACCTCCCTCATCCCCAGCCACCATAGTGGCGGCCACATTATTAGCAGTTTATGACGATGGTTTTTGGTATGGTGGCCATTACTTCTGGATTCTACTGACTGCTGACCATCAGGCGGAATGGAGTGACTTTGTTAAGCAAATATATAAAATATATACATATATTTATATATAACGTGAAAGAAAGAAAGAAAGAAAGAAAACGTTTATTTGGTACATAACACGAGACATACTAATTAACAATTATAGGTATAGACAGGACAAATAACAAGATACAAATAAACAGCAGTCTTATGACTGTACCAAATAGGCACCATTTCAGCATAATGCCAAGCACGGGTGAAGTGAAAGAGTTTGTTTGTTTGGCGTTTGATAGCCCAGCTCCTGAGGAAGATTATAAGCCTATAATCTTTCTCAGGAGTGGGCTAGTAGTACATAGCTATGTATCCATATATATAGCCATCACGCTACTGGCGACGGGAGCAGAGCAATAGCCAAAAATGTAACTAAATGCGGGTGAAATCATTTTCAAAACCCCTTCCGGTGACGTAATTCGCGAAAATTTGTGCTTAAAAAAATTACGATTCTTAAAAAAAAATATAGATATGTAATATAATAAAGTACTACCCTCTCATAGAAAATCGACGTAAGAGTAGTAGTATTCGTACTACTGCGTTTCGTTCGGTAAGTGAGAGTGCCGGGGGCCCAATTTTCCCCTTTCCTCTTTCCTCACTTCCCTCACTCCTCTAACCCCATTCCCAGCCGCCATAGTGGAGGCCACCATACCAGCAGTTTAAAACGATGGCTTTTGGTATGGTGGCCACCACTTCTGGATTCCACTGACTGCTTACCATCAGGCGGGGTGGAGTCACTTTGGTAGGCTAATATAAAAAAAATAAAAAAATTATAATTAATTATAATATGTAATTGTATGTTATTTATGTACCTATACATAAAACCTATTGTTGCAATTGTTAAAGTCTACAATAGCAGAATAACTATACATATTTCAATTCTCTTTTGACTTAGAATTTTTAGTACATAATTCGAAAAGGAAAGTAGGGAAATTACTTTTTTTTACCAATTTAAATAAAAATAAAAGAAAATTTAAATATTTCTGCCGAGCTTATTGTCCTAAAATTTGGCAACACCTTAAGTCAATGTATATTCAGTTATATCAAACTGACTATGAATAAATTAATTACATTTAAATTAATCTAAATATGGCTAACCGATAGTTTTAATCAATTTTGGGATATTATTTCAGGTATACCTTATCTGTTATTGTGGTTATCCTAAGAACCGATTATAGTCTTAGGAAAATTACGATTGGTCCTCAATTGTCTTATTTAAATTACGATTGGACCCAAACTGTATTATTTAAAGATACTTGTGTTGTTTTGAAGCCTCTAAATACTCAAAGGTCATTCTAATTCAAATGGTTCTAAAGTCTTGAGCTATTTCTGACTCCTAAATGTTAATTTTCGTGACTGATCAAAGAGTGGTTAGTGGTCAACCTTGTCAATCCAAGGTTTGTTCAGGTCACCCATGAAGGCATCCGACTTGACCTAACGATTGTTATTAACTTGGTAACAACTAGGACCGAGTTTTAACGTGCCCTCCAAAACGGATGCGCTCCGATCAAATACAACTATGCGGTCACTCATCTATGGGCCAGCCGCACTCTATGTTGCTTCAATTGCTAATCGTTTACCGATCAGTAAGCGCGTCCGATCGTGGAAAACGCATTACGCGTACGCACCCGTCAGGGCGAGGTGGGGGTTATGACGGACTCACCGGCCACAATGATACAGCGGCCGGCATACAGACTAAAACCCACGGTGTTCCTCTAGACGGCCAGAGTGTCGGGGTCCGGGAGACGCTCGCGCATTCATCCGCGACCCCGACAGGCCATGGCCCGCTCAACGTGAGCGGGCCCCGTCTGATTTGAGGGGCCTGGCCCCCCTTCCTCCATCGAGAGGCGTTCGTGGAACACGTACGCCGCCTTCTCGGGCCTGTGCTGTTCGAGCGGCGATTGCCCAATCGCCGCCCGCAGGCATCCTCCTACGGTGGCTGGAGATCCCGGAGCGCCCTACGGCGACGCCCGGGGCGGGCGCGACAGGCGGGGAGCAAGGTCGTCAGCTCCCTCTCCCGCTCGGCCGCCTCCTTGGCGAGCATTACCTGCTCGCAAAAGGAGGCGACTCCCTCCCAAGCCCTCTCGCTGCGGACCATGGATAGAACCACAGCAGGCAGCGAGAGTTGGGCCGTCGCGAGCGCCGCAACAAGGTCGCCCACGCTGGACACTCCACGAGCGTGTGGAGCGCCGTGTCGCGAGGGCAGACCCCGCAATGGTGGCAGACGGACGTCTGCTCCCGGCCTATGAGACACAGGTACGTGCCGAAGCACCCGTGACCGGTGAGTACCTGTGTCAGCCGAAACGTGAGGACGCCGTGCCTAGTCTCCAGCCACTCCTCGAGGACGGGACTTACCGCCACCACCGTGGCGTGCCCTAGGGGATCACAGTTCTAACCTAACCTAACCCAATCTGCCCTTGGCATGTTACATAACGCCGATGACAACGAGCGTTTACAAAATGCCGAGGCAGTATATAAACGGCCGATTTATTCTATTTGCCTGCGTCGTATATACCACTAGCCTATATCTATAGATATAGAAGGTTGTACTAATATACATTCTTGTAGACCAAATCTTTTGTTTGTCTTCGCTCCAGTATAGGGAACCACCGCATCTGTTTCCTTGAGTGGTGTTCGAAAACTGTCATCAGCATTATCTTATTGGTCAATATTGCTAAACTTCAGTCACCTATTCGCCTACCAACTATTATGAGTAATGGCTGGGAAAGGCTTAGACGTAAAGTTTAAGCTTGTTAAAGAGATACATTTATCAAAGTAAGTTGATTAAAAAATATTTTTATATAATTTAAAAGTTTTATTTTTAAAGTCTTCCTTAATTGCTTTCAAAATCAACATTGATTAAAATTATTTACTTTTATTTACTTAGCTAACTTTATGACTTATTTTTTTCTCTTGCAATTAAAATTTACTTTTTTAATACTGTCAAAATTAATATAAAAGACAGATTGTGAATGAAATTGTTTGAGATCGTTAGATGGAGTTTTGAGTTTTAAATTAACGTATAATTTGATAAAGGACCGAAGTGACAATGTTTGGTAGCAAACTCTACTGGATGAGACAAAGGATTGATTTTATTGAATTTTGAGGAATCGATGTTATTTTTTAGTTAGTCTTGAGATTGCATTAGGAAATAATAGCCAATCCGATTATTTCATAATTCTGTTTTTTTTGTCTTGTATTATTGTAAAATCTACTGTCATACTGCTACTGAATTCATATCAGAAGAGAACATGTATGGGATTGACATCAGCTAACGCCAACATTGTCGCTAGCTAATATAATAATAATAATATACTGTATTTCAGAAAAATGTTCCATAGTTTGTTAGTTACACCAAAAAGTTTATTAACTAGTGTTAGTAAAAATTAACCTACATATAAAACTCTGCATTATGGGAGAGAGAAAGTTCTCCTCGACTGTTTTTAGGATATTGTTACGACTATCCCTTACTCTTCTCAGTAATGAAGCAGTTTTCAAACGAATAATCGCGAAGAAATCGTCGGTCCTTATGTCAATCTCATACATTTTAAAATCTATTCTGTGAATAGAATAGAAATCCAAGCCCAAGCCCTTTGATATTATTAACATTTGTTAATATAGTAACAATTTGTTGGCTGGCAGTTCATCCGCGTTGGTTCAAGTATATGATGTAAACTCTCTTGGATCTCTATTTTCCTTCTCACTTTTTGCTCAGCAACGCCCTGATGTGTCTTTTTACAATTGTTTCTTTATTAAGAGAACACAACCGTATCCATAGGCAACCACTCAATATAATGATTGTTTGCCACCTGAATTATATAAAAAGGGGTATTAAAACTCTCAAACTTAACAAGAATAATTAAAAGTTAACAAAGATTAATTTATTACAAACCGGAGACATAACTTATTGTCGACTTATATTAAAACTTTTGATTTAATTTTATTTGAAATTCAACTAAGAAAGGTATTTTTAATAAAGTTTATTTGAAAAATTATTAACTGTTTTAGATTAGAAGAAAGCGAAGCTTTTGATTTTGTTTACGTTGTTTTAAATTCAAGTAAAGGTATTAATGATAAACGATGTTTGTAATAATAAATAAGAAAATATATTTTCATTCATTTTGATGTCTAGGTTTTAAAATGAAAATCGTTTGGAATATTTTTCTATTGGCGTCGGTTTCTGATGATCGGTTTACTAACAAAAAACAGCTAAGGAATATTATAATTTATTTCAATAGCGCAATCAGTCAATCGAATGATGGCGTCCTGCAATCCACCTGTTAAGCGTTTCACATGTTTACAGAAGGTTTTAATTTAGTAGTAGATGTTGTTTTTCGTCTCATTACCTACAATTGTTTTATCATAAATAGAGCTTAGTAGTGTTTATCTCATTTAATCATGATTTAAATAAGTAGATTCTAAAAATAACAAAAAATATTTCTCATATTTTAAAATCAAAATCAAATTATTATATATAGCGAAGGAGTTTGTTGGTTTGAATCTAGCAGTCGGATTCTTTTTGCATATGATAGCCCAGTTCACGAGGAAGGCTATGTAACATCACGCTAATGGCGACGGGATCAGAGCAGTAAGCAAAGAAGCGGGTGAAACCGCACCGCGAAAAGCTACTTTCAAAATATATTAATATTGGACGCGATGCTATCCAACAAGACAGTCTTTACAATAAGAAGCACCAGTAACCTATATTTTTAATTAAAAACTATTAGACCAAACTTTTACTAGAACCTCAACTGACACCATTTTGTTAAACTTCCTTTGCGTCTTTGTTAAAAAGACGCTTGTTATTCTTTAAAAGAAACTAAGATTTCCTTTGGTAAGAACACTTTGAGCAATAACACGTAGGTAGTTATTTTCTTCGAAATTGAGGCTTTGTTGTCACTTATTTATTAACCAATGGTTGGATGCTTACGTTACGAGTTGGTTAACAGTTTGAAATGTACATTACTTCTGAGAGTGCTATGAATTTCATTAAGGAATATAAGTCTGTTTAAATACGTACTCTAACTCTTTACTGCTTAAAATAGAAATTTATATATTAGTGTATGGGTGGTTAAACACATCTGTCTATCCCTTCGGGATAAAAGGCGTGAAGCTGTGTATGCATGTATGTATTGTATTGAAAAAAAGAAAGAAAGAAAAAACATTTGATTTGAATTCACATAAAGGTAAAATTCTAATACATGTATATGTATTTATATTACATTAGCTGCGCCTTGCGGGTTCGCCCGCGCGAAAATTGCTATGTGTTTAATTAATTTAACTCGGGAATCAGAGCGATTTTCGGGATAAAAAGTGGCCTATGTCCCGAAACCAAATCTATCTACACGCCGTGCCTCCTCTCCAGCCACTCCTCGAGAATGGGACTTACCGCCACCACCGTGGCGTGCCCTTTTTTTTTTTTTTTTACGTGGGAAATGCATTACGCATACGCACCCGCCCGGGCAAGGCGGGGGGTTATGTCGGACTCTCCGACCGCACTCAAAGCGCGGCCAGCATACCGACTAAAACCCACGGTGTTCCTCCAGACGGCCAGAGTGTCGGGGTCACGGGAGTCGCTTGCGCATTCATCCGCGACCCCGACGGGCCATGGCCCGCTCACCGCGAGCGGGCCCCGTCCGATTTAGGGGCCTAGCCCCCCCTCCGCGCCGAGAGGCGAGTGCGGAACACGCGCACTGCCGTCTCGGGCCCGTGCTGTTCGGGCGGCGACTGCCCGATCGCCGCCCGCAGGCCAACTCGGCCGCAGAGGATAGGGAGAACGGCGCATCGCAATACCGACACTCCTCTTCCCCTGCGGCCCCACCACGTCCGCAATCTGGCGGTTGCGGCCCCGCCGAGGCCGCGGCAGGTAGGGAGAGCGGCGCACCGTTATACCGGCACTCCTCAGCCGCAGTGTCGCCGAAGCAACACTGCAGCCCGACCCAGTTGCGGTGCCGCCCAAACAGCACCACAACCCACCAGAGCCGCTCCATCGTGGGCTTACCGGCAAAGCCCAGAGGAGCGGCGCCTCCTTGGGGTTCCTCTTGGTTCACCGTGGTCCTTGGTAACCACGGCTACTAAGCCCCCCCGCCGTGACAAGGCGAGAACCCCGTTGGGGGGGGAAACTATCTACATACCTCAACTCATATCAACCTCTGTGGTTCCGTGGTACAGTGTATGGACTGCCACGCAGAGGTCGCAGGTTCGATTTCCTATATAAAAATAATAAAGTCTATATTTACAAGAAATAGCGTAAAATAGTAGTTTGTTATGTCTGAATTTATTCTATAAAAGGTACTATCTAAACAGTAACTAATAGTTTGATACTAAAACTATTGTTTTAATAGTCGGAGTCGGTGCCAGTCAAGAAGGATCATAATGACCTTCATAAAAATAACCTACATACTAGCAAAAAAAACCCTCTTGATTAATCTATTAATTTACGAATGAAAAATATAGATTTAATACAAGAAATCGAACGGAATCTGATAAGTGCGCGTCAAATTTTTTATGTATATCTGAACACAACTATCAATGAAGTCTGCCTTCACGAGTATGACCGCGTTCGGGTAGTGCACTCAGGCATATCCCCCACGCGTGCCATTACCGCCCCGTGCATTATAAAAGTTTGTTGCAAAGGCAGAATTAAAGATCCTTCTTGGCTGGCACCGACTCCAAAATAACTGATTAAAAACTATAAATAGTAAAGTATCATAGGTATCAAGGATTGCGTTGATTCCCCTTTAATGTTCTTTGCTTTGAAGTAATTAAAATATTATTTTCTACTTTTAAGATAAGGATTGAACATGTAGGTGTTGTTTGAAGTAGGTTTTCATTTTTTTTCTAAATATATTTTTTTTTTCTACTACGTTCAACTAGATATGGCATAGTATTATAGTTAGAGTCAGTATAAATATAAAAAAATACCAGCTTTCCGCGGCGTGGTTTCACTCGCGTCTTTAGTTACTGCTCTGCTCCCGTCGCCAGTAGCGTGATGTTACATAGCCTTTAACCTTCCTCAAGAACTGGGCTATCATACGCTAAAAGAATTATTCAAAGTAGTAGTTAGTAGTTCCAGAGATTAGTGCGTTAAAATAAACAAACAAACTTTTGCGCTTTATATAATATATAATAAATAAAACATTCTAGAAATTGCAATTCACTTTGAAAATATTTATTATCAGCCAATTTCTCAGTATCTAAATCTTCGTGTTACGTATTCATTTTCAGTGGCTTTTCTTTCACTATTTCAGTGATATTAAATCAGTAAACATTGCTATTTTTCATTACTCGATTTCCACAAACGAATCCATAATTCGAAGAAAATCGTAGGTAAAATTCACAGTAATTTTTGAGATCAAAATAAGGCCCTTAGGGAATTTGATTAAATATTCCGTTTGCAAGATAGGCTGATAACGTAAAATAATAAGTTTATTTCTTATACTAACGTGGAGGAATCTATATGTGTGCCTTTTTTACTCAAAGAAAGAAATTGTTCCAAAGGAATAAGGTAAAAGCTTTAGTTTGGCTTTGAGATTCGCTTTAATGATAACAATGGGTTTGTAAGAATAGCGTATTGCCTTAATGTAAACTGTAAGTCTTTTATACTAGTAGATTACAAATATTAATATTCCGAAAATAAATAATATATATTTCAAGGTATAATTTTTTATATGAAAGCAGGTGGAGATGAAGAAAACTTTTTTACTACTATAAAGATCTCTAGTTTCAAACTTAACTGATATACTAATAACATGACATTTAAGACCAATATTTCAATACTATAATTACATTTTTTAATGCGTATTTCATAAGCACATGTACATGCACATTTAAATATCAACCTTATCAAGCAACCCGCTTTCAATCTCCGAGAACTAAACTAAACAAAATCAAATATTGCTATCTTTACGCACCAAAGATCTTTCCACTAAGTTGTTGCTTCATTTCCACACCCCTTTCCAAAATTTCACCTTTCATCTCTTTCTTTACTTACATAAACGGCAGAGATAAAACACCGATGAGTTCCTACAATCAACAAACAAGGGAAATGGATAAAATTTATCACTCTTGTTTCAAATTGTTACGTGAACCCATAAACATGAAATATATACAGTATTATACAGTTTTGTATCAATTTTGAGGGCAACATTAACTTTTTGACAATATAGCGAAAGTTTGCCAGTTAAAAAATAAATAGAGTCATTTTGGGGTAGAAATTGCAAATTTTGCAAATTAAGGTATAAACAGTAATACTTATTATTTATAACATCTGTTTATGAAGTCTAAAGAATATGGTTTTTATGGTTAACTTTGTAAATAATGTTCGTCTGTAACTTAAGAGTTTTGCCCTTCTACCTCTGGGTAATTTATTTATAAAAAACTTCAAGTACAACGTATATTAGTATTTCTATTATAAAATAAGAAGAATAGAAAATATTTTATTAATAAACAATGTGGTTTTAACACGTTTTGCAGCCTATCTGTCAGTCTTAGAGTTATACGTATATGTTTCTGGGTAACGAAACTTTTTGATTTGGTTATCCCATATCAATGTCATAATATTTCATGAACTCAGTTTCTGTACAGCAAGATATTAAAAATTATTTATTTTTTGGACACATTGTTTAGGGATACGTTAACAAAATTTATGTAATATTTTATTCCATACTAGCTGTTGCCCTCAGCTTCGCCCGCATGAATGTCAGTTATATCTCTGTTTATACATTGAAGATTTTTCATACAAACTTTCATCCCCTATTTTAACCCCTATAACCATTTCAAGCCTATGTTGTTCCGTTCAGTGTTTTATGCGTGAAAGCGTAACAAACAGACAGACAGAGTTCCTTTCGCATTTATAATATTAGTATGGATGTTGGCAGAGCAGTAGTAACAGAAATACTTTGTGACACCATCTATCGCTGCTATCAATGTCATCTACTGTTCAAATTTCCTCGCTTGACCGCTGGTCATAAGCCTCTCTTACTTTATGCCAATCTTCACTTTCAGTCGAACGTCTCATCTTCTACTCGCAATAGTTGCGATACTTCCATCATATTGTATTAAAAAGAAAACGAGCCACTAACATTGAATACGGTCTCAAGTGGCATTTTTTTTATTTTTTTTTTATTTATTATCAATTCACAATACAGGATAGACTTAGTATGAATAGCATAAATAAACCTCTGAGGTTTGTCTTTATGCTACGAGACTTGAATTTACAAGCATTCAGCGAACTTAATAAATCTTAATTTTAGTTTGACAGTATAGGTAACTATGATCTAGGTGAGATACAACATAATATCTACAACACAAAGTAAAATACTTAAGTACAATACATCTTGATTATATTTATGATATTATTGAATATAATAAATTTCTATATAGATTTCTATATAAAACCTAAAATGTATGGGATTGACATAGCTATCGTCAACATTGTCATTAGCATAATTCAATTCCGTACATTTTTAATCTATTCTGTGAATAGAATATAAAACTATGCCACTTGTCTAGGCCCTCTATTCAGTTTGTCAACATTAGTTATTATATAAAACTGAAGGATTTGTTTGTTTGTTTGTTTGAACGCGTTAATCTCTGGAACTATCACTCGGATTTAAATAATTGTTTTTGCGTATAATCGCCCAGTTCCTGAGGCAAGTTATAGGTTATTTTTATTTTTATTTATTAGAACAACTAACAAGATATGCACCTTTTACATGTTATAGTCTTAAGATAAGTTATACATTAGTGTGATGTTACCTTACTTACAGGCTGCCACGGCATGTTCAATATAAAAAAATAGAAAGTGTACTAAAATATTAATATATAATACCGACTTAATGGTATTCTAAAAGCTAGGTTAACAAAAATATATTTAATAAGAAATGTTACATATAAATTAGCGTTAACAAAATGCCAAGAATTATGTCTGATAACCTCTGTCTAATTATCAAATGTGTTGAGAACAATAGATTTGAATTTAGTTAAGCTCTGTCCGAATATGTCCACGTTATATTTTTTTGACAAGTTATTGTATTGATATTGAAGCCTGTTCTTGCCTTGCTTGCCTTTCTTGGTATAAACAGTGAGAATCTGGTTTTACGCGGCAATTTTTTCGGCGTGCTAAAGGTCAGCTGTTGTAGGAGCAGAGGACAATCGCAGGAGTTATGTAACATCACGCTACTAGCGACGGGAGAAGAGCATTAAGCAAAGAATCGGTTGAAACCGCGCCGCGCAAAGCTAATCCTTCATACAGTTATTCTTTTACAAGAACTAAACGAAGCTGTTGCTTATACGTCTGACTGAGTATTGCTCTGATTGCAGCCATCTGTAAGGTGAAGTTGGGTTACACAGCGAAAACTCTCAAGAGAATAATTCCACTGTGCCCTTTCCTATCTTCATCAAACAAGGTTGAACTTTTGACCTTTTCACCAAGTGACAATCATCGTAAGGTCACCAAATGTTAAGTGTCGATTATGGGGTTCAAATTGCCACAGCTTTTGGCAATAATCTTGTTAAATTGTATATATTTCTTGGTGAACGGTGGCTGAACTGATTAAATAATGCAGTAAATCAATTTCAAAATCAGTGTAGATATTTGATGCTAGCACTGTATAAAATAGAATATTATAGTAAAAAAAGCAATGATCAATGACCGAATAATAACCACGAATAACGATGTCAGTTATTGGACTAAAACCTTGGCGGAAGATGTTAAATAAATTCAAACCACAAATAGTATTATCAAATATTGGACGTAACGCATATCTGCACGCGAGATTGTGTGCAAGTTCATGTTACTGGTTTTTTTTGCTTTATCAGTTTTATATTTTTGTTTATATTGTTATAAAACTGTCTAAAATTTTTTTATATGAAAAATAAACTGTTTTCTTCATTTTTTTCTTTATATAAACGTTGGAGTTACATTTTGGATTTTGAGTTAATGAAACTACTAATATTAGGCAAAAATGTTGGCAAAGATCTTGGGCCAACTAGCAAAGTTACTATGGCATTCAAGTTGGACGTTGCTGTCGATTGGTCTATATTTGCAGTATATTTAACTATAAAAGTACCATTATGTAAATATAGAAAGTGCTACGCGAACCTATTGTGGTATAGAGTAGAACTTGCAGTAGGTTAAGTTTGTTCTGTGTCTGAAATATTTAGTTTAAATGATGATTGATTAGAGGAACGAGATAGGCTTTATGAATAAGTCATTAAAAATAATTGAATTTAAAATAAAGCAACAAAGCTGTTGCGGGCTGTGAGAAAAAGGGAATAAGGTAAGAGAAGGAAAATAAAAAGAAACGAGTATGTTTTCTGCGACAATATTTGTGCTACCGTAATTAGATTTAAACTTTGGCATCAACAAGGTATTAAGAAAGTACTAACTTCGCTGTAGCTGCTTGGGTAAGCCTGGCATTGCAGTGTTTCTTAAGTTGTAGTACGACTAGCTAAGTAAGCCATTGATTCTACCACAGTTGACGAAAAGAAATTAAGAGTGTGTGTGTATTTCTTATACTGTGGCACCTCTCATCTACGATAGAGCCCTTCTCGTAGCACCGCAGCGGCTACGAACGTAGCGCATACATAATATATATGACGTAGCAGTTTTTAGTGTTCTTTATCAGAACGAGAAAACGCTATTTCTTTGTTTACAACAATGACATTAAATAATGTACGAGTAGAAGGTAATCAATCTAAAGCGACCTCTAGAGGTTGACGACGGTACTAACATATATTTTATTTATGTTGCTCTTTTTACGCGACTGCGAAAACATAAGGTAAAGTGTTTTAGAGTTTACGATAGATGTTTTTTATAGTTTAGAATGGTTCTTATATACCTACATTTCCTCCTGTATGAGAAGAAGCATTTTCCCGCAGTTCTTTACCTAAAACTATTTCTTGTTAAATATATTTTGTATAATATAATTTTACTTTAAAAATATATTTTTTAAAAACCTAATTTTGACACAATATAACAGTAATTGTACAATCTATAGTAAGATAGCTAATAATACCTATAAACCGAGTAAACTGTACTTAAAGGTCGGCAAATACCCGCGAGATTTACACGAAGCGTTTATTTAGACTTAATTAGTAATGGTCACGTTTTCAAATCTTTTAAAATAGGGACATGAATATATTATTTAAGGGTTTAATTATTCACAGATTATGTTAAGTTCTTTCGATGGACGTAGGATGTAATTTAATATTTGTGTAGGAGAAAATGATTTTTATTTGTTTTGAGGCCCTAGACCAGTGGCATAGACTTCTATTCTATACATAGAATAGATAAAAAAATGTATGGGGTTGACATAAGTTAACGACTATGTTGGCGTTAGCTTACGTCAATCCCATACATTTTTTAATCTATTCTATAAATAGAGTAGAAATCTATGCCACTTGTCTAGGCTCTCAGAAGCTTCAACTAAAAGTTGTAAAATTTTCTGTGATTTATTTTTGAAAATAACTTACAAATTTTTTTTTTATTTTTGACTTCTTAATACGTGACAGACCATTTCTTACATATAGATTCTTTTAGGTATTTCCATTCCTCTCTAGCCTTAAATTTTTCTTCTATTATTGTCTGTAATATATTACCGTGACGTATAAAGTATCCTAACAACTTTCCTCTTCTAATAACAGTAAACTTCGAAGTTATAGTACAATGAAAAACAGTACATAAAAAAGTAAAACCAATTACTAAAACACTTAAGAATATCGAAAACAAAGAAAAAATAAATACAACTGATGCCATTTTAACTTAAACATCAATTAGAACACGCTATAAGAAAAGCAATGAACAAGCATATTCAGAACTCCATTAGGAAAAAACAGATACAAATAAAAACGTTAAACGCCATAATTACGTCAGCAAAATTGCAACTAAGGATGGGACGAATCGATAAGTCTGTATCGATAAAACACAGCGTTAATGTCAACTGTCGATATAGAGGCGCGTCAAATAAATTTCAATCCACTGATATAAAAAGAACGTCGCGACGATGTTAGGTTGATTACACAATGAGAGTGATAATTTAATATGGAATATCTATTTACACACAAGAAAGAAAAATTTTGTACTTTTTATATTATACATTACCTACGTTGCGCGCATTGGGAGTGTAAAATTTGACATAGTTATAGTTCTATAATAAGTATTGGCGAATAAAACATGACGTCATAGACCCTTAAAGTTGTGGTCTGTTTCATTGCCGAAGCAGTATCCAAAATGCGTGATTTTGAGTCCTGATTCGACGCAAAATTTATTCACCTTTATTTCATAGGTGTAGTCAATGCATGGCTTTTGTAATAAGATAATAAATAAAGAGCTCAAAATAAGAAAATAATTAAGTATAATATACAATAATAATCTATACTCTTATATAAAGCGAAAATGTTTGAAAGGCGCTAATCTCTGGAACTACCAGGCGGATTTAAAAAGTTATTTTTGCGTATGATAGCCCAGTTCTCGAGGAAGGTTATAGGTTATGTAACATCACGGTACTGGCGACGGGAGCAGAGCAGTAAGCAAAGACGCGAATGAAACCGCGCCACGGAAAGCTTAGTGTATAGATATAGGAAATCTGAAAAACTGCGTATATAATTTTTAAATGTTGCGTTTGTGTAATGGGGACTATAAAAAGTATTTGTAGTTTCAATTAACAAAAAAAGTCTTTCATCGTCTTTCTCTTCGCATACTAATAGCGTATTTATTAAAGAAATATTTATTTAATAACAAATATAAATCTTTCTTTTGCTCTCTATGTAACCACTTCTTTAGATGTTTCCACTTACATAAAATAACAAAAGTAAAAGGGTATTTTGTCTTGGAGAAGGACAAATGTCTTTAATAGATAAGTAATAGACATTCTGATAGATTGATACATTGAGTTTAAGGTGTGGAAAATATATGGTTAAACTAAGAGGTTTTACTACAAACAGTGACAGCGTAGGTACTAGGTTTGTAAAGACAAAATTTTGATGATAAATAAACTTTTTATCTAAGATTTGAACTACTTTTATGACATTAAAATTACCGAAAAGATTTTGGAGATTGCGTTCTTGTAGCACATTCGCTAAAATACCTCTGATTAAAACTGAAAAAAAATTGGAAGAAAAAAATCTGAACCAAAAAAAAAAAGTTCTCAAAATAAACACCAGAGGCGTTGTTCAATCTGCTTACAAATTTAATATTTTACAATGTAGCCGCTAGGACAGACCGCTCTGGTGCATAAGGCACATAGTATAGACGCACGCCACATAATAGTAGTGGGGCGTAAAAACCAGCTTACAAAAGCATAGCGGGGGCAATGGTCCTCACGATCCACAGACACTCTGGACCGAGTTAAAAGAAAAGTTCCAGGTTTTACGATTATCATTAGTCTTTTTATATAAGTTATCGAAAACTATATAGCTAATTATAAACATAACTTAGTTCCCGAATACTTCACGAATCATCTTTCACATATTGCTTATATTTCACATAGTGCACTGTTGGTCTAACAAAAACAGCATACATAATATTAATAAAATTCTCACGAATGCGTACGACGTAAAGAATGTGATATTAAAATATTTTCAGTTTTGTCTCACATGTAAGGTTAGCAACAAAAACAGTCGAACGCTTTTAATTAGTGGTTAGTGTAACTGACTGCGACGCCGGGTGTCGTGGGTTCGATTCCCGCGGAAGGCAAATATTTATGTGATGAACATTTGAGTTTGTCTTCAGTCTGGGTGTTATCTATGTATTCTAAGTATGTATTTACAAAAAAAAAGTATGTATATGTATTATATTTTAGTTATCTAGTAGCCTTAACACAAGCTCTGCTTAGCTTGGGACTAGATGATGGTGTGTGATAATGTCCACATATTATTATTATTATTACATAGTCAGAATTTGAATCAGTCACTACAAACCCAGCTTTATTTAACAAACCATTTTGTCAAGGGTTTTATACATTTTAAATATAAATATAATGTCTGCCCTTTTCAAGTAAAATTAATTAGGAAAGGTTGCAAATTGTAAATTTATATGTAGGAGCATGTTAATCCAAAACTTATGTTAGAGACAGTATGAAAAATATTCGTTCATCCTTGTGGTTTGCGGTTTGACAAGAATTAAAACGATCATGTTTGTTCAAAAGGTTTATACAAGTCCGCCTCAAAGTTACTACGAGATGTCTTCTTCTCTCAGAGAATTCTTTTCTCTTTCTATCTCACAAAATCATATATCGCTCTCTTTCATCTATGTTAGTTTTGGATTATTATTGCTTTTCTAAGTTTATTTCCATCGATACTGATCCAAATTGAAGAAAAATATCGTGAGAAAACTACATAAATATAAAACAAAAATTCAAAAATTCGAAAGGTTATAAAAAACAGCCTCAACCATAAAATAATTGAAAACTCTTTACTAAACTGATATACACCTACGAAGTACTTTGCATAAAGCGATTTTTATCTTTTTAGCTGATTTAGTAAAATTATTTGCTTAATTCGTAAATAAGCCTTAGGAATATAAGCTTTCAAAATTCTATTACATTTCTGTAAGATTTATTCTCCCAATTGGCTCATATCAATCACTTAGGGGCGTGTCCGTTCAATGTAATACCTATAATCAAAGTTGGCCGCGGGCAGTCAAGTGTAAGTTTAACTTTGAAATCGAACCCCGCAATTTGAGTGACAAACAATTTATTACTTTCAAAATAGCAAAGCTTGCGGTTTTTGAAACATTATTTTCAAATAATATTAAAGCAAATGGTTTTGAGTCGGAGAGCTTTATGTCTAGAAAATGACATCTTTCGACTTAAACAATAATAAAACAAGTTTTCTGCGACGCGATTTCATCCGTTCATTTGCTTACTGCTCTGCTCCCGTCGCCAGTAGCGTGATGTTACATAGCCTATAACCTTCCTCGAGAACTTAGCTATCATACGCATTTTTTTTTAAATCCAAGTGGTAGTTCCAGAGATTAGCGCGTTTAAACAAATAAACAAACAAGCAAACGCTTTATATAATAGCATAGATTGATAATGCTGATGTAATGGTGTAAGGCCAGAGGCTGTCCACATGGCTCAGGCAAAATCTGATAATAATAATAATAATATTCTACCACATTCACACAGCGCCATCTAGCGCCAAATTAAGCAATTATATTTGCTTGTGTTATGGGTACTAAGCAACTGATAAACTACTTATATACTTTTTTTTTGTAAATACATACATATTATAGATAAATTACACCCAGACACAGAACAAACAATCATGCTCATCACACAAAGGTTTGTCCTGGGTGGGAATCGAACCCACGACCTCCGACCTACATACATATCATCATTTAAATCATATTAACAAGACCCTCAACACAGAGTCCTCAACCTTGTTGCCGATAAACTCGACATATTCTGTTGCACGTTGAGTGAATTCACATATTTAAGATTAATTATATAGTTTGCTATGGATCTTGTAGGGAATTCCCTGTAAAAGTAGTAATAAGAGAGTTAAATAAATAAACAATACTTAATATTTTAAAAAATGAGCTAGATTAGAATCTTGAAGTAAAAATATAATTGCGAAAGTTTGTGTGTATGTATGTGTGTGTGTTCGTTACCACTCAGCGCCTGAACGGCTGAACCGATTTCGAAAATCGGTCTCCGAGAAAGACAAAACACATTTTAGCGCAGACAAAGCCGTGGATCGCAGATAGTTAAAAAAAACACTTGCGTTTAAAAAAACAGTTTTTAATTTAGCGACGATATTCAACGTTTGCTTTAAAACTTTTTAAATTCTATTCAAAAGAGTATCACTTGCCCTCTACTATAGGAAATATAAAAAACTATCTGTTAAACGACATCTTATATTTCTGATATTGTGGATGTAAGTACCTCTACCAATCCTTTTAATAAAATGCGTTTTGATAATGTTAAGTTACTCAATAATACTCAATGTAAAAAAGTCTTAAGTTGAAATGCTTCTGTATAGTAATTTTTATCTTGTAGTAATAGTCACAATAAGGTCGAAATAGTCCAGTGGATAAGGCACCCGCTTCGTAAACACGAGGTAGTGGGTTCAAATCCGGGCAAGTACCAATGTGATTTTTCAAATCATATGTACTTTCTAAGTTCATCTTGGACATTTCTGACTGACGGTGAAGGAAAACATCGTGAGGAAACCTGGACTTAAAAAGTCTGAAATTGCCAATCCGCCTTATGCAAGCGTGGTGATTAGTGCTCATACCTTCTCTAAAGAAGAGGCCTTTGCCCTGCAGTGGGATAGTAAACAGGCTGGTATTATTATTATTGTTATTATAATAGTCACAAGGTTCAGAATTGTTTTCTACACTAATGTACACTAATATTATCAAGCGGAAAGATTTGTATTTTTGTATGCAACGAATAACCCCAAAAACTACTAAACCGATTTCGAAAATTCTTGTACCATTATTAAGCTACATCATCACTGAGTAACATAGGCTATATTTTATCCTGAACCACGCGGATGAAACCGCGTGACGTCCGCTAGTGTGATATATTTCAAACCTTATTTTCCCGTGGCTGTGATATGTCAACAACGATACACATTAAACTAAACTGACACGTCATATGTTTTTGACGTAACGTTATGTTACTAATTTTTGCGCTGTGGCTTCAGATTTTTACTTTTGCGACTGTTGTGCACGAGGTTGTTTTTTTATATTAGCCTACCAAAGTAACTCCACCCGGCCTGATGGTAAGCAGTCAGTGGAATCCAGAAGCGGTGGCCACCATACCAAAAGCCATCGTCTTAAACTGCTGGTAAGGTGGCCTCCACTATGGCGGCTGGGAATGGGGTTAGGAGAAGGGAATAAGGGAGGCGAGGAAAGAGGAAAGGGAGGAAATTGGGCCTCCGGCGCTCTCACTCACCGAACAAAACTCAGTAGTACGGATACTACTACTCTTACGTCGATCTTCTATGAGAGGGTAAGAGAGTACTTCCCCGGACGATCCGGCCCATTCATGCTGAAACCAGCGTGGGTCTACTACCGACGGAAACCGGTTGTGGGCTCGATCCCCACACGGGACAAAACTATGTACATTTTGTCCGTTAATTGTATGTTTGTAAAGTCCCCGCGACACAGTACCCTAGTGTGGGAGATGTCTTTAAAAAAAATGATGTGTTGCAAAGTACTTTTCAAACATCCAAATAAAGTAGCATAAATCTTAATAGAATAGATTTAAAAAAGTGTATGGGATTGGCATAAGCTAATTCTAACATTGTCGTTAACTTATGTCAACCCCATACCTTATTTTAATGCATTCTATTATATTCTTTTAGCATTTAAGCCAATTTTTTTTTTTTTGTATATTATAGCCTACCAAAGTGACTCCACTCCGCCTGATGGTAAGCAGTCAGTGGAATCCAGAAGTGGCGGCCACTGTACCAAAAGCCATCGTCTTAAATTGCTGGTATGGTGGCTTCCACTATGGCGGCTGGGACTGGGGATAGGGGAAGGGAATGAGGGAGGTGCGGAAAGAGGAAAGGGGGAAATTGGGCCTCCGGCGCTTTCAGTCACCGAACGAAACGCAGTAGTACGGATACTACTACTCTTAAGTGGATCTTCTATGAGAGGGTAGTACTTCCCCGGACGATCCGGCCCATTCATGCTGAAATCAGCGTGGATCTACTACTTGTCAAGGCCCTTAGATTTGGTATTTTTTACATAGATGCTAAATGTTGTAGGGTTTTAACCTATAACCTATTGTACGTTTTCTTTCTTCATAGTAGTCAAATATTGAGAATACTGACAATGTTTGTTTGGCAAAAGATGTGTTGTTTTATAAAGAGTCCTCATGATAGATGTTTACCTTAACCTAAGGACAAGTTATTTCTAAGCTTTTGTAGAAATAAAGAAAGGAAAGAAAGAAAAAAAATAGTTAAATTTTCACATACAGGTGATGCACACAATAAAGAATAAAAAATATTCAAACACAATTGCAATATTATAACAAAAAACATAAAACTAACAATACAAAGAAACAATAATATGGACTTACACACAAGCTTGAGTGCAGATGTGTGTCATCTTCAAAGCTTTAAAGCACCTCAGCAATAGCTAAACATATTATAGTTGTCAATCGTAAGAGAATGAGGAAGTAGAAGAAAGGCAACTAGAAGATAATTGCTCCTCCTGTTATCAATCATTAACAGAATACTATGGAAAATATTCCAATATATACGCGATGGTCTACCAGTCGGTCGATCATCCATCGAAAATGTACTACCATCACAAATATAACAAATATTCTAAACCGGCCTCACTCAACACCTGTTATATGCAATAAGATATACAAAATCAACATTCTGAAGATGTATTCAGATTTACAACGGCTCTCATATCGATATCGGCTCTTGTTGAACTTCGATCAATTCACTGGGTTATTGTGCAGACCGATTTAGAATTCGTAAAGCGTTGAATTCATGTATGGTATAATATTCGTAAAGCGAGCGTTTTGAAGTATTTAATTCAATACTTGCTTTGATTTTATCCTCGGTATATTTGATACTTGTGTTGCCTTTATTCTTTAATTTTACTTTGGTGATCTTAAAATACGTTTGATCAGATATCGATGTGGTTAAAGGTTTTCATGTTTATGTACATCAAAGCAACATACGTTATAAGTAGTTTGCTGGTCTCTATGGTATGACGTTTTTTTTTAGGATGGTATTGTGGAAAACTGGCAACGATCTTCGACATTCCCATGATAAATAAACTTTAAAATAGTTTACATGGAATCCTTGCAGTGCAATTCAGAACAGTATCTGTACTGGTTCCTTAACATTAATAATACTGGTGACTTCGTGTGCCTTCACATTAGTGTACTAAAATGGATTAAATGTTATTTACTATTACTAAATTAATATAATACTCCATCAATTGCTGATTAATTCATCCAAAGGTTGTCTAAAAAGAGATCGCTCTAAGCGATAAGACCGCTCATTGTACTCATCTTAAAAGTACCTTTTTGACTATGTGTACTTATATATTAAGTGGTGTCTACAATAAAGATTATTGTATTGTATTATTTTTAGGACAATATTCTCTACTATAATTGCATGTACTTACATAAAAAACTTCCTGAAAAAATACTATAGTGAAAGTCGTATCAAAATACGTTGCATGATTCACACCATTTAATAATAATGATAAATAATATCACAACAACTACACACAACGCCATCTAGACCCAAAGTAAGCATATATTATAGCTTGTGTTATGGGTTCTAGAATGCGGATATACATACTTAAATACTTATTTTTTGTAAATACATACATATTATACATAGAAACACCAAAACCAATGCAAATATTCATGTTCATGCACACAAATATTTGCACTGAGCGGGAATTGTATGTATTATATAAAACTTCTTGAAAATCTGCATACTAAAAAAACGTAGCATGGTTCACACGATTTTAGCTGAGAAACAAACAAAGGACTAGGCTTTAAACTACTGACATATTGTTCTTGTTTTATCATATAACTAGCCGCCCGCAGCGCGGTTTTACCCGTGCTACATCTTTGCTAATTTGCTACCGTCTCCAGTGGCGTGATGATACCTTTTTTAAAAACTATGCTATCATACTCAAAAAGAGTTATAAAAATCAAGCTAGTAGTTCCAGAGATTAACGCGTTTAAACAAACAAACAAACTCTACCGCTTTATGTTAGTACAGAAACTTTCTGCGAGATGAATAATTATGTTATGTGCAATAAAGAATATTTTATTTGTTTACCTATCTTGTTTCTTGCACCATCAGCTAAACTAATAGTTTTGATGTGTTGTTACGCTATCGATGTAACATGCATTTACTGATTACTGAGCGTTATGGCCCATAAATCTAACACTTCAGCTACTATGTAGTTTACGAGCCATTGAGGGTAAGCAGAATTGTAGGGGCTTTAAGTCTCAAATTATTGATAACCTAATTCGACAGTTTATGATTTAGATAAATACTGCTATCTTTGTTATCACCGTATCAGTCCGTTATCATTCCACCGCAGGGAAGGCTTCGTGTCATACAGAGAAGGTATGAGCATTGATCGCCACTTGGTCACGATGTTTTCCTTTCTTTTCTTTAATTTAAGTAATTTGACTATTTTAGTGTTATTATTAATCCTATAATTAGTGTATTTTATTCGATAATGTTAGCATAGCTTATGTTTAACACAAAAACAAAAGTTTTTCTCACCATACATCAGTTAGAAGTAGTTAACTAACATTTCCCCTTCGAAAACAAACCGAAAAGGCTTCAGCCAACCATATGTTATTCTTAAACCTTCTAAGTTGTTGAATCTTTCACTAAGGGTAGAAATATTGTGGGCAAAAGTAAACTCAAGTCAGGCTGATTGCGTTTCTTTGAGTTTGGGTTCAAATCTTATTTGTGTAAGGCTGTTGAAAGGTATCAAATACGAACTGTTAAGCTTGAGGTTGTACGTGAGCTTCGTATCAATATAATGCGTGTTTTCGTTATAATTGTTTAAAGGTATATGTTATTGATGAAGTAAAAATATTATTGTTGTGAACAGATTAATAATAATAATGATACGAAGTAGTTATCCTTGTGCAGGGTAAGGCCTCTTTTAATATAAAGATGGCATTATGTATTACCACGGTTGCTTAAGACAGATTTTCAGTATTTTTATTTAAGAAAAACTTCATAACATGAAAAGAGCACTTTAAATTTTAAAGTTAAAAATTTAATTTGAAATTCATAAATAAAATTTGTGATTGCGTGATAAATTTGTGACCTGAGTGTAATCTAAGTATAATTCTATTTTAAAATACTGCTCCTTTTAGGTAATCAAAATCTATTATTACTCATTAACTATAATCAGACCCAATTACGAGAATTATTAATTCAAAAAAACATTGAGAATCTTTACGTTCTTTACTTTTGCCTCAAGTTAATTTAAATAATAAAAAATATTTTATAACCTTGGCCACTTATAATAACATACAAATGTAATAGCAGTCCAACCACCATAAAAAGCTTATAACAATATATCAGTTACAGAGACAAGCTATTTCCCAAAAATTACAACACCATGATAAATAGACGATATAATCTATTTCTCAACCATTTTTAGGATTCCGTACATCAAAAGGCAAAACGGAACCCATACATGATTTTTTTTTTCCGTCTGTCTGTTAACACCTTTTTTTCAGTAACGCGTGGAGATTTTAAGAAATTTGTATCTAATACTTTTTTTTGTCTATTTCTTCTTAAAGTTGTGTGATATCAAAGTTCTATGTCAACACGACTGGCCTGTTGGTCTAGTGGTTAGTGACCCTGACTGCTAATCCGGAGATCGTGGGTTCGATTCCCACCCAGGACAAATCTTTGTGTGATGAGCATGAATGTTTGTTCTGTGTCTGGGTGTAATTTATCTATAATATGTATGTATTTACAAAAAAAAAATATATATATAAGTAGTATATCAGTTGTTTAGTACCCATAACACAAGCAAATATAATTGCTTAATTTGGGGCTAGATGGCGTTGTGTGAATGTGGTAGAATATTATATTATGGTAGAATATTATAACACGTAATCAAAACATGTATGACCGTTCATGTTATTTATATTGACAACGAATTTGTGCGGGTCCGTCGGTGCATGAGTCAGTCTCACACTTGACCGGTTTTTGTTAAGAAATAAATAAGCCTTCCTAAAAATATCAACATTTTGTTCAATTTTGGCAACTGTATTACGTATTTACATTAAATGTGAGATACAATTTGGAAGCAAACCAATTCTTTTGTTTTGTACAGAATTTGCATTATCTATGATATATATATATTTATTACTTTAAGACAGTAGAAGTTATAATCCACATAATGTGAAAATGGTTAGAAAATATAATGTTATAGTTCTTAGAAATAAGCCTTAAGTATAACTTGTGATGTCATGTATTATAATTATAACTCCCAACGTTTTAACGTCGGGCTGCGGCCCACCAAGCATAAATACCTAGGATTTTTTTCTGTTCGTTGGAGATATGTGGCTATAGGTTTATTGACTGACATAATTATAAATATTGTTTTATTATTTTGACTTTCATAAGTCAATTGATCATTTGATTTAAGATTTACGTGAATTAATGTTTTTGAATTGATTATACCTGTTTAAAAGACAAACCTTTGAGTGATAACTTTTCATAGAAATAATTGGAATTCACAGACTACGGCTTGAACATTAGTAACATCATAACTGCGTCTAATATTAAATGCCATTACCATCGATTTCCAAAGGGTCTATTACAAGCAGCCTGCTGCTAACGTTTCCAGTAGCCATATTACTGACATACAGTAACGCAAAATATTATAAAGAGAAAAGATTTATTTTGATTTTTTGTATGTTTGTTTGTTTGCAACGATTTAACTAAAAAAAACCGATTTGAAAAATTCTTTCACTTTTAAAAATCGGGTAATAAACGCTATATTTTATTATAGTTAATATATTTTCAGTCATTTTCAGAGTTTAAATGTTATAAGCGCCATTGAAAATCTGAATAGGGCAATACGACACTATTGAAATGATATTTAAGGAGTTTGTTATGAGAACGAATGAAACTTTTGATACCGAAGCAAAGCGAAGGCGGACGTCTAGTATAATATCCAAGAGTTTAAAGACTAATGTATTCTAATTTACTTGAAACAACCTCGACTAGCGTATATTTTGTATAACATTTCGTGTACATCTAAAGTCTAAACTTCTCTAACATTCTAACGTCACGTAAGATTTTCGTTCTAAAGTCACGCCGTAAATTTAATGTTGCAGTAATTTCACGTGAGCGTCACCTTAACAAAGTAAAGAATATCAACCCACTGACGCATACGTACAAAGTAGTGTAACAAGCTTTTATAGTCAAAAGCAAGACGTTAGTGAATTTACAACGTAACACATATATGCGCTATAAAATTTTGATAGCTTAGTAGTGTGATAATGATTTTTGAAAATTCAAGGATATTAATCGTTTTACTATATAATAACGATGCCGTTGTTACTATTGACATTTCATCTGCCAAGTGTAATTATGGGCAATATCCAATAAAATAATAGTTTGTGCATTCGATATCGGACAATTATGATAAGGTTATCTAGAAGAAATCGCTTTTAGTGGTAAGGTCGCCCCTTGCACCTACTATTACTATTCAATTATTTTTTAAGCAAATTTTTCTAGTTGTGTACTATATGGTATATAATAAATAAATTATAAATATTGTTAACAATGTGTTTTTAAAGCCTTTTTTTATTTTTTTTTATATAAGTTTATATTTCTGTATTTAGAGTTCCGTACCCAAAGGCTAAAACGGGATAATGGTACGGAACCCTTCAAACGCAAGTCCGACTCGCACTTGACCAGTTTTTTGTAGTTAGTCAGTAGTGAAAACTACAAAAAACTGGCCAAGTGCGAGTCGGACTTGCGTTTGAAGGGTTCCGTACCATTATCTATAATAAATATTCAATTTTTTTTAGTGGTTTAGCGTTGAAGAACATCTAGAAGAAACATATACTTATAAAAATGCCTCCAACTGCATACAGCAGGAAGTGCGGTGATCATAGCTTATCTGTATGAGAAAACATCTGTACTACCTTGTTGCCATTCATAAAAATGTGGCAAAGTAATTAGGTATTCTACACAGGACTATCAGCACCATGCTGCAATAAGACTTCCACCACTATCAGCAAGAGCTTACCTACACAACTTGGTTGTTAGTTAAAGCAATTAAATATTTTTTTTATGATGAAATAATATTATTAGTTTCTAGTACCAGACAGTGCCAGATCTGTGATTATGCTAACATTTTCACAATAAAACACCACATAAGCACATGTCACCAAACAGTAGACATAGCTTGTAATACAGTGTCCAGCAGTTGACATCCAACTGAAATAATAAATCATAAAAATGGTTCATCTTTTTATTACATACATGTTTTTGATTACATCATAAAAAGAATCGTCCTGTATTTAATACTCTAACGTATGGTGACCCTACTTAAGCCAGATGATCGCTGAGAATTCGCAAGTCGTAAAATTTACGAGCACGCAAAGTTGACTCAGTGAATGAGCTCTGCTCTGACCGTGACCTAGAAACATTATAAATAAAAACATCCTTCAATCTCGATGACCCTATTTGCAATTGACCCTATTTCCCTTAAACATAAGAGCTAGCACCTAGATGTGAATTCAGTACTTCAAAGAAATATTTATTTGAAAAATGTTCGAAAGTGTCTTGAACCGAATCAAATCGACAGATTCACGGCAGGCCTACAGACGCTGGTCACCAGGCAGCACGCAGATCGTAAGCCTAACCATAAAAGTGACGTCAATGGCGACGTTAACGTTGGATGAAGACAGCTCTCGGCCGTCAAAAGTACACATGTTTATATTTATTCTATTAGAAAGAAATCAAGATTACATTCATTTCTAGATTTCAATTATTTTTCTTAACGTGTCTCTTCATTAGTGAAGGTTGGCCATTAGCTCCTTGAATTTGTCTTTGTCGAGTGCGAGATAGAACAATTTTATAAATAATCTTTAATTATTTAGCACAACTAAGACTATTATAGTATTTCAATAATAAATCTCATTTTCACTGAGCCTGTTACCAATATATCATGATGTATACTGGTCTATATACATGAAACATTCGTGATATACGACGTTAGTTGGTACTTTGCTACTGTCTGCAATCATAGACTTTAACATTACTTAACGTTATAAATCAATTTTCGCGTCCACACACCAGTTATTTATTTCAAAGAGAATTGTTTTGGATGTTATGAAAATAAAAGCAGCGTTCGGAAAGTTCTAGAATAAAAACTTGTGTAATAAGTTCTTGCTCAATCAAGTACGTACACTATTTTGTTCAGCACAATCAATAGGGTAGAACGTCCACGAACAAGATGATAGACCTGATAAAGGCAGTCTGAATACGCTGGATGCAAGTTGCTTCCAACTGGCTTAACGTTCATAAGTGTTAATTCAATTAACCCAAATGTCTTTAAACATGACTATGCTGAAGATGAAGCATTTTATTTTAGTTATGTAAAATATCAGAAAGTGAAAAGTGATTTCATTTTTACAAACGACATAACGATCTTTTCCATTATGCAGTAGGTTATTTATTTGTTAAAGCTGTATCAGCCACTTTGGTTCTCCTGCAGATTGTTAACATTTTTGTTCCTGTTATAATATGAAGTAATATCTAAAGAATACTTTTAAATCACTGAAAATTACTACTTACCTGCCAAAATATCTCTGGTTCTCATCTAACAGGAAGGTCCTCCTTAACCGAAACTTTTCTAATTATAATAAAATGAATGATTTTTACTTACAAAATAACCGTACTATTCAATAATTTCTCATTATTGCCAGTTACCAGCAATTCTGCTGACCCCAAAACTGTCAGCAAAATTACCTTCGTAATATTAATATTAATCTAACGATACGTTCGCATTTCGAGCCCATATACGGCATGTCGAATTGTTTCGTATGATTTATTGTACTTGCGCACCAGTCTGTGACCTGTCATATACACGCGGGTGCAAACCTAGTTCCAACTAGATGTGACTAAATATAACTGGATCAAACAGATGATAGATAAGGTTGAAAATTCATATGCTCAATCAACACTCGTCTAAAATTTGCCATTCTTATCGAAATAATCACAGTGAAATTTAAAGTCTCAAACCAAACGTTGCAGTGAGTTATTGGTCGTTTCCCCCGCCATTAGTTCGCCCGAACGGGCCAAACGACTAAATCACAATATTTATAATTATTGATTGGGCGTTTCGCCCGATGGAATTTTTATTGCTTTTCATGTACAGACAGCATCAAAATAGCTTGCGTTACTAAAAAAAAAGTTGTATTGCTTCATAGGTTATAATAAAGATAATAAATACAATAAACTCCGAAGTCATTTATAATAAATTACACTAAACATTACAACACTTACTTAGGAATTGCTTGTATCCCACTCAAAACATGGTTATGAAAATAATCATCTACGAAAAACATAATATAAGATCATTATTATTGATATCTCAAAATATGGCACTAATTATCACAGTTATTTAAAATAAAATTCAAAAAATATCAAAATTTTAAAATTATAAGCTTTCACAATAACAAATAGAAGTACCAATCTGTGGGTTCTTTGAGTCATTTCATAGGATATCTAAAAACCTTAGAATATTGAATAAATATTATTTTAACAATTAACAATAATATAGGCACTTATAATCACATTCACATTAATATCAATTACAGTAATCAACAAAACATTCATTAGAGTGTCTATTTTCGAGACACTGGAGCTATGAAGCTCAATAAAACGACGATGAAGTAGCGTATAAGATGAATTTAATGTTATTTCTTGTTAATTAACAATAATGTTTACAATTCATGTGCGTTCGTATTGAATGTAGGATAGCAAGTTTTTCTATACAAAAGTAGGTAGAAATTTTTCCTTATTATAATTGTTAACTATTTCTAAGTACCGTCAT
The DNA here is from genome assembly GCA_963082885.1 of Parascotia fuliginaria. Taxonomy (NCBI): domain Eukaryota; kingdom Metazoa; phylum Arthropoda; class Insecta; order Lepidoptera; family Erebidae; genus Parascotia; species Parascotia fuliginaria. The sequence goes on along the minus strand of OY720194.1, from coordinate 11,010,351 downwards.
AACGGTAGCCCATACACAAATCGATATAGCAATAAAGTTATTAATATGAACAAGTATACATTTTAGTGTAGGCGTTAACGAGAGTATTACAGCAATATTTACGCCAATTCCAATAATCTACAAAAAAAAGGTTTTTATAGCAATAACCATTATATAATATTATAATCAACAATCATAATCAACAAAAATATATAAGACTAGCTGTTGCCAGCGGCTTCGCCTACGTGGTATACCACAAAATATAGCCCATGTTACTCGCTAGTATTGTAGCTTTCTATGTGAAAGAATTATTTAAATTGTTTACGTAGATTTTGAGTTTATTCATAAAAACCAAACAAACATACAAAAAATTTAAATATATACTCTTTATGAGTTTAGATAATCACAGGTAAGTATGTATTTATATCACAATAATCAACAAACCACTTAAACCGGCCTATTTGTTGTTGTACAATCGAACTAACTGAATCATGACCCATTTTATTGATATATGTCGCATACACCTGTCAAACTTGTTTGAAGTTTTAAGCGAAGTAGTTTGTGTTTAATGCACTTAGATCATTTTAAATTTCAACAAAACAACAGTGTACTTGGTAAAATGTCAGTGTCTAATAAAATGATAACAAGCTCGTTGCCAGGGAAATCCGTCTTCAGACAAATTTCGACCTACTTGCATTTAGATGGATTGCCAAAATGAGTTTATGGTGGTATATTTCACTTGGTTCAATAGTACAATTGTAAATATTATAATAAATTAATAATAAAAATAAAAACGATTTATATTTACGAGCTATGAATTTTCTAGTAAAGTGACACTTTCTAGACGAGAATATATTATTATGCAACAATTTTCTTTTTGATTGAAGGATCCTATTATCATCCCGCACTAATGCAGGCCATTATTACTTTAATAATATTGATATTAATGCTAATACTGCTAGCTAGTGCTTATAAAAAGCTTATAACTGAGAGGAAATGATTTTAAGGTATCTGTGGTAAACGGTGTAGATGTCACAATTAGATAAACTGTTTAATGTAATATTGTGTATTCATATAATATTGTGCTTTTGTTTGTTTACACATTATACGAAAAAAGTAAAAGAAATAAATATTAACCGATCATAAAATGTGTCTGGGATCTAAGCATTATTATATTAACGGACCCAATGCAGGCTCAATAGCAGGTAATCGGTACATAATGTGTAATGAAAGTGAAAGATGTCTTAAATGTTTCATATTTGTTTTAACATAAAACAGTCTCAGATTATGTTGCTGATGTTACATGGTGTTTAAATTGTAAGAAAAATTCCATCGGGCGAAACGCCCAATCAAATATTATAAATAATTATTGTGATTTAGTCGTTTGGCTCGTTCGGGCGAACAAATGGCGGGCCAAACGACTAATAACTCGTTGCAGTACTTCACACTTTGTGCATTTCTTAACTAGTACATGTTTTCTTGTCAAATTTGATTCTGGGTCTTTTAAGCAGAGCGTGAAAAAGCATCCTGGTAGAGGTCATCTGCATATTTTTGAAAAACATTGATATTATCCTAATTTTAGCAAGTTTTAGCATAAAATATCAGTGAATTGAAATATCTTAATTCTTTATTTAGTTTAATCTATTACCTCATCTAGAAATTCAGCACAATATCTGAGTCCAATATTATTTTCTCTTTTGTTATACTAACGCTTGACTTATTCTAGTTGTAGTGCGCGTCAAATACATTATACTCTCGACGATTTACGGTGTCGGTTAAACTGATAGTGCACAAGAAAAGGGGTTAAATAGAGTCGTCATTATCATATCAGCCGAAAAACGTCCACTGCTGAACATGGGTCTGCCATGTCGTGTCGTGAACCACCCTCATCCATCGGTTGTCTCCCACCCTTATAAGGTCGTGGGTCTACCCTTGTGAATCTGCCCATGCTGCGTCCTCCGGCTCGTGGTCGCCACTCTAGAACCTTTCTGCCCCAACGGCCATTGCCACTTCAGTGAAGCAATAGATTATTGTGGGTTAATTGATTGCTGGTTTTGAAGACCTGGGTTTTTATTGCAAGTATGCGGCTGCATGCATGTCGGCGTCCTATTAGCATTGCAGGTATAATGCTAAGATAACACAACTAAGCTATTAGTTATAGTGAAGGAAGTAGGCACAGAAATAATAAATAAGAAAGGAATGAGAGCAGGTTATATTAGCCTACCAAAGTGCCTTCACACTGCCTGATGGTAAGCAGTCATTGGAATCCAGAAGTGGTGGACACCATTCCAAAAGCCAAACTACTGATATGGTGGCCTTCAACTATGGCGCTTTAGTAAGATGCTTTTTCACGCCCCGCTCAAAAATACTCAGGATCATATTTGGATAGGAACACATGTGTTAGTAAAAAGTTCTCTTTTGTCTTATTGGTGACAGCGTTAAATATTTGTAAGTGTAATAAAAATATTGAACTACTTGCTTTTTTCAACGTTGGCATAAAAATACTAACACAATTATTACCCATTTTTTATTTAAAAGAAATGGCTCAGGTGTGTGAGCTTAAGCTTTTATAAATCATCATTTTGTTATTTAATTACTTGGCTTTAAATATTTCTGGTTATACTTATAATAAATTGAGTAAAAGATAAATCTTTTATTTTATCTTAAAGCTGTGTCTGTATTTGATGTATTGAAAATAAGATAAATTGTACTATTTTTGTAATAGTCGAGTTTATAAGCTATGTTTTTGGAAAAATTATATTGGTTTTAAAGCTTCAAGAAGGCGGTGGTAAGTATAAGTATGCAATTACGACTCAAATATAAATCAATGTTATTCTGGGGCAGCTGTCAATCAAAGAAGGAAAATTACTCCTTGGCGCTCTTTCTTTACTTCTCTTTTAGTAGATACTCGCCCGTAAATGATAACTTCATATTGACGACCTCTGTGGTTCGTTGGTACTTTCGCGGGTTCGATTTCCACTCAGTGCAAGAACATGTCTATTTGCAATGGTCTGGGGTTTCTATGTATAATATGTATATATTTGATTATCTTTGCGTGCTCTAAGCAATAAACAATATTTAATTAATAGCGACAAGTAAATAGTGACCTAGATGCATTTTTGCATAGTGTGTAGTTTAGTATAATATAATGTATAGCTAACAAGTTTTATAAGTTTTGTGATATATATTTAACAATATGGATAGTCCCATGAAATCGCCTGTTAAACCACTCGATTGTATTTCGATCGAAGTGGTGCCCACGCCTGAGATTCAGAAATGGATGTCGACCATTGAACACTTACACTTCTCTCATAACTTCATTTCTGTTTTTATACTAATTTTAATTCTAAAGTAAACTTCCTTCAGTCTATGGTAATCATAGTAATATACCATGAAAAGAATTGTGTTCCAGTAGTTTTGAACCTAAGATGTCATCCAAAGTTTGATGTAGGAGGTTTTAACGTCCCGTATCCAATATTTACGATGATCTAAACTTAGACACTTAATGCATGCCAAGATATTTGATTGAATTGAATGCACTGAATATCGATGTTTTATGTTCACGCTATTTATTTTTGGAGTTATGACTTTGATTTGTATCTATAGAACGCTTTTATATGTGCATATTTTATGACTATGGGGATAAAATATCATGTTTAAGTATACTTTGTATATTTTAATAAATCATTAGAATTTAATAATAATAATAATAATATTCTACCACATTCACACAGCGCCATCTAGCCCCAAATTAAGCAATTATATTTTGCTTGTGTTATGGGTACTAAACAACTGATATACTACTTATATACATTTTTTTTTTTTGTAAATACATACATATTATAGATAAATTACACCTAGACACAGAACAAACAATCATGCTCATCACACAAAGGTTTGTCCTGGGTGGGAATCGAACCCACGACCTCCGGCTTAGCAGTCAGGGTCACTAACCACTAGACCAACAGGCCAGTCAAATTAAACCAATTTAAACTGGACTGCCTCGTCTCTGTGGTTCGGTGGTACTGTGTACGGATTACCACGCGAAGGTTTCGGATTTGATCCCCGGATCGGATAAAGTTTTGGGATTTTCTGTCAAAAAATTCTCAGTATTACCCCGAAGTCTGAAATTGTGACAATTTAAAAAATGACGAAAAGTGGGTGGTTAAACACCTCTGCTTACCCCTTTAAGAGTAATAGGCGTGAAGCTATGTATGTTTGTATGTATGTATTAGCATTAAACCAAATATTAAAGAAGTTAATTGTGCAACTCAAATGGAATCATTTAAAAATTAAAACAGTTAAAAATAGTTAGCAGCTAATCTCAAACCCTAAGCTCAGTCCGCTAGCCAAGCTTGTTAGTTATGTACTAAATCCTGTAAATGTATTCTTTGCTGTATTCTTTTTAATCTCATAGTAAATAAAAAAACTAGAAGCGCTTCTCATTTTGTCATACAAATATTATATGCCTTACTGAGACAAATTAACTTTTTCCAGACAGTTAACAATTGGCTGGATCGACCGGAGAAGTACTATCCTCTCTTGATCGGCCTAAGAATATTAGTTTTCATGCTAATGTGTTTCGCTCGGTGAGTGAGAGCGCCGGCAGCCAAAATATCCCCTCGATCCTGATCCTTTTCCCATTCCTCATTCCCTTCTCCGTGGTCGGCAATGGCTTGGTTGTGTTTTCTAAGCATTATTACTTTCGTAATGCTTATATAAAACCAAAGTCTTATAAAAAAATAAAATATATTGTAATAGAATAAACCGAATCAAACCGAAATCAATCGAACCAAACCGAAATAATGATTTAACTGCACGCTCAAAACGTACAATATAAATTTCCATTACCTCAGAACAACAGAGTACCACAATAAACCAACGAGGTGTCTTTTTTTAAATTGAAAAAAGTTATCTTCAAACAAAGGTAATTCCATTTTTGGCTCCATGAATGGCGATTGTCATTGGATTAAGCAAGTTCAATCTTAATGAGAACAAAAATCCGTGCAATGCATTCAATTCCGAGTCCGACAGCTCTAATTAGAGCGAAACAATTCGCATCTTCCATCTTCTTTTGTTTAATATGGATTCGTATTAATCTGGCCTGTTTTGTAACAATAGATCAGGAGCTTTATCATGAGTTGAATATTTTTCATTTTGATCATTATCGTCATCAGCTTATAGATATCAATTGGTGGACATAATGCTTGCCTCAAATAGAGGTATTTGTCTGACTGCCGTAGTCAAGGATAGTTAATGTTTTCGCCATTAGTTGGCTTCTCTTTGGTAAAATTAAGGCCTTCCATTTCGACAGCGCTATCAAAACAAATGTTTTTCAGTGTTCATTTCAGCAATTTTATTGTTTAATTTACAAAGTGGATAATTGACGTGCATAAGGAGAAAAGAAAATTGCTGAGAGGGTTTTCTAAAATGGCGCCCACGATGGCAGCACCGATGCGTCAGGTCTAGCTGTCAAGCGCTTTTTGAAAGTTAACCCCTGATTGGCCCAATGTGACAGTTGAAGTGGCGCCAACTGGTGGCGAAAATTTTTCTAAACACTCTCTTTACAACCTGCCTCCAAACCTCTCTTAGAATTTTCTCAAAGATTTTTAAAGCCTACTTTTATTTTAGAATGGCGAAGCTTTTCTCATCAAATATTTAGAAAAGGAAATGAGACAGTGCCCCTTTTGTGATTGTAAATATTAAACCTTTTAATTGTAGCGTAGTAAGCAGGCTTTTTAATATTTTGTAAAGGTAAATCGAGATGCTTCTTAAAAGATGACCTTGTGGATTAAAGAATGTTAAAGGAATGAAGATATTAAAAAATGTATCTATTTTTAATGGTAAATATGCTTTACAAGAGGTAGTACAAATACAGCCTTTTTGTTGTCGACAGAAAATATTTTGTCTCACCGGGCCTTTCGATAGCAATTTTTTTTCGAACAATTTAGTTCTCACGGTAAACACTAGGGGTACTGTTCGTTTTTCATAAAACATTTTTCGCAGTTGGTAATAATTGCCAGCTGATCTGATGGCAGTTAGAAAACTTTGATACATCTTATAAACGGCCAACGTTAAATTAGATATAACAAGCGTACAATGTGATAACGCTTTTAACGGCCTTAATAAAAGATATACTTACTTATATTTTTTTCAGATCATCAAAAGATTGATTAAAACGTAATTTCTCACGAATCTTTTCTCGTTGTTACAGGCAGTAGATTATCTAAAGAAGCGCACACCGGCGCGGGCGGCGCTCATGATAGCCGCCGTTTGGCTTATGAGCGCTCTCGTGTGCATACCGCCGCTGCTGGGGTGGAGAGTCAGCCGGCCCATGGAACAGTTTCCACAATGCAAGGTAAGGTAGTTAGTTTAATATTAAGCTGTGTTGGATTTTTCGAGAAAGTTGTACTAAAATATTAAAAAATGCTGTGATTTATTTTAAGATACGCTTTAAATTTGTGTTACACTAGCTGCGCGCTTATAATATGTATGTTTATATTATATTAGTATCGTGTAGTAAGTATATTTTTGTATCCCTTGGGAACCAGACCGATTTTCGGGATAAAAGTAACCTATGTCCGTCTCTGGCATCGACTCATCTATATACCAATTTTCATCGACAGCGGTTCAACCATTTAGGCGCTGAGTGGTAACAAACACGCACACACACAGAAAAAGTTTTGGATCTAAAATAGTAGGTAGTAGGATATTATTATGTAAAGACATCACATTTTACCATACCTCTAACATAAAAGGAGTAAAAAACTTTTCCACCACTTAAAGGTTTGCTGTGAGCCGCTCGCCTTTGTATTATAATATTATTTATTTTGATCTATCATAATTATAATATGTCTGTTGTGTACAATATGTATAAATTAAAATATATATTTTATATATACAAAATATTATTTTTTATTTTTTTATTTTACCACATTCACACAGCGCCATTTAGCCCCAAATTAAGCAATTATATTTGCTTGTGTTATGGGTACTAAGCAACTGATATACTACATATATGTACAGTTTTTTTTTTTTGTAAATACATAGTTACATACTATAGATAAATTACACCCAGACACAGAACAAACAATCATGCTCATCACACAAACAATCCTGGGTGGGAATCGAACCCACGACCTCCGGCTTAGCAGTCAGGGTCACTAACCACTAGACCAATATTCCAGTCCATTCAGTCAAAATTCTCCACGATATATTTCTTCATCAAATATTAATAATTAAAAAATTTAAAACAATATATTGATGTTTATCCGGAACCTCCAGACCAAAACAGAGGCCTCAAGATTTCTATTCTATGAATAGAATAAATAAAAAAATGTATGAAATTCACATAAGCGTTGGCGTTAGCTTATGTCAATCCAATACAGTTTTTAATCTATTCTATAAATAGAATAGAAATCTTTGCCACTTGTCTAGGGCCTCTGTATAGTTGTTAATCAACCACACAATATCGTATCGAACTGATTACATTAACAACATAAACGGCGCATACCGATTCAAATAGTAATTACCAATTCAATTAACTAATCTGCTATAATATTATTCGGTTGGTAACTTCAAAGAGAACGTATTTAGTATTATGGGAATAAACATATGTTGCACAAATCTGTTCCTTCTTATCGATGCTTGAGTTGATTTGTTTATGTAATTTGCATCGATTTAATTGCTTTGATTACGTAGTAACCGTGAATCTGGGGGACGATCACAACCTTTTAAAGCAGTATTATTTAAAAGTTACTTTGTGTTTTGTCTTTTTCTTTTGTACCATTAAAAACAAGGATAGAGACAAAGTAAGGTTATATTAAGATTGCTTTATCTGGTGTATAATATAGAATTACATTGTCAATAACCGCGTATTTTAAAAGGTTGGCTGAAAAACTACTTAATATCACGGTTTTGCCGCCATCAATTAGTTTGGTGCGTTGTAATGTTTGTACCTACTTAATATTGTTGCGACTATTACCTATGCTAGAACGTTCGCAAGTACTTACCTACTCGTGTACGACGAATACCTAAGCTCTAGAACGTTCGCAAGTACCTACCTACTCGTGTACGACGAATACCTACGCTCTAGAACGTTTGCATGTACCTACCTACACGTATAACAATAGATCATCGGCGGTAGGCATACCTACGCGTCGCAGCTAAGTACCTACACTCATTGTTCTGTTTTCGAGAATTGTCGGCATCTTTGTGGTAATAACTGGAAGGTTCTAGAAATCTATTGAAGGACTATAAAAAGGGTTCGAACGTCGGCACTTCGTTCAGTTGTGAATACAGCGATCTCGAGCGAACATCTAAACGATACGGAGGTTTAAGAAGAGCGATATACGAAGCGTTATAGTGCAGTATAAGTGTTTATTGCTTTATTTTGGTACTGTCAGAGTATTGTGTGAGTCTTGAATAAACTCATCATCGCGTAACTGGCATTTTACATCGAACCCCATCCTGACACGTAACAATTGGTGACAGAAGTGAGAATGCCAGTCACACCACGCGACGAGGGAGTACGCACTCGACGACAGGCGGCGGTAGACGAAACTCGTGAACCATCGATTATGGCCGATACTGAAGAGACTAGCGCAGCAGTATTTAGTGATCCGGGTACTTCTGCGGCGTCTACGGGTGTAAGCTCTGGCTTTGACATGTCGTCTCTTTTAGCCATTATACAGGAGGGCCAACGTCAAGCCATGAAGGAGCTGAAGGAAGTTCAACGCCAAGCTGAAGAGCGTCAACGCCAAGCTGAAGAGCGTCAACGCCAAGCTGAAGAGCGTCAACGCCAGGCTATCCGTAAGGACCTTCAAGAAATGATGGACTCTAAGTGGGAAGGGTTCAGCACCGTCATCAGTACTCTTCAAGAAGACGTTGAAGTGGTAAAAAAACGTACCAGCAAACATGATGAAATTCTCGAAGATGTCCAGACCACCATGAACCATCATGACAAGATGATTAAAGAGCTGCAGAAGACCAAGGTCCTATCCTATTCAAGCACTACGCCTATGGCCGCGACAGTCACTTCCGGAGGTCCCAAGTTCAAACTTCCCTCCTTTGACGGCTCGTCTTCCTGGACGGCCTTTCGACACCAGTTCGAAGTAGTTGCCAAAGGAAATGGATGGGAAGATGATCACGCACTGACGGCGCTTACTTTGGCACTTAGAGGGGATGCACTGCTGATCCTAGAGAACTTACCTGCTGACCGACGAAACTTAGACGCACTCCTTAAGGCATTGGAAGCTCGATTTGGCGATAAGCACCTGGAGCATGTTTATCGAGCTCAGCTGAAGGATCGAACTCAAAAGTCGAGTGAGGGACTTCAACATTGGGCTGCTGAAATTGAACGCCTGGTACGACGAGCCTATGCCTCCAGTACATCATCTGTGGACCCGACAGTGGTGCAAGCTTTTGTGGATGGTATAAGAGACCTTGAGGTCAGAGCAACTGTTCGGTTGGCACACCATACAAGTTTAGATGCGGCCTTAGCACATGCCCTTGAGGTGGAAGCTGTGCGAAATGACTACAAGTCGCATAAAGTACGGGAAGTTGTTGCAGCTGTTAGACCAAGGGGTGAGCCTATATGCTACGGATGCGGCAAGCGAGGACATATCCGAATTAACTGTCCGGCCCAGAGAGGAAGTAGAACGGTGTCAACCACTACTCAGGTTGACGCTAGTCAAGATCCGTTACGTCAAGCCACAGTGCAAGTATCACAGGCATGTGACGGTAATAGCCTGGTAACAGCTGGAGAAATCAATAGTAAACCTGTTCGCTTTACGATAGATACGGGCGCGTCGAAGACCATCGTACGACCAGAACTTCTGCGGCGAACAATTCAGTGGGAAGACGCACGACCATCTTGCAAATTGCAAACAGCGACTGGCCAGCCAGTGACCGTCCTCGGAGCTACAGATGTGAAAATCAAACTAGGAGAGAAGATTTATCATCAAACCGTTTTGGTGGCGAGCATAACGGATGACTGCATTATCGGCTTAGACTTCCTACGAATGCAGCAGTGCGTTGTCGATATTGCTAAAGGTGTTCTAAGCTTCCCAGACCAAGAGGTCTTTCTAGAAGGCTGTTCTTCAATAGCGGTCTACAGTGCCAAAACGATAACCTTGGCACCAAGGTCAGAAACCTTAGTCGATGTAAGGTTTCCTGAGGGTATAGCGGCTGATCGCTGCGTCATAGTGGAAGATCCTGGGCACCATACCAGTCGAATTACAGCCAGAACTTTAGTTATGACTAGAAGTGGGGCAAAAGTTAAAGTTGCCAACCTTAGCAATTCGGCGATGTTATTAAGGAAGAACGCGATCGTTGGACGATGTGAGGCTGTGAGCAGTCTGAGGAAGATCCAAGAGAACGTCCAAACTGTTTCTTCGGCAAATCATATGGGCCCGTTGCTAGAGACCACGAAGCAAAATCTGTCACCCAAGGAATATCAGGAAGCAGAGAAGCTGCTACTGGACTACAAGGACATTTTCACTAAAGAAGAAAACGACCTTGGAAGAACGGGGTTAGTGAAACACCCGATCGACACAGGTGCTACACAGCCTATTAAACAAAGACCTAGACGAGTGCCACTAGCAAAAGAACAAGAAGTAGCCGAGCTGATTGGGAATATGGCACGAACCAAGATCATAGAGCCATCAGCCAGCCCATGGTCTTCACCTGTGGTACTCGTGAAGAAGAAAGATGGCAGTACTAGGTTTTGTGTAGACTACAGGATGCTGAATAACGTGACCAAGAAAGACAGCTATCCTTTGCCCCGTATTGACGACACTTTGGACATGCTTGGAGGCATGAAGTGGTTCTCTACGGTAGATCTGAAAAGTGGCTACTGGCAAGTGGAACTCCGGCCAGAAGATAAGGAGAAGACTGCATTTACCACCGGTACTGGCAAAGGCCTGTGGCAGTTCAGGGTAATGCCATTTGGATTGTGTAATGCACCAGCTACGTTCGAAAGGCTTATGGAACGCGTACTAGTGGGTCTTTTGGGAGATGCCTGTCTGGTGTACTTGGATGACGTCATAGTTATGGGACGCAGTTTCACGGAACATCGCAAGAATCTTGAGAAAGTGTTCAAGAGATTTCGTGAATCAAACCTGAAACTTAATCCGAAGAAGTGCGCCTTTTTCAAGAAAGAAGTTTCGTTCTTAGGCCACATTATTTCGGATAGAGGTGTTCAAACGGATCCAGAGAAAATAAAAGCGGTGCAAGAATGGCCTGTACCAAAAACTAAAACCGAAGTAAGAGCTTTCCTGGGCCTCAGTGCTTACTACCGGCGTTTTGTGAAGAACTTCTCTGAAATAGCTAAGCCATTACACCACCTTACGGAAGAAAAGAGGAACTTCGTTTGGGACTCGGATTGTCAACGTGCGTTTACACGACTCAAAGAGTTACTGTGTTCGGCTCCAGTCCTGTGCTACCCTAATAGAGAAGGCAGATTTATTGTGGACACAGACGCCAGCAATACTGGAATCGGAGGTGTGTTATCTCAGGAGCAAAATGGACAGCAAGTGGTCATCGCATACTTCAGCAAGTCTTTATCGAAGCCTGAGAGAAACTACTGTGTAACTCGGCGTGAATTACTAGCAGTTGTGAAGACCTTACAACATTTTAATAAATACTTGCTGGGAAGAGAGTTCACACTACGAACAGATCATGCGGCACTGAAGTGGCTACTCCAGTTTAAGAATCCTGAAGGCCAAGTCGCGAGATGGATCGAACAACTACAGGAGTACAACTTTGTAATAGAACACCGCAGTGGAAGGATTCACTCCAATGCTGATGCCTTATCGCGACGTCCATGCTCCCAGGATTGTAAACACTGTTTGAAGCATGAGTCCAAGGAGGTAGTGAAAATTGTCAAGACTCAGGGGACCGATGAATCCTGGGACAAACAGGAAATTAGTAAGGCACAGAAAGAAGACAGAGATCTAAAATTAATAATGGACTGGAAGGCTCAGGGTCGGAAACCATTATGGCAGGATGTATCAGCCGCAAGCCCAATCACGAAGGCCTACTGGGCTCAGTGGGACAGCCTAATATTGGAACAAGACGTGCTATATAGAAAATGGGAATCACCTAACAGCAAGGAGCAAGTTCTACAGATGGTCATCCCGAGAGACAAAGTTGCACCTGTTCTGCGCTTGGTGCATGACGGTGCATCGGGTGGGCATCTTGGTGTGAAGAAGACTTTGGTGAAGGTGAGAGAACGCTTCTACTGGGTACGCTGTCGGGAAGACATCGAGGAGTGGTGCAGAAAGTGCTCTACGTGTGCTTCGGTAAAAGGACCTCGTACTAGATCAAGAGGCAAGCTACAGCTGTACAGTGTCGGGGCCCCATGGGAGAGGATTGCCATTGACGTAGCTGGACCATTTCCCGTGACAGAAGACGGCAACCGCTATATAGTAGTAGTCCAAGATTACTTCACCAAATGGCCTGAAGTGTTTGCGACACCAAACCAAGAGGCTCAGACCGTGGCTAAAAAGTTGATCCAGGAAGTAGTGTGTCGATTTGGTGTGCCGTTGGAACTGCATAGTGACCAGGGAAGAAATTTTGAGTCAGCCCTATTTCAAGAGATGTGTAATTTACTCGGCATACATAAAACACGGACAACACCAGCGCACCCGCAGTCTGACGGCATGGTAGAACGGTTCAACCAGACATTGGAAAACCATCTGGCCAAGGTTGTCGAAGACCATCAACGAGACTGGGACCGTTACATTCCACTCTTCCTGTTATCATATCGGTCCGCGGTTCATGACACTACAGGATTTACGCCGGCCAAAGTCAACTTTGGAAGAGAGATACGCCTACCAGTAGACTTGATTACCGGAACACCTCCTCATACGCCAAAGCCGACAGTAGAATACGTCGCAAACTTGCAGGCACAGCTGGATAAGACACATGATCTAGTGCGAGATAACAACCTCAAGGCTAGTGAGAAGATGAAAACTCGTTATGACAGGAAAGCAAGTACTCATGGCTTCGAGGAAGGTACGCTCGTGTGGTTACATAATCCTCTCAGGAAAATCGGCAAGTCACCGAAGCTACAGGCCCGCTGGGAGGGTCCCTATAAAGTGATCACAAGGATCAATGACGTGACCTATCGCATAAGACAGGGCGATAGAAAGAAGCCGAAGATCGTCCACATCGATCGACTAGCACCCTATCACGGTTCTAACGCTGCTCGGGACGAGCATGATTAAGAGGGGGGCAATGTTGCGACTATTACCTATGCTAGAACGTTCGCAAGTACTTACCTACTCGTGTACGACGAATACCTAAGCTCTAGAACGTTCGCAAGTACCTACCTACTCGTGTACGACGAATACCTACGCTCTAGAACGTTTGCATGTACCTACCTACACGTATAACAATAGATCATCGGCGGTAGGCATACCTACGCGTCGCAGCTAAGTACCTACACTCATTGTTCTGTTTTCGAGAATTGTCGGCATCTTTGTGGTAATAACTGGAAGGTTCTAGAAATCTATTGAAGGACTATAAAAAGGGTTCGAACGTCGGCACTTCGTTCAGTTGTGAATACAGCGATCTCGAGCGAACATCTAAGCGATACGGAGGTTTAAGAAGAGCGATATACGAAGCGTTATAGTGCAGTATAAGTGTTTATTGCTTTATTTTGGTACTGTCAGAGTATTGTGTGAGTCTTGAATAAACTCATCATCGCGTAACTGGCATTTTACATCGAACCCCATCCTGACACGTAACAATATATTAGGCTTTTTTTTTCTAGGTTTTTTTATAGAACTTGGTGGCAAATAGGTATACGGGCCATCTGATGGTAAGTGGTAACCGTAACCTATAGATATGGCTGTGTTTTCCAAGCATTGCAGAAGTAATAATAGAATACTCATCCAAACCGTTGCCAACCACGGAGAAGGGTATGAGGAAGGAAAAGGGAAAAGGAAGAAGACCAAGCGCGTAATTGGGATACCGGTGCTCTCACTCATCGAGCGAAACACATTAGCATGAAAACTAATATAGGTACTTACGTCGATCTTCTTTTCTAGGTTCTTGAAACAACTAAATGAATTTACTTTTTTTTTATTTATAGAAACTTTTCTTCGTGGTTTAGCAGAGAACGTTTTTAAGAACGATGATGATATTACTTACATAACTCCATTATAGTTAGAAAAAATACTATAAAAATACGATCGAATAGATAGACACATGTTTATTTCAAACATTCCTTGTTACTGTTACAGAACGTCAAGCACTTATAGGTTTTAGAACGACACACTAGAAATAATAAGACAGTCTATTTTTAAAGGCACATGTACGTACCAAGTTGTTTCTATCTGTATCAAAAGTAAAGTAACGTGAAAGTAAATTTTTACGTAAGTTTAGATTGGATATGCGAGCGTTTATTTAATAAAAGTTTGCTTTGTCCACGAGCTAGGACAAAAACAATTAAATACTTAGAAATTTACTGACATATCGCCCAGAAAAAGGAAAATAAGAATAAAACGAAAAGATTAATGAATGTTGAAGAGGGGCAAAGGATGTATGTTTGGATCGTAGCAAATGGCGTTCTAGTCTCTTAATTTTATTTTTTTTTATATTATAGCCTACCAATGTGACTCCACTTTGCCTGATGGTAAGCAGTCAGTGGAATCCAGAAGTGGCGGCCACTATACCAAAAGCCATCGTCTTAAACTACTGGTATGGTGGCCACCACTATGGCGGCTGGGAATGGGGTTAAGGGAAGGGAATGAGGGAGGTGAGGAAAGAGGAAAGGGGGGAAATTGGGCCTCCGGCGCTCTCACTCACCGAACGAAACGCAGTAGTACGGATACTACTACTCTTAAGTCGATCTTCTATGAGAGAGTAGTACTTCCCTGGACGATCCGGCCCATCCATGCTGAAATCAGCGTGGATCTATTACCGTAATATAGTCTCTGCTTCCTTTATGGGAGATAGGTGTTAAGCTATGTATGTAGAATAAAACGAAACCTACAAAAGGTCATTAATTTGCATCCTGTAGTGTAACATGAAATTATAAATACGACACAATAAAGAAAACCAAATCATTATTGAATGTTAAACCTTAATATGTTATCTATACTCGTTTAATGGAAATAATTAGACAGTCCGAAATTCAGACGCGAGCCCTCTACTTGACAATCCGTACACAGTATCAATGAACCACAGAAGCAGAGTTTGAAGCGCATGTAAAAATAAACGACGTATGAGTTATCTTCAAAGATACAATGAAACACTCGTAGCTTTAATTAGTATAATTTAGAATTAATAATTCTTAACTTAATGTGTCTTTATTTATATTTTTGCCCGACTGACGCAGTCAAGGAGGGTAATGTTCTTTATTTATTTTATTTAAGAGCGCCGGAGGCCCAATTATTTCAGTCCTTTCCGTTTTCCTCACTTCCCTCAATTGCTTCACCTGCTCCTCTCTCTTCACGGTAGGCAACGGCATTGCAGTGTCCCCGGTGTGTGCAGGAGCAATCGCAAAACTCTGAATCGGTCATGAACGATAGTTACCACTTAAATCAAATCAAATCAAATCATTTATTGCGAATATAGGTAAATATTTTACAGGTGTTATATATAGTCAGTACATGTTTGCTGCTATATTCTGCCATTTGGCGTGCAATATTTTCAACAATAAATGTAGATAATATAAACTAAGTATTAATTTACATCACGTAACCTATTGAACTAAGCTAAAATATTCATAAAACTACTTTTAATATTAATATAACTAAGTACCACTTAACATCACGTTGTCAGTTTGCTAGTCATTATACAGTTGTAGAAAAAGCAGGAACCAGAAAAAATATATTATGTCACATACACAAGCTTAACGAAGAAAATGAATCACAAAAAATTCGATTACCGAGATTCTTTATCGTAAAACGATCCCTTAGGTGATTATTAAACCCCGTCGAACTGAGAGGGTGATTCTTTACGTGGGGTAAGGAGTGTGAGGCTATTTCTCGGCTCTGAAAATAATAGGGATTAAGGGATTTAATACTGGTAGTAAAGGAATGCTGAAACTTATGGTTTATTGAAGTATTTTTTTATTAAGCTACCAAAGTGACTTCACTCTGCCTGATGGTAAGAAGTCAGTGTAAACCAGAAGTGGTGGGTACCATTCTAAAAGACAGACTACTGGTATGGTGGCCTCTACTATGGCAGTTTAGTGTAATGCTTTTTCACGCCTCGCTTAAAGGAGGATCAACACATGCGCTGGTAGAGTTCCAGGCTTTAATTGAGCAACAAAAGTATGAAATGCTGAACTGTTTGGTTCGAAACCCTTAAGATTCCACTGTGAAAGGGTGACACTTCATTCCCGCACGTGTCGTTCTGGATAAAAAGGGAGAGGGTGAGATTAATTCAAAGAGCTCTTCGTGGTGGTATTCTCAGTGTTGTTTGTGTTTAGGTTTTTAGTTTTAAATATTCAATTAATAATTGATTTGAAGGTTTCTATTACAGGCAACACTTGCCTTCCTGTTAGAAAATAATTAAAATGTGGTAAGGTAAATTTAATTTAGCTTAAAAACTTAAAAAACAAAGACATAATATGCATTTTAATGCTTGCCATGATCGTCTCACTTGATAGGCGAATTGTCTTTCTACAGAATGCTTTTTACTGTCCTAGGTTGGTCCTGGCTGGGTTGTCCCTGATGCAACTTTATATAATTAAATCCCTATCATTTGGTATATTACTAATGATTGCGCAAGTGGTAGAATCATTTCATTTACAATATTTTTAAAATAAAATAAGATTCATCTTAAGTTCAATAAAAAAAATCTTTTACTAGGGCCAATACTATTCTGACATTGTAGTTAAAAACAAGAAAGTTGAATAATATTGATAGGTTTTACAGATTCAGACCACCAACCATAAACATGAAAGGCAAATACAATAGCCTCTAAACCATTCAAATTGCATATTATTATACATCATTATAAACTTGTTGTCAAGTATGAGACAGTAGATGTTTCAATTCGATATTTATTCATATATCAACCAATTAATATTTCGTTTGTTTACCAAAGTTCTATGCAAACAATATGTTATTATTTAGTGATCATGCGCCGTGTATAATATGTAAAGTCGCAATCATAGTAGGTACTAGATAATAGTTTTGGAGAAATATTAAACATAATTATTATATAAAGCGTAAAAGTTTGATTCTTTGTTCGTTTGAAATCGCTAATCTATTTGAAAAATTTTTTTTCGTATGATAGGCCAGTTCTCGAGGCAGGTTATAGGCTATGTAACATCACGCTACTAGTGACGGGAGCAGAGCAGTAAGCAAAGACGTGGCTGAAACCACGTCGCGGCAAGCTAGTGTTTAATATATAACTAGCGATTTATTGTAAAATAAGAAATATTTTAATACATACATACTTTGCATACATAACTTCACGCCTGTCTCCCATTAATAGGGTAAGCAGAGGCCGCCATTTGCTGCGTTCCAAATATACCTCCTTTGCCTCTTCTAAATTCATTGATCTTTTCATACGCACACTTTAGTAATGAGTGCTTGTAAACGTGTTCTTTGTCAACACATCGCCTACCTATTAACAAAATATTTTTTATCAATAAAATATATAAAAGTTATTCTTTATTCTTTATTATTTATTGTACACACACATAGAACATATTACATAATTGGTAAGAAATATCATGTACAAAGGCGAGCTTAACTCAAAAGTGAGTTTTCTTCCAGCAAACCTCAGAGTGGAAGAGGAAAAATATCAAGTGTGAGAACAAACGAAGTGTACAAACAGACAGAAAGGAAATGAAATTAAATATAGTATACCTATTAATTTATTGTATACCTAGTGTATACATAATTTAAACAAATATACTTACATATTAATAATACACACATAATATATTAAAATATATAAATGCATAAACTTACAATTATAATAAATATATCTACTTATATATACCTATTATTTAACCAAAGATAGGAAATGTTCTCTTGTTCTTCTCTTGAACACATCCACAGAAGTACTCTCACGAATGACGTGAGGAAGAGAATTCCACAACCTAACCGCGTGCACAGTAAAAGAGCCGTCATAACGGCTAGTACTATGAAGAGGAGTACGAAGTAGAAGAGAGGATGAAGACCGACAAGGTTTACCACGAGGTACAAGATACTCAAAGCATTCACTCAAGTAGGAAGGAGAACTGGGACTATTAAGGACAGAATAAAGGAGAGAAAGAATGTGCGTATCTCGACGCTGCTGAATAGGTAGCCACTTCAGTTTCTTACGAAATTCCGAAACGTGGTCGTATTTACGCAAACCGAATGAAGCGGATACCCAAATTCTGCAGTCGTTCGAGTTTATTGAGGTGTTCCTCCTTAGCATCAAGAAAGCAGACATCCGCATAGTCTAAGAGTGGTAGTAGAAGGGACTGTGCAAGAGTAACTTTAGTTTGAAAAGGTAAGAATTTCTGAAGTCGCTTGAGTGCCTGAAACGATCAGAATACTCTCCGGCTTACCTCTGCAATGTGGGTATCCCATGATAGATACGGATCCATAACAACACCCAGATTCTTAACGCTTTTTGCTAGCGAGATGGCAGAAGAGTTGTAAGTTATAGACGGAAGAGACTGGTGACTTATTGAGTTAATCATGTACCTGCTACCAATAATTATAGCTTGTGATTTTACTGGATTAACGAGTAGCCCAAAAGACTGAGCCCAGTTTCTAATTTTTGCGAGATCTTTGTTGATTTCAGTAATAGTCTCAGCCAAGTCACTAACTGTAGAATGCCGATATAGCTGCAGATCGTCTGCGTAGAGATGAAAGTTCGAAGTAATGACTTTAGGGAGTTCATTTATAAAATGGAGAAGAGAAGAGGAGAAAGGACGCCACCTTGGGGTACACCCGCAGTAAGATCACACCATGCAGAGGACTTCTCCTCAAAGTGTACAGACTGCGAGCGACCCCGAAGATAACATTTGAACCACTCAGTTGCAGGCAAAGAAACATTAAGTGAGGAAAGGATGCCTAAGAGAATGTCATAATCGACTGAATTGAAGGCACTGCTAAAGTCCAACAAAACTAATACAGTTACAAGTTTGTTTTCCATGGCCAGTCTCATATCATCTGTTATTTTTACCAGTGCAGTTACAGTGCTGTGGCCATGGCGAAATCCAGACTGTAATGGATTTAGCAGGCTATTATCATTTAGGTAACCTAAAAGATGTTTATGTACGACACTCTCTAGGACTTTGGAAAGGACAGGAAGGATAGATATTGGGCGGTATTGAGACAAAGAAGAAGGATTTGAGGTTTTGGGTAGAGTTATTACACGAGCTCTCTTCCAAGAAGTAGGAACAGAACTCGTGCAGAGAGAATAATTAATCAGATGGGTGATGAGAGGCACCATTTCTTCCAGAACAAGTTTGATCATCTGGAGCTGGAGCCCATCATCACCCACTGCTTTTGTGGAGATAGATAGGATAATTTTCTTAATGTCTATGTCTGCAACTGGGTGGAAAGTAAAAGCAGTATTTAACGGCAGAGAAAGGGATGATAGGTAATTTAATGTAGAAGATTTAGTATCGAAGTCTAAGGTAATTGGTGGCTCAGAAAATTGACCATTGAGTGCGTCAAAGTCGACGTTGTTAACGTCATTATGGACTGAGGTTTTACCAATACCAAGAGTCTTGAGAAAATGCCATACTTTTGCTGTATTGAGATTCTGAATGGAAGTGTGAATGTGGCGTCGTTTAGCATTTCTACACATACGAGCGCAGCGGTTGCGCAGTTTCTTGTATGAAGCCCAATTCTCTTCCGTTGGCCATCTTTTATATTTACACTTAGCCTTGTCTCTTTTCGACATATAGGCTTTAATGGTGTTTGATAACCAGGGTGCTGGTAGATGCTTAACTTTCACCTTCTTGAGAGGAGCGTGAATATTATACAAATCTAATAAATTCTTGGTGAAAGTAGATAGCTTGGTGTCCAAGTCATTGCAGCTGTAAACCGCAGACCAGTCAACTCTGCCTATATCATCCCTCAAGCGATCCAGGTCAATGTTTTTAAAACTGCGAAGTAGGAGAAATTTACTCTTGCGTTTAGGAGGACGAATTTTATAGGAAAGGTATATTAGGTCATGGTAGGAAAAAGATGCTGCAAGCTGTCCATGGGTAGCTACTTTCTGAGGGTCAGAAATAAGAATAAGATCTAAGAGAGATGGAGAACTGTGAGGTGCCCTATGAGTAGCTTGTAGTGGAAGAATATGCATATTGACAGAGCTGACAAGGGAACGGAGTCTACGACTGCGTGAGTCATCCTTAAGCAGACATGTGTTGAAATCACCGAGTATAATTGTGTGACCATATAAAGGAGAGAACTGTTCGTGTTTGGTTTCAAGAGAAGAAAAATAGTCAATCTGGCAAGAGGGACTATAGTATATCCCAAGCAGTATTTTAGAGTGCTTAAAGCATATTTCTATAAAAATATGTTCTGCAAATTTATTATATACACTTGGAGATTGATCAACTACAGTATACGGAATATAACCACGCAGATAAATCGCAACTCCTCCGTAACCCTTACCCTCCCTGTCATTACGCACAAGCTTATAACCAGGAAGAGAATATTGTGTGGAAGGCATAGCTGGTTTAAGAAAAGTTTCGGAAACAAGGACAGCTTGTACTAAATTAGCGTCAAAAGATGATAAAAGATCGGGATAATGGGCGTGAATGCTTTGAGCATTTATATGTACAGCATTGAAAAAATTTGAAAAGCTGGAGAAGGAAGAAAAAAGCTGCTCACGTAGGTGAGTGGAATCATCACTAAATGCACTAGCGAAGCTTTCATCTGACGTGCAAGATGAGGAACAAGAAGCAAAACTGTCGTCAACATCATTGGTTATCATAATTACCTATACTAAAATAAACTATTTAATATAAAATATAAATAATATGAAATAATTGTATACCTAATACTTTCTATTACTTAAATTAACTCAATATCAAACCTCAACACTCTCAAGTTGAACATGCACATTATTGTATGAAAAGGCTAGGTGCCACACACTGGATAGATGTACAATTTATTAACAAAAACAAAATTTAAATAATATAAAATTCTACAATTCTACACAAAAAATAACAAAAAAAATAAACACATGACAGCAAAATAAAAAATAACTAAACGTTGAAAAGATAAAGTTTTGACTGTTTCTAAACGCAAAAATCACATGTCAAAGATATTTAAAGCTGTGAATAACAAAGTTCGCAAGGATTACTGTGACAAATCCATTTGGAAGTTACAAAATTACCTTCACATTATAAGACAAAGCGAAAGTGGCTGGCAGATAGAAGAGAGAGTAACGTGTCATTTATAGAAAACATTTTACAAGTACCGCTCACTTTGCTGCCTTGCGAGACCGTTTGTCTGAACCCGATTTCGAAGTCGACTGTGTAGGAACATGTTGCGATGACTCACCCGCCGGGAATTTCGCAATGAGCTGCTTTAGCTCAGCCGCCGATACGATCTTCCGTCTGATGTTCTGGGAGACTTGTATAATGACCTTACCCTCAGAGGTCCAGCACTGCCTTATTCCAAAGTGCTTACGTGCGTTCATAAAGACGTCATGCCGTCTTTTGGTAAGGAATTCAGATAGCGTAAGACCTTTCAATTTCGCCTTGTTTCGCCATACTTCACTCCGTAAAATGCGACCGCTAAACCGTATTAGCACAGGACGAGGTTTGCTCCGGTCGGTACCAAGGTAGTGACATACTGTGAGGTTCTATTTAGAAACGTCAGACAACTGCAACTTACTTGCCAATGTGTTAGCTACTATAGTAGACAGATCCGAACCACTCTCTTCAGGCAGACCGTGGAGGAGAAGCACTTTGGCTCTTTTGCTCCTTCAAGATGCCCACAGTTTGCCACATGAGATCTCTAAATTCTATGAAGTCACGGGAGAGACTTGCAATAGTTTTGTGTGATGTTGTGTCGTTTGCCGCATTCTTGAGGTCTTCCTCATACTGTGTCATCCGTTTGGCGAAAGATGTTGTGAGGGCTTCCATGTTGCTGGCCAGCTTTGAGTACAGATCCATGATGTATTGTGTGTGATTTGCGTTGTGTGCAGGTGATTGTTGCAGAGGAGAATTTTGTATAGGAATGAGTGTAAATGAGGTATATTATTTAAATAATAATTGCCATAAAACTGATATAATAAATGAATTATAATAATTAAAATATTAGAGAGCTCTTTTTTCAACTGTTGACACTTCAACTACCCACAGCTAAAAACAAGTTTAAAAGTTACAAATAATAAACACTGTTTAAATTCATGAGGTGTTTCTTTTGAGCTGTCTTTCGAAGCTAATCAAAACATTAAGCATGCTCTTATTTTCACCCATATACTCGGCCCATTATATTTCCAGTGCAGGGTTGTAAAATTATTTTTATTTTATATTCGTATATTATTTATTTTTTTGTAAGTCCATGCTTTGTCCAGCAATAAGCATGGTCCAATTTCCCCCCTTTCCTCTTGCCTCACCTCCCTCATTCCCTTCCCCTAACCCCATTCCCAGCCGCCATAGTAAAGGCCACCATACCAGCAGTTTAAGACTTTTGGTACAGTGGCCACTTCTGGATTCCACTGACTGCTTATCATCAGGCGGGGTGGAGTCACTTTGGTAGGCTATAATATAAAAAAAATGGTATATTTAAAAAAAATATTATTACTTTTTTAAAAGTATACTCGCTCTATTTCACTAAAACATCGTGTATATATCACGACAAAGAATATCATTAACAAGATTCAAATATAGAGCCCTACCACAACCTTTTAAAACAATCTTATTATAATCTTACTTTGCCTCTATACTTATTTTAATGGTACAAAAGAAATAGACAAAATACTAAGTAAGATTAATATATAATGCTATAGAGGTAGTAAGCCGCCAAGTACTCAAAAACAAACGGTTCTCACTTCATAGTCGGCAACGGCTTTGTTGTGTTTACTAAGCATTATTTTTTCCATGCTTAGTAAATAAAGCCATTTAATAAGGTTACCACGTACGATCAGGTGGGCTATGCTTGTTTGCCACCAAAAGTTGTATAAAAAAACGGAATAATTTCATTCCAACACAACCTAACAAACTGAACCAAATATTTGTCAGTATCTTCACTATGGGGCGTGTTATCAGACTCAATTTAATCTATGACTCCTTGGCTAAGAATACTAATCTTCTTTTGTGGGTCGTTAAGGCCATAAAGTGTAATGATAAGGCCAAGATTTGGAGTGAAGAGAGCCCTTTTTGGCCTTACGAATTAACTTAAATTTGATATAAGAGTGATTTTGATAGGAGGGTGGAATTTGTTTAGGAATGTGTAGGTTAGGTTATATAAGTAAAAATTAAAAAATATATGAAACTAGGAAAAATGTAAACGGAAAATGAAAACTTGTTTATTTTTGTGACAATGCATAGGGTTTACGAGTTTACAATAATATCGCGTTGTACTATTTATTTGCTATGTGGCAAGTTCTAGACTCTATAAAGTTCGTTAAACAGGCAATAACAAAAGAGCTAAAGTGTAGAAATAAAGAAAGTAATAATACCAGTGTGGCGTCATCTATCTGGCCAATGATGACACACAGAGAAAAATCTAAGTGAAGACGACTGACTACGAGTTTACAGCATAGAAGTCAAAAGATGGCGCTATCAACAAATATAGACCTGCCCATAGAAGCCTGAATCGCGATATTAACATTCTCACACCAACTAACTATATATACAAGTTCCCGACTACCAGCTGTCGGGCAGTAGCCCGCCAGGCACGATCACCTAGCCTGGTCGGAGGATCCTCCCTTTGGTTGGAGGTATTTGGTGTGCTACCTCCACAATGGTGACCCCGACGTGATAAGTAAGTTATACGTAAGTTCAGACAGGATAGCGGCATCACAACTCTCCGATCCTGAATTGCAAAAATTGATACTGGAAGGGTCCTCATTACGTTTGGAGAAGATACAGGTACCTGGGAGTCGTACATACTTGTACTGCGACGTCAGCACAGCGTCCCCCAGACCATTCGTTTCTAAAATGTTACGGAAACAAGTTTTCGACAGTTTACACTCTCTCAGTCATCCTGGCATATCTGCAACTGTTCAATTAGTAGCGGAACGGTTTGTTTGGCCGGGTATCAGGAAAGACTGTAGAGAATGGGCACGAGCTTGTCTCGCATGTCAACGTAGTAAAGTAAGTCGGCATGTTTCCGCTCCTTTGGGATCATTTAACTTGCCTCGTGCCAGATTTACTGAGATCCATATAGACCTTGTAGGTCCACTACCCTTGTCTCAAGGCTTTAAGTACTGTTTAACAGCAGTCGATCGATTTACAAGATGGCCAGAAGTCATACCTATCGTCGACATCACTGCTGAAACAGTAGCGAAGGCTTTAGTGACAGGATGGATATCTCGCTTTGGATGCCCTAACAGCATTGTGACAGACAGAGGTCGTCAATTTGAGTCGTCTTTGTTTGAGCAATTATCTAAAATTACTGGTTTCCAGCACAAACGTACAACAGCGTACCATCCAGCATGTAATGGTCTTGTGGAACGCTTTCATAGGCAGCTTAAAGCTTCTATTATTTGCCATTCCAGCGAACGTTGGACCGAAACCTTGCCGTGGGTACTTCTCGGTGTGAGGAGTGCATTTAAAAATGATCTCCAGGCGTCGTCAGCTGAATTAATTTACGGTGAGCCACTTAGACTCCCTGGAGAATTTTTTGCACCCAGTACTGTTGGTACTACTGACCCAACGGAATTTATTGCCCGTATTCGTGCTTTTGCACAGAAATTACAGCCTATACCAGCCTCTCGCCACACTCATGGTAAAATATTTATATTCAAAGACCTTGCGACCACTGATCACGTATTCCTACGAGATGACGCATCACGTGGATCCCTACAACCAGCTTACACAGGCCCTCATAAAGTTATAGAAAAGGGAGATAAATATTTCAAAATTTTATTAAAAGGCAAAGCGGTCACTGTTTCCATAGACCGTCTTAAGCCTGCATACATATTAGCTGACAAAGTTGACCCTAATACACCTTCTAATAATACTGAAAATTATCACACTCGATCTGGTCGCTGCGTCAGATTTCCAGATTATTATCGCCCTTGACGGTCTCTGGAGGGGAGTGATGTAGCGTACCTACATGAAGAAATATAGAGTATAGAGGATAAGAAATAAAAAAAGTAAAACTGTCAATCTGACTTACTCACTGATTTTACTCCTTCTATTTTTTGTGGAACATTGTGAAAATTTTGTAAATCACAATATACGATATTACATAATATATAAAAGCAATCTTATTTCTACAATGGTGACCCCTGTCTGCAAGCAACCTTCACGGAGCAGATCATCAGCATCGTCACCTCCACAATGGTGACCCCTGTCTGCAAGCAACCTTCACGGAGCAGATCATCAGCATCGTCACTCCACATTGGTGACCCCTGTCTGCAAGCAACCTTCACGGAGCAGATCATCAGCATCGTCACTCCACATTGGTGACCCCTGTCTGCAAGAAACCTTCACGGAGCAGATCAGCATCATCATCGTTATCGTCAGTTCCTACTTCGCCTCACCCCTCTAGCAGCAGCAGATGAGTACCAGTAATCAAGTCGCAGCCAGCATCTTCGGCCATCATTAGGGATACTCCATACGCCTGCGGTCGCGCACGCCTGGTCTACCCTACGGCCTATCCTGTTCGTGGCACTATCACTGCACTTCCACGGTTCCCGTAAGCAGAGCAGCTCTCCTCTCACCGTCTACGCAGTCAGCCACTACGCAGCACACCCCGACTCACTGGGGAAGTTCTCACCGCTCTTCGTCCGACTCACTGGACTTACGCGGCATCAACAGTTCCGACTCACTGGAACTCTGGCACTGGCAACGCTCTACAGAAGCACCGACAGCTGACTCATCAACAGGACAAGTCATGATCGACCTCCGGTCTCGAGGGGGAGTACTGTGGCGTCATCTATCTGGCCAATGATGACACACAGAGAAAAATCTAAGTGAAGACGACTGACTACGAGTTTACAGCATAGAAGTCAAAAGATGGCGCTATCAACAAATATAGACCTGCCCATAGAAGCCTGAATCGCGATATTAACATTCTCACACCAACTAACTATATATACAAGTTCCCGACTACCAGCTGTCGGGCAGTAGCCCGCCAGGCACGATCACCTAGCCTGGTCGGAGGATCCTCCCTTTGGTTGGAGGTATTTGGTGTGCTACCTCCACACCAGCTTGTTTAATGTCTCACTATCTTCTCATGTAGAGAAGGCATGAGCATTAATCACCACGCTTGATCAATTACAATGTTTTCCTTCATCGTCAGTCAGAAATGTCCAAGGTATATTTAGAAAGTACTTAATGATTTGAAGAAATTTGCCCGGATTCAAACCCACTATTGTTTATTTACCAGGGAAGTAAGGATATCTTAGAATATCGAAGTAATGTAATATCCACATTATTGAGCTTTGTTAGGTGTTGAAATCCATTATCGTCCGATTCGTTGCGGATTGCACGACAGGCGTGCCATTCAATTTTTTCGTATATGGCGTGTGACACGAGTGTCGTGTCATTTTTAAATTCCTTATAACTCGCTCAAATTGAGACTTTATGAGGTGCTTCCTGAACTAAACATTTATTGTTCTGGATTCAGGTCTTCGTTTCTGGATATTATGCGAATCAGATAATTTCAGGAGTTGACAACCTTGATACTTATGTTGCATTACGAATACTGCAATAAGGTATTAATGCAACGCATTAGGTACCTATTCTAAGCCGTACCTCCAGTTTTTAATTGTGTACGATTTAGATCACAGTACTAACTATTATAAGTATAAGTAGAAGATACCTAAATAAATAATAAATTATTACAATTTTTTTGCAACTGCATTTTACGTTCACTAAATCTCGTTGCAATCGTTTAGGAAGTTATTTTGTATTTGTAACTCGGCTTGCTCGGCTCGGCAAGATTTTGGAAAGGACCATATGTTTTCGTGTTATGGTTTCTTTTTGCTCAAAAGAGATGAACTATTGCTAATATAATAAACATATTATTCGAATGAGCGTTTGGACCAACGAAGTATCTACCGTATGCTCGTATGTAATACGGTAATTTTTATTTTTTATTTTTTTTTACAATAGAAAATACATTGTGTCGAGGTACGATCGTACCGCTTTGGGCTTGACGGATTAAATCATAAAAACAGTACAAAAGGTTTACATCATCTGAATAGAAAAGTCACTTACCATCCATTTTCAGTAAAACATTAGTAATTCACTTCAAAACCACTTTACACAACGTAACCTGCTGTTTACATCCGATGTTTGATGTCAACTGAACAGAATTCAAGACTAAACAAGTAGAAAAGCATAAAAAGGGCATTTTGTTTTGTACATGGTTGATGGCACAATAGGCGTGTCATCAACTTCTATGGCGCTTGACACGACTATCGTGTCACGAAATATTTGTTCGCCGCCACAGATAAAAGTGTTCGAAAATGGGCGTCGCAACGAATCGGTTATAAAATTAACGTGCATTTCTCGTCACGGTAAAAACGAAAAAATATTATCAGAAAAAGGATTAGTTCTCTGTAAGAAAATTAGAGGCGCTTTTTTTATGCACAAGTTTTTTTGCTATTCATCGTAAACAAGATTCTATTGAGTTTGGTAGTAGTATTGATTTTACACATGTAAAGAAATAACTCTGGTTATTACTCCGAAGTCCAGTACTTATTCGGTATTTAGTTAAGTGCTCAAGTAATTCGTCTTTGTTTTCTGTTTTAGAGTAACATTGTTTGCTGCTACTTAAATAGAATTTTGTTACTTCTTGTATTGGTTAAAGTGTAATTACGCCAGTGGATTTGATTCTTATCTTCGAAGAATATTTCTAGTAACCACAAAATTTTCTTAGACAAGTGCATATTAAACAGATTTTTGCAGGCTGCTTTAGTAGAAACCATGAGTTAACATGACGGATGTTACGGCAAAGGTAGTCAATTTTAATTTTAAGCTATACATTTATTTCGGTACTCAGGACGACTTGAATTTAATTTACATCTTACGAGTGATACGAGAGGGAGACCAATTGTATAAGTGAGTTGTTCTGACGCATGCGATCTGCAGTTTATCCTCAAGGGTAATGAGACGGACTATTACTGTTGTTACTCGAGTGAATTCAAAAGGATATTATTATTTAACGTTATTTGTTTATATGTGTGAAAATATATAAGTAAATTTAACTGTGGTTGAAATCAAACCTACGGCACTTGGTTTAACAGTACGAAGTGAGAAGCTAAGCCACTATCCTCCAGTTTATGAAAGGCTTCTCAATCAAAAATTTTCTAATCACCTGTTAAATATCATATGCAGTACTTATAAGTATGGATAATTAATTTAATTTGATCTAATTAGTTACTAATAAGATTAAATTGAAATAAATATTCATGCTTTTAGCAACCCAGTTGGTATTTCACATGAGATTTATCAGGTGATTAGTTAATTTTTCGTTGATTATCCTTTCAGAAACTAGGGGATTGTCGCCGTTATACTTTCATAGCAGCATATTTTCAAACTTCCAATACAACTTTTTGCTTACAGATCGAACTACTGCGTCATCGAAGCGACCTAATAAAACGGTATTAAGTACGTGATGTTATGTCGAATATTAGAATTTATCCTACTATGACGTAACACCGTCAGTGGAAAATATTCGACGCGCTTCCTACCATTTTTGTGAACATCAACCCTAATGTGTTTTATATTATCCTATTGAGTACGTACGCAAATTGGATTGAACTCGATGGATACATCGAAGGTTTCTAAATATATTTCGCGCCGCCACAAGGGTTTTGAGTATTTTCATCTCAAGGTTTTTATTCCTCATGTAAGATCATGATTTTTACAGGTTTTTGACGCTTCAGACTATATCTGCAATGCAACAGAACTACTAAAGATAATCCTGCTATGACGAGCCTTTTGTAGTTTTTGTTACTATACAGCAAGGCATGTACGAGAATTATAGTGTTACCCAAATGACCGATAGTACTTAGTAGTTCTGCCTATGTAGCTACAATTATATTGCACTGTTTGAAAATACTGAGGTCCTAGACAAGTGGCATAGATTTCTATTCGATTCTTAGAATAGATTGGTATGGGCTTGACATAAGCTAACGCCTGTCGTTAGCTCCTGATTTGTTAAGATAAGAAATACTTAGTACTATCACATTTATCAGGCCAATACTCTGTTAGAAATCTTCTTAAACCACATTTAACGATTAAACGACATTTTAAATATGACTGTCTCAATGAGGGTGCTTAGGATAATTTTCGCCACCAGTTGGCGCCACTTCAACTGTCACATTGGGCCAATCAGGGGTTAACTTTCAAAAAGCGCTTGACAGCTAGACCTGTCGCATCGGTGCTGCCACTTCGTGGGCGCCATTTCAGAATACCCGCTTAGCAATTTTCTTTTGTCCTTAAGTACGTCAATTATCCATTTTACTTTTCTTAAGAATTAAAAATAAAATTTTCTAAACACTCTCATTGTCTAGTGGTTCTGTGTATGGACTATCACGAAGAGCTCTCGTGTTCGATTTCCTGGTTGAGTGAAGTTATATTGCGTTTTTGAAATGCATGAAACTGATCAGTAATTGACAAACAGATTCGCTCTCTGTTATATAGAGTCATATATAATTGGTGAAACTGTGTTTATACGCCTGTGCTTACTTCTTTGGGGAAGAAAGCTTTGTGTAATGTATGTATGTATGTATGTATATGAGTATGTATGTCTAGTTCTTTGGCACGCTCTACATTCTAAATGGCTTGATGGATTTTAACGTATGAGGTGTCATTAGATTCGTATTGATTGTGGAAGTAACATAGGACCTATAAAATTTCAATGTAGCGTCAGCACGAAAAAAAAGATAAATTCCTTTCTTTTCACTTTATTTTAGACAAGCGGGCTATTTTTTTAATAATATATTGCTTGTTACTTTACTTGTTAATGTATATCAAAATGATGTTATATGATATCAAATGATAAACATAGGTATTCTCACGTATCCAAACCATTATTATTTGTTTAATAAACATTGCTACGTTTTTGGTTTCAAAAACTAACCACGTATCCACAACGAGGTAGTGTTTAATTGAAAATTGTGCTTAATTGAAATTGTTGGGATTTCTACTCGCACCCCATTTTGTGTAAATGGATATGACGCTCATGTGGAGATAATAATGATTAGGCTATTGAACAATTTACTGATACGGGATATTTTGGCTGCATAATAACAAAAATGTTTAGCATAGATTTTAAGAAAATGTTTTTAAAGTTGAACCCTCAAGTATGTTCGTATATCCGATCGGAATAACCCGTTTTTTCTGCTGTTAGCTAAAGTTATGTTGTTGTATTTATCTGATGGTTTTATATTATTATGTTGAATTGTTGTGTGTCCATACTTTCTTTGCACATAATCTCTATAAAAAAGGTTTATAAAATATAATATATTGTAACTTTTTTTTTTTTTTTTATATTAGCTTACCAAAGTGACTCCACCCCGCCTGATGGTAAGCAGTCAGTGGAATCCAGAAGTGGTGGCCAACATACCAAAAGCCATAGTCTTAAACTGCTAGTATGGTGGCCTCCACTATGGCGGCTGGGAATGGGGTTAGGGGAAGGGAATGAGGGAGGTAAGGAAAGGGGAAAAGGGGGAAATTGGGCCTCCGGCGCTCTCACTCACCGAGCGAAACGCAGTAGTACGGATACTACTACTCTTACGTCGATCTTCTATGAGAGGGTAGTACTTCTTCGGACGATCCGGCCCATTCATGCTGAAACCAGCGTGGATCTACTACCGTATAAACTGTTATAATTCATAAATAGAACGCAACCATTTTTTACTTATGCTGTCTTCTGTATTGCAAATTTACAAATATTAACATTCTGAAAATTGCAAAAGCTATGTTAACCGCTTCCCGTATTCATTTTAAAAGGCGAAAGAATTTTTAAATCGGTAACTTAGATTTTTAGTTAAATCGTAACAAACAAACATACAAAATTTTATTTTTCTTTTTAATATTAGTTTAGATGCCAATATCTCCTAAAATATTATGTTTAAATATATAGATACAACTATGGCGGACAAAACGTCAATATAGATGGCAAACAGTGCATTTAACCAAGGAATGTCACTGTGGAATTTCATTAAATTCATTATTTTATTGGACATTCTACTTGAAACTGCAGCTTTTATTTGCGATGAAGGCACACGAGTGAGAGTTTCACCTAATTATAAATGGTAGTTAATTGCTTCTTCAAACTTCAGAAGAGAACATTTATGGCCCTTTTATTATTTACGAATATATCATTACCCCGTTATACTTCACTGTAGGATACAGGTTTATTTCTCATTCAGAAAAAGCATGAGCTTTGATCAACGTCTGCTCAAGGTGAATAGACGATTTAAGACCTTAATTAAGATCACGAAATTTTTTTCTGATTCTTATATTTGTCTTTGTCGTAAATCTATACTTACTATTATATATAACGCAAGAGTTTGTATGAATATTTTGAATGCGCTAATATCTGAAAGGGCCAGTCTGATTTAAAGAATTCTTTTTATGTATGATAACCCAGCTCTTGATGAAGTATATAGGCTATGCAACATCACGCTACCTGGCGACGGACACAGAGCAGTAAGCAAAGACGCGGGTGAATCTGCGCCGCAGCTAGTTAGTAATATAAACATAGAAAATAAAGTAATATTGATATTTGTATAGTTCCAAAACATTGACCTTGAATTGCAAATACGGAAAATTATTACATAAGGATTTAAGTATGTATGTCTGCATTCTAAAATCCATAACACAAGCTATAATATTATGTTTACTTTGGGTCTAGATGGCGTTAAGTTGTTCTGATATTATTATTTTGCTGTATGAGAACTAGCTCGCCAAAATTTAGCTAAGATCGATTTGCCGCATAATATTTATTTTAACATTCCTAATATCTAAGACTAATTACACAATATATCTTGCTCTATACATTAGAATGTTCTATCATTTTTCAAATACTTCGTCTTCCATATTTGGCACATTAGTGTCCGTGTTCGCGTTTGGCGCAGTTAGTAGCGACAAGGACTTGTATGGAATAATGTGAATGTCAAGGGCATGACAAATTAAGGGTACTGACAGATTTTTCTATTATTTATATTTATAATCAGAACGACAAAATTACAGTCAATTACAGTGATCACACAGTAAAACTTAAAATATATAAAATAACAACTTCACTTAAATGAAATTAATTATAAATAATGAAATTGGTTTAACCATTTAGGCGCTGAGTAGTAACAAACACACACGAACTTTCGCATTTATAATATTTGTAAGATTGTACACTATTTAAATGTTTAGATAAAAATTAAACAGTGTATTAACATAATAACTGTAATAGGCAGTCTTATCTCTATAGGCGATATCACTAAGTAACAGACAGACTTTTTAAGATTTTTTTTTATCTGAATATAGTTTATAAATTGCTGAGTATATAACAATAAAAACTTGAAAATTTTAAGAGCACTCGTCTACAAAGTCTAATAACAGTGTGTTAAAACCCTAAAGTGAACATTAGCAACAATCCAAGACAAGTCATACATCACATCTGACGGGAGGCGGACGATGGATCATTTGGACTACTACCACTAATTTATGTATTGCTGACCTGGCTCCTAAAAGGTTGGGAAAAGAAAGAATGACGTATAAAAATCTTCTAATAATTACGAATTAAATTAAATTTAATATAATTAATTTAATCCTATTAATATTAAAAATGCGAAAGTTTGTGTGTGTGTGTGTTTGTTACCACTCGGCGTCTAAACATATTTTTTCTAATAATAAAATAGAAGGCAATAAATCTTTAAATGTGAAATATTAAAAAGGAATGTTTTTTCTTTTTAATTTATTTGTGAACATGAGGCATATCTGATGAAGTGTTCTCCATAGCCTATAAATATGACTGTTAAAAATAAAAACGAAGCTGATGTCGATCGTGAAGTAGATAGGAATGACAGAGGAAAGTAAAAAGGAAAAGAACTGTGAGATACATTTGTCTTAAACGCTCTCATTCACATTATTATTACTGACATTTTTGTCGCTATTTTATAAGAGAGAACACTTCTTCATAGGCGCTCCATCCTATCTATACACTATTGTATAAAGTAAAAGTTTGTTTGTTTGTTGTTACTCGCTAATCTCTGGACGTACCAGTCAGATTTGAATAATTCTTTATGCGTATGATAGCCCAGTTCCTAAGTAAGTATAGGCTATGTATGCTCGCTACTGGCGACGGGAGCAGAGCAGCAAGCAAAAACGCGGGGAAAACCGCGCCTAGTATATTTTATTTTTTTTAGCCTTTTAAAGTGACTTCATATTGCGTAATGGTAAGCAGTCAGTGGAATCCAGAAGTGGTGGACACCATTCGAAAAATCAAACTACTGATATTGTGGCCTTCACTATGGCGGCTTAGTGAGATGCTTTTTTTGACGTAGTCCACCCAAAGCACCCGTCCAAAGAGCACCTGCGTGTACAGCATCTAACCTAGTCCACGTTGAGCACTATCAATATATTTTTAGCAAGTGCAGGTGGTATATAGAAACCATTTTGACCTCTCTTATAAAAACTTTCGAGGATCAAACTAGGTACCGCGTGGCAGTCCTTAAACAGCAAGCAGAAAACACCTTAAGCTACCAAAATGATAGCGATATAATGGTAAAAGATTAATACAAAACAACAAATTTATTCTCTTAACAAAGTTCTAATCCGAGAATTGAACAACTAAGCACTCTGTTAAATAATGATAATAATTGTCTTATATCTTTTGTATCGAACGCCGTTTGTACAAAGGAAACCGTATTGTCCACTGTTTTATCACTTACTTACAAATGCTTGTTTAAAAAACTTCATTAACATTATTTGATCTATTTATAGAAAGAGCGAAATTCCTTTATTACAAGAAATACAGTTTTTTTTTACACCACAATTGACAATACAAATAACAAGAAGATCACCTCTTATTATAAACTTTCTTTCCTTAGCGCGGTTTCAACCACGTCTTTGCTTAACTGCTCTGCACCCGTTGCCAGTAGCGTGATGTTACATAGCATATAACCTTCCTCGAGAACTAGGCTATCATACGCGAAAAGATTTTTCTAACCTACTGTTAGTTCTAGAGATTAGCGCGTACAAACACGTAGTAAAACGCGTAG
The DNA here is from genome assembly GCA_963082885.1 of Parascotia fuliginaria. Taxonomy (NCBI): domain Eukaryota; kingdom Metazoa; phylum Arthropoda; class Insecta; order Lepidoptera; family Erebidae; genus Parascotia; species Parascotia fuliginaria. The sequence continues at coordinate 10,976,028 of OY720194.1, read as the reverse complement.
TAAACGTAAAAGATCTCTTTTGTGGCAATACAGAAAGCATCGCACTTTAAAAAATAAGCAGCTTTTCCAAGAATATGCAAAAAAAGTAAAGTCTATAATAAAATTAACACAAAAAGCGCAAAATACCTATGCTATAAAAAATGCAGATAATAAATGTAAAACAACATGGAAAATAATAAACAAACACAAATATAATCGTCCACCTGAACACTTTAATCATATCAATTTTCAAGAAAAAAAAAAAATTCAAGATTTCAGAGATATAGCTGTAATTTTCAATGATTATTTTATTGACCAAATTTCACCTGATGTAACCAATGACACATCTACCTACCGATGTGTCCCATACCATGGTAACTCCATTTTTATGATGCCTACGTACCCTAGAGATATCGTTCAAATAATAACATCACTTAAGACAACGCAAAGTGTAGGATATGATGGAGTTGATACGAATATTATCAAGAGAGCATCTCATATATTGGCACCTATTCTATCACATATAATTAATTTGTCGATAGAAACAGGAATATTTCCAAACGCGCTAAAAATATCAGTAATAAGGCCTATACACAAAAAAGGAGATAGAGATAACTTATGCAACTACCGCCCGATTGCACTTCTCTCTATATTCTCCAAGATCTTTGAAAAAGTTATTTATAATAGTCTTTACAATTATCTTGAAAGAAACAATCTTTTTGCCGAAGAACAGATGGGGTTTAGAAAAAACAAATCGATTAATTTAGCTTTATATATTTTTTGTGATAGGGTACTAACTAATATGGATAAGCGTAGACATACTGCAGCTCTATTTATGGACATGACAAAGGCATTCGATTATGTTAAATACGATATACTACTAGATAAATTGTATGCCTGTGGTATTAGGGGTAATGTTAACAAATTGTTAGAATCGTATCTTACTAATAGAGAGCAAAGAACTGATATCACAAAAATTTGTTCTAAAACAAATACCTTAACGGTATACTCCTCCAACCTGAGACATATTAAGTATGGGGTACCACAGGGAAGCGTGTTGGGACCACTGCTATTTTTAATATATATCAATGACATACCTACTGTGACCAATAATCCTATGACTTTATTCGCTGACGACAGCACAATCCTTTTTGACAAATATAATAAATATGACATGTGTAACAATATTAATGAGACATTGGAAAAAATTGTTAATTGGCTTAATAATAATAATTTAAAAATAAATATTGAAAAAACTAAAGCTATTATTTTTAGACAAAGACAACCAGTACAGAATATAAATATAAATTACAGAGATGAAGAAATAGAGAAAGTTGAATCAACTAAGTTTTTAGGCTTATACATAGATAGTAAAATGTCATGGAAGCAACACACTGAGTATGTGTGTAAAAAGGTAAATAGTTATTCCTATGCATTGCGGAACCTTATCAAAGTCGTCGATATGTCAGCAGCATTAATATCATACCATGGTTACGTATCGTCTACTCTTCGCTATGGTCTCATATTCTGGGGTAACGCCACGGAAATAGAGCGAGTATTTCTGGCACAAAAAAGGTGCATTAGAGCTATATGTAGTCTAAAACAATTGGACTCGTGCAAACCTCATTTCCAAGCCTTAAATATTTTAACATTACCCTGTTTATATATTTATGAGACTGTATTATTTATTAAATCTAATATTCAATTATTTGAGTATCGTACAAGAAACCGCCATTCTGACAAATTATGCATTCGAGCTTCAAATACAACACTTTTTCATAAAAGTATATTCTGCATGGCTCCTAAAATTTATAATAAGCTGCCTACAGAGCTCAGAAATGAAAACAACGTCATACTGTTAAAAAAAAGCTTACATTTCTTTCTTGCCACAAAAGCATATTACTCTGTTAAGGAATATTTAGATGACCGTACTATATAAAATGTAATGTATTATAATAATTATGTTTAAAATTGGATAATATGTTTAAACAACGACATTCGACATTATATAAATTTTTGCATGCTGAAGGGCTGAATATGGCGGAACTATTATATTGTAACAACTTATGTATACCCATATTAAGCAAATAAACGTTTTGAGTTTGAGTTTGAGTTTGAGTTTAATATAGTGGTATAGATTAACAGGTAGGTATCAAATAATCGAACATTCTTTGAACAAAACCACGGTCCAGCTTTTTAGCTTATTATTCAGCCGTTCAGTCCATAGCCTTACCTAATCCGGTATCAGCCACCGTAATTATAACAAATAGCCCATTTTGCTATTACTGGTGAATTATTTCAAATTTAAAACACATTAATTTGTACATAACACAGTTTAGGTACATAGATTTTGCAATAATTTGTTGCTACGTTAGTGTTGAAATACAATAGGTTTTAATAAATGTAGTATCATTTATTTAAATAAGGGTTTATTTATTATTTATATACTTAAAACTTAATGCACATAATGTACAATAGCGGACTTAATGCCATTGGCATTCCCTACCAGTCAACCAAGGTAATGCAGAGATAAGCGAAGTAGGTGCAATGAATTTATGAGAAAAAAGAGGTTTAAATCATACCATAAAAAAATTAAATGTACTTTCTACGTCCAAGTACTAGTAATATGCCGGTGAAACCGCGCTGTAAGAAGCTATTATATGTACAATTCCATTACAAAAGCAAGTAACTTAAGAGATAAAATATTAATTTCACAAGATCTTTCAGTAACGGTCCTTCCTTTCTTGATACAGCCAAAGACGTTAAGTGCGACAGAGAGGGCAGTATATTGTTTCGATATTATAGTTAAGAAAAGGCTTACAGCTTGACGACACAATTGCTTTTGGCAACGTTTTTAAGCCTTTAGGAATATTCGAAAGCTTTGAGTACTGTTTTGTTTACAAGAAAGTTCAAGTAAACGTGCTTCGAACGACGTTCTAAGAGATCACAGTGAACTGCATTGATTTTTAGCCAAGGTAAACAAGGATGAATGAAATTTGTATAATTACGTACCTATTACTTACTGTATTTTTATAATTTAAATGCTATTGAGGTTATTCTGTCAAAAAGTTTAGATAACCTTCACAATCACTGCTTATTAGTTTACTATAATATTTAAAGAAAACTTAGACTTACAAAATAGTATACTTAAACGACGAGATTAAACAAAAGCCTCTTTAAAACAGACTATGTATTTAACAATTCATGTAGCCTTCATAATATCTAAATACATTCTTAAGTCAAAAGCGGATTGAAATATTTAAGTTTATAAAAGCTACGCTAGAATTGAAGCAATCCTGAAGCTCGGAGCCGTGAAGGCAAGAAACATAGGCCGCTCTTGATAATCGCCAGGTTATTAAAATTTTATGTAAGTTACAATTTTAAGTAGCATGGAAAATGACGCAGTAAATACAAGTATGCTAGTGGCGGTCAGTCTTTGGGCTGGTGATCGTTTTCTGCAACAGTAAGTCAAGTTATTTTTACGTGACCTGAATTTACGGCAACAAGACTTTCATAAATAGTCTCTAAGATCTAGATACCTGCTTCCCGCAGTTCCGCTCGAGTGAATGTCTGTTATTGCGTTTTTCATACAAACTTTCTTTCCTTATTTCAATCCTTTCAAGCCATTTTACGCAATAAAAGATAGCCTATGTAAACAACATTCAAAGTCTATTCTACCTCCATACAAAATTTCATCAAACTCGGTTTAGTGGTTTAGGCGTAAAAGCGTCACAGACAGTCGGAGTTACTTTCGCATTTATAATATTGATATGGATAGTACAATCATGTGCCTTCTAGGCCAGCACAATATAAACTTCCCATATCGTCAAAACGCTATGGAGAAGCAGACTGTAGCAGTGAATGATTCACTAAAGAATTTGACTGATTGACTCGATGGTCTAAATTCATTTTTTTTTATATTATAGCCTAACAAAGTGACTCCACCCCGCCTGATGGTAAGCAGTCAGTGGAATCCAGAAGTGGCGGCCACTATACCAAAAGCCATCGTTTTAAACTGCTGGTATGGTGGCCGCCACTATGGCGGCTGGGAATGGGGTTAGGGGAAGGGAATGAGGGAGGCGAGGAAGAGGAAAGGGGGGAAATCGGGCCTCCGGCGCTCTCACTCACCGAACGAAACGCAGTAGTACAGATACTACTACTCTTAAGTCGATCTTCTATGAGAGGGTAGTACTTCCCCGGACGATCCGGCCCATTCATGCTGAAATCAGCGTGGATCTACTACCGTACCATTGCACCGCATTGCAAAATTGCGTCAAAGCACATAGTAGTCGTAGGGTAGCAGTGCGTTGCGATGCGTTCCGCCTGCAGTGTGTGATTGTTCATTTAAAGGCCTATTCAAACAAGCGGTATTCGCTGTCGCTATGTGTATAGGTAAATACTGCGCGAATTTCACTTAGGTGTTTAGTATAAAGTTCCCTCGAATTGGCAAAAAGTTTATACCTTGGTAAACGAAACTCGCGGGATAATATATATATACCCACAAGAATAGCGAATTTAGCTTAGGTGTGAACAGTAGTATTACCGCATACCCACTCAGATTTCTCTACCGCAGGCGGCAGCGAATACTGCTCAGGTTTGAATAGGTCTAAAAATGTACTAAAATGTTGTAGGACTTTTGTAATGCGATGCGATGCGGTGCGACCCGCTGCAATTTGTGCTAGCCTTTTTTTAAAGAGCAGCACAGCTTTCCTGATCACTATCTGTTAGTACAGAGACTCACGATTGACGTGAAAGTTTTGCTGTAAGTTGATTTTGGTGAGTTGTTTTGTAAATATATATAGTAACACTAGCGGGCCCGACAGATGTTGTCCTGTCTTAATTATTATCTAATTTTTCGCAGAACCTTCTCTTGACAATAATATGACAATAACACACAACAAAAAAAGAATTAACGGAATCGGTCCAGTCGTTCACGCGTAATGCCGTGACCAAGGGAAATAGGGATTTATTTTTATATAAATAGATATTTCTAATCTCCCATTCTACAAACCCTCTTTCAACTACCTGCAGATATCCCCCGTAAACTTTTCACTACTTTCCCCTATTCCCCTCTATCTTCTTCCCCACTCCTCCCATTCCGCTTCTTCCCTTCCTCTCCCCGAAAATCGGTCGAGCCGTTTCGGAGGAGTTCAATAACGTACACCGTGACACGAGAATTTTATATATTAGATTTATTTATTTATTCATATTAGGAAAATAAAAAAGTATCTCACTAAACCGCCATAGTGAAGGCCACCATACCAGTAGTCTGGCTTTTGGAGTTGTGTCCATAGGAAAATAAAAAAGAATCTCACTAAGCCGCCATAGTGAAGGCCATCATACCAGTAGTCTGGCTTTTGGAGTTGTGTCCATAGGAAAATAAAAAAGTATCTCACTAAGCCGCCATAGTGAAGGCCACCATACCAGTAGTCTGGCTTTTGGAGTTGTGTCCATAGGAAAATAAAAAAGTATCTCACTAAGCCGCCATAGTGAAGGCCATCATACCAGTAGTCTGGCTTTTGGAGTTGTGTCCATAGGAAAATAAAAAAGTATCTCACTAAGCCGCCATAGTGAAGGCCACCATACCAGTAGTCTGGCTTTTGGAGTTGTGTCCATAGGAAAATAAAAAAGTATCTCACTAAGCCGCCATAGTGAAGGCCATCATACCAGTAGTCTGGCTTTTGGAGTTGTGTCCATAGGAAAATAAAAAAGTATCTCACTAAGCCGCCATAGTAAAGGCCACCATACCAGTAGTCTGGCTTTTGGAGTTGTGTCCATAGGAAAATAAAAAAGTATCTCACTAAGCCGCCATAGTGAAGGCCACCATACGTACAGACTTTTGGAGTTGTGTCCACCACGTCTGGATTCCACCGACTGTTTACCATCAGGCAGAGTAGAGTCACTTTGATAGGCTAATATATAAAAAAATCGACTTATAGTCTATACATTTCTTACGTGTTCCTTCATCGTAAATAATGTCTAAGGTCGTACTGACCTACAATTAATTTTAACAGTAACTAAGATTAAAAATAAAGTTATAAAGCAGCCATGTTTTCACTTAACTGTTTAGCTAATTTTTAAACTCCTCTTTTAATATTAATAACTTAAAAATATAACTTTATACTTTAAAAGAAAAAGGTAAAAGCCCTTTCTTCCTTACAGCTCATTTATGTTGTAAAAAGTATTAGCTGTAACTTAGATTAGAAATAACGGATTATTTCTAATAAGATAGAAGTTGGGGCCACGAGTATAGCGGCATACTTCGCATACCGCATTTTATTACACATCTGTGTAAATTACAAGAGATAGCGGGATTTAGAAAAAAATATTATTGAACTTTTTCTTCAACAATCTAACAATCTAATTGATTTTGTAACTCTGAAACTTATAATTTCTAATGAATTTACTTGTAAAGTTTTTAAGTTATAAAAATCAAGTATACTTCAGGGAAAATATGTTTAAAGAAATAAGGGAAATAAAGTAAAGTACTTACTTAGTATATTTATAGACGGGTTTTGTATTTTGTTCGAAGTCCTGGGACCCTACCACAACCTCATAAAAAAATCTTATTATAACCCTACTTTGTTTCTAGTGTTTTTTTTTTTTTGGTACAAAAGAAAAAGACAAAACACAAAGTAACATTGAAATTAATACTGCTATATGAGGTGGTACAACGTACACCTGGGGGCCTATCACCCAGGTGTACGACGTGTTTGTAAAGATCTTTTATTTGTTTTAGCTTCAGATTCCAGTCCCGTTTTTATAATATCATCAACAAATTTAATAAACAAAACGTCTAATGAATAAATCCGCTATCGCTCATCACTTAACAACCAGTTTAAATAAAAGATGGTCGACGTTCCTCACGTAGCTATCAACCTCTAATTCTAGACGTGGGGCTGTTGCACCCGTTAACTAGTTCGATTCCCGAGTGACGCATGTTGGCATTTATTCATCATATTATATCAGTTGAATTATTACTGACTAAGGTCTTAGACAGGCAAAGTAATATTGTGAGATATGAAGCAGTTTTACCTTTTTTTATTAGTATGATATTTATGAAATCCAGTTCAGCATTTCTTAGCGTTATTCCTGTAATGCTTAATAGTTGGTTACCACTAACTATTAGGTACTATATGCTTGTTTACCATAAAAGTTATATAAAAAATGAGGCTGCTCGTCCTGAGTTTGATGGTTTTGTGCCGTGTTCCCGACGTCACTCGGCTGACTACGGTAGTGAATTATATATATGACCACACCGCTGTATAGCTAGTTTTACCTATTTATTTAACTCCCTAGCTTTCACCAGTGTATTTGCTTACTGCTCTGCTCCCGTTGCCAGTAACGTGATGTAACATAGCCTATAACTTTTCTAAAGAATTGGGCTATATTACGCAAAAAAATTGATCAAATCCGAATGGTAGTTCTAGAGATTGGCGCGTTCAAACAAACAAACAAACTCTTTCGCTTTATATTAGTATAGATTTTAATTTAAAATACCTACTTTCTTAAAATTATCCTCGAATTATCTTAATTTTAAACAGTTACCCTTTTGTTATTTATATAATGAAAATCAAACTTTTTATTACTGGCCAACTTTGAGCATTAAAAGTTTGTTTCGGAAAGGATATAGGTGTGAACCATTCTTTAAAAGAGGTTACAGGTGGCGATGCGGTTTTTAGGTAGATTGAAGTAAACTTAAGTGGGCTACACACCTTTCGTTTCAACTGTGCGATTGAACTGTACAGTCGAACTGTACAGTTAAAGTTTTATTTAATCATATTTTGATTAGATTTTAGATAAACTGTACTGTTCAACTGTTTGTTCTACACACCTAACGATTTATCTGTACAGTTTGGACTGTACAGTTAAATCGCACAGTTAAAACTGAAGGTTAAGGCATCACTGTTTTCCTGTCTGTTTGAAAGTACCTAAAAGCATGCTAAAATCATGGATAATTAGTTACATTTGGTCTAATTAGTTACTAAATAGATCAAAATAAACTTAATATTAATGCTTTTAGCAACCCAATTGGTACTTCACATGAGATTTAACAGTTGATTAGTTAATTTTTTGTTGTTTTTTGTTGATCGGCCTTTCAGAAACTGGGGGTTAGAGTGCAATTTGTGCAAAGTTTTCATACCAATATTATAAATGCGAAAGTAACTCTGTCTGTCTGTTACACGTTCACGCTTAAACCACTGAACTGATTTTGATAAAATTTGGTATAGAAATGGATAGATATGAAATAGATTAGACCTAGGGGAACAATATAGATTATATTTTATCGCGAAAAAAATTACATAAAGGGGTTGAAATAGGGAATTAAAGTTTGTATGAAAAATAGAACCGAAGAACCGAAATGTAATATAACCGATATTGAAACGGGCGGATATTTATTTACTAATAATCAAAATAACAATATAATAATCTAATTATGAAATTCTCGATCGCAATTATTAAATTGTCATTTTTCACAAAAATTAATCAACAAATTATTGTTTTATTTTACTATTAAACAAAATATGAAGAACAATTTCTTCAATATTGGATACTCGATCGTCTTACAAGATTTCGTCTCTAATAAGACTCTGTCTCTTCCAGGTATGAACCCGAACCTTCGCTCCGGGGTAATTGATCGTGAACAAATAAGTATCGCATGCCGCAGGGTAAGCAGTAATCGAGCTTCGTTGTTATTAAAATATTGATAAAGTAAATACTTATTTGGACTGGCAGTGCCGTTCAATCACAAAAAGGTTTGGTTAGAGGTTATATTGAGTAATATTTTTTATATTGATTATATTAAATAAATATTGTGTACTGATTTTGACATTCATTACATTGGTTATACATATTATGTATACGATTTGAAGTACCACTGAAATAATGTTGGCTATTTTAGTGTATTTTCATAAAAATATTTAAAAGCAGTGGTTTTGGGATTTCTGCTGAAATTTAACTATTCGGTTGATGTTAACAGTTTCACATATATGTCCTTTTTAATTCAAATTCAACGTGACTGCTTTACAGAAAACACTAAAAAAATATGCTTGCAGACAATGTTCAAGACCTAGGTTTCTTAGCAAAGCCGGTCGAAACGATATCATTATTAAGTATTTATTTTTATTATTTTAATTCATAGTTTTATGTTGTGTAATGCTTAATTAGTAGATATTGCAAAAGTGTTATTTAACAATACATATATGAGTAAATCTTTTCCGATTAATCGATTTTCACCGCCATTTAAAAAACAAATTGAATAAGCTCAAACCCAAGATTATAACGCGTAAAAGAGATCAATATATTACATCTTGCAAGTAATTTTTTGCAAGCATAATATTGTTACATGTCATTTACTTCCAATATCGTATTTCGCGTGTCATTTAACATAATCTATGAAATACCTGTGTTTAGCGGAGTTTTATATAAGTTTGTACACTTCCTTATTGTCCAATGTTTTTGTTACTTGGATTTTGAGAAGTTGTTATCAGAAATATGCACGGATGTGTACCTGATTATTTTTGTACCAATCCAAAAGAAATCGTTCGTATAATACATAAGATTAGTGGTTGTTGCATTCAAAAACACTGTCTTTTTTTATATTAGTCGACCAAAGTGACTCCACTCTGCTTAACGGTAAGCAGTCAGTGGAATCCAGAAGCGGTAGACATCATTCCAAGAGCGAAACTACTGGTATGGTGGCCTCAACTATGGCGGTTTAGTGAGATGCCGTTTTTTATTTCTGGAGTGGCTGGATAAGTCTTGCGGATAATATTTATGTACGACGTTTTGTCACGACGGCTACGCTTGGCAGATAAATTGGTCATCACCATAACGTCTCAGGACGCTGCTGTTCGTTATTTGTTCGAAATTACTACGAACACTTTTTTAAAGAATTTAGACTATCATTCGATTGACAAATTTTGACAGCCTCTGTGGTTCGGTGGGTTTGATTCTTGCTCAGTGCAAATATTTGTGTGCATGAACATGACTATTTGCATTGGTCTGGGTGTTTCTATGTATAATATGTATGTATTTACAAAAAAAAAAAAGTATTTAAGTATGTATATCCGCATTCTAGAACCCATAACACAAGCATATAATATGCTTACTTTGGGTCTAGATGGCGTTGTGTGTAGTTGTTGAAATATTATTATTATTATTATTATTATTATAACACAAGCTATAATATATGCTTACTTTGGGTCTAGATGGCGTTGTGTGTAGTTGTTGAAATATTATTATTATTATTATTATTATTATAACACAAGCTATAATATATGCTTACTTTGGGTCTAGATGGCGTTGTGTGTAGTTGTTGAAATATTATTATTATTATTATTATTATTATAACACAAGCTATAATATATGCTTACTTTGGGTCTAGATGGCGTTGTGTGTAGTTGGCGTGATATTATATTCGAGTCAATTAGTCTAATTTTTTTTGTAACAAAACCACTGAACTGATTTTGAAGAAATTTTAATAGGTACATATAGAATAGACCTTGGAGAACAACATAGGCTATCTTCTTCATAGCGAGACAAAATGGCTTAAAAGGGTTGAAATAGGGAATGAAAGTTTGTATGAAAAACGCAATAACCGACATTCACGTGGGCGGAGTGGTGGGCAGCAGGTATCTAGTACAGAATATTATAAACTTACATTGGAGACTATTTATTCAAGTCTTTTTGCCGTAAATTCAAGTCACGTAAAAATAACTTGACTTACTGTTGCAGAAAACTATCACTAATCCAAAGACTAACCGACACAAACAGTTCTTCTTATGGCCCTACCTTACGTTAGCAAACTGGCTGACATTTCCTTGCATCAGCGTTGGCCGATCCTAGACTAAAGTCCTGCGATTTATACACATCGAACAAAAGTTGAGAGTATTGTAAAAGTTTTATCAAGTCTTGTTAATGAAATATTGAGAAGACGTTGGCCTGATGCCATGTCGTAAACTACTAAGAAAAAACATAGTAAGTGCATGATACAAGTTACAGAAAAAACAATTTTAAAGTGTTACTTACACATTTACACGTATGTAGTTACAAAGCTCTTGATTAGCAAGACAGTTTATTTCACACCAGTTTAATAGTTGATAGCTATAAACCCGAAACAAATGAACCGCGACTGTTGCGACAAAGAATTAACAATATTTTTTAACAAAAAGGAAACCGACTTCAAACAGGAAGGAAACTAAAAAGTAAAAAATAAATTAATTTAATAATTTACATAGCACAAAGTAATTCGTATTTTGATTTAGTTAATCAGAAATAATTAAATAAGTATTTTATAATTTTGAAGTTGGTGCCAAGTAAATACTCAATAACTAAATACTATAAGAACCTAGTAATTGCTGTAAATCGTTTAGGAGTTCTCTCAACTGTCTTTGTGCTCCATCATCAGATCGACTCCAAACTTTCACTAAATAGTAGTGCTTTAAAATATTTATAATTTACATAGCACAAAGTAATTCGTATTTTGATTTAGTTAATCAGAAATAATTAAATAAGTATTTTATAATTTTGAAGTAGGTGCCAAGTAAATACTCAATAACTAAATACTATAAGAACCTAGTAATTGCTGTAAATCGTTTAGGAGTTCTCTCAACTGTCTTTGTGCTCCATCATCAGATCGACTCCAAACTTCTATCTTATTATATCTTATATTTATTATATTCTATCTTATTATATTATATCTATTCTTCTTCAAACTATCATGGTACCACCCCTGGGATATCTTCTTTCCAACAAAAAAATAATCATCAAAATCGGTTCATAAACGACGGAGTTATCAGCGAACACACATAAAAAAATATACATATATATACGATCGAATTGAGAAACCTCCTTCTTTTTTTGAAGTCGATTAAAAAATAAAATAAAAACAACTCATTTTCTCTCTTTTTGTTCTGATCTGGTTAGTCGTCAACCTATTGGCAAGATTTGTTTAGGTTGCCCATTATCTATACATATAATAAATATGGAATGTCTGTTTGTAATATTGAAATAACCGTTTTTTAATGTGTGTTTTTTATTTAGATGAATATATATACGGTACATACACCAAAATAACATTTTTCAATTTTTGTCTGTCTGTCTGTTTGGCTGTTTGTGCCGGCTAATCTCTGAAATGGCTGTACCGATTTTGATGGGACTTTTATTGGCAGATAGCTGATGTAATAAGGAGTAACTTAGGCTACGCTATTTTAGAAAAATAAAGTAATGTTGATCGACTGTTAGGCGGAACGAAGTTCGCCGGGTCAGCTAGTTTACTATAACGACGGCATCCGTATTGAACTCGAACCGGCTTTTAGCGTGCCCTCCGAAGAACGAATACCACTATGCGGTCATCCATCCATGAGTCAACCGCACTCTTTGGTGCTTAACCCGTTGATTCTGTAAAACTTATAAACAAACTATATACTTTGCACAGCCATATTATAACCGTCACTAAAGTAAACACGGTGTACTTGCTGGTTTCCTACCAATATTGGTAAAAACAAATCAAAGTAATTGAAAATCAAAATGAAACTCTTTTAGTTAAATAAGAAGGAATGTAACACGTGAAAAACATTGAACCTATCGGCAAGAGATGGAATCAGCCTTTAGGAAATTAAATCTCCTCCATGCTTCCTTGATACTTTACAATTTAATATTGGCTGCAATTTCACCAAAGTAACACCTTGAATATTTAAATATCGATTTCAATTATGTTCGCAAAAATAATTCTTTTTTCAAGATAGTCTACTAAAATTAGACTACAATCTTGTTTGATGTTTAATGATGTATTATAATATCACACCAACTACACGCAACGCCATCTAGATCCAAAGTAAGCATATAATATTATAGCTTGTATTAAGGGTTCTAGAAATGCGGATATACATACTTAAAAACTAATATTATACATAGAAACACCCAGACCAGATGGTCATGTTCATGCACCCAAATATTTGCACTGAGCGGGCATCGAACCCGCGACCTCTGCGTGGCATTCCGTATACAGTATCACCGTACTACAGAGGCAGTCAATGATGAGGTGGTCTACTGTGGAAATTTATTTAAATGAAATACTATCGTTCACCTCCAATTGGAGTTTACTAAATATATAAAATGTTCTTCGAGTCATAGAAGCGTCCAGATCAACCACCAGGTGAAAAATACGCTTAATGTTGCAGATCTATTGATCCGCGTAGTTGCTTAACTACGAAAGTAGCCACAGATATTTTTAAAGGTAATTTAAATTACATAGCGGTGTAACACACATCCATGTTTAATGTATTTTCGTGAAAGCTCCGGTGAACGTTTCGTATTAAATGATGTGAGAAGAATTATCCTTCTCTCTTTTCAATATCGCGCTATCCCACTTTAACAATACGATGATTGCATTTATTTGTGTAGTAAAACTAATAAGATAAAACCAGAAACTCTTTACTTGTGCATGTAGTTCCTTCAAATTTAAATCCTGGCTATTTTAATAAAAGAAAATAAAGAAGACAGCCGTTTGCCACGATACTGATTTGACGATCTCTGTGGTTCGGCGGTACTGTGTATGGACTGCCACGCAGAGGTCGCGGGTTTCGATTCCCTCAGTGCAAATATTTGTGTGCATGAACATGTCTGTTTGCATTGGTCTCGGTGTTTCTAAGTATATTATGTATGTATTTACAAAAAAAAAGTATTTAAGTATGTATATCCGCATTCTAGAAACCATAACATAAACTATATAATATAAGTTTACTTTGGGTCTAGATGGCGTTGTGTGTAGTTGTTGTGATATATTATTTTATAGCAATTGTGATGTGATTCCTTGCTTGACTCCACTGTCTGCATTTTATATTTTGTCTACTAATACTTATGACTTTGTATCAGACTCGAATATTATAAAAATACTATTATAAAAACAGAAAGAAGTTTAAATGCATTTAAAAACAATCGAATATTTACTAAAACAAAAGTGCTACAGAATAAAGAAAACATTTAAAAGAAAGAGCATAAAATATTTTTCTTTTCAAAAGTCTTTACCATGCAAATCTTAGAACGAAATACAAAATAGTAAAGAGCAATTTTAACACGTTATTTTTCTTTAGATATTGTGAAGCAATCTTTAAACATGAATTTTATAAAACGTTTTATAGTCAAAGCGTATTTTGTCTAGCGCTTGTACGAGCATTACGAGTATTGCTTTAAGGTTTAGAATTTACAACCATCTCATGTCGTTCCCTGTGTGACATAAAAGTCGGCAATAGCGGGGTATGGCGCTCACCAATTTTTCTTTAAAAGCACGGTAACTACGAAAAACATAATTATTTTTTTAGAGAGGCTTAACCATTAGGACATTACGATTAATTGAGCGCCGCATGTTCAATTATCTCCTCGGATCCTTCATTTTTCCCTTTTCCTTCCTCATACCCTTTTTCATGATCGGCCAACGGCTTGGTTGTGTTTAAGCAATATTTCTGCAATGCTTACCACTTACCATTATGTATGCTAGTTTGACAAAAAAAAATAAAAAAAAGATACTTTGCCAGTTGGCGTTATCCAATCCCCAAACAAGAATTTTGTTGTACCCATTTACCATAAAACATAATTTAAAAAAACGAATAGCATTAAAACCTTTATTCTAAAACAATGCTAATGGCGTTGTGAATATATTAGAACTTTTTTATCCAATTAATGCCAAGTTTAAAACAAAAAGGTTCGGTTACAGGACTCGTACCTAACCGAACCCTTATATTATAAAACCTAATTAATATCAGACTAATTCGGTTCTCAGTGTCAACAAGCAAATATATAATCAGTGGTATAATATAAAATATTTCTAAAGTACCTACTGAATGAGGTCGAAACTATCACATGTGAAGACAGAAGGATGATAGAAACAGCGTCCTGTGATAAAATTGTGCTATTGTATAATTATTAATTTGCCTGTCAATCGCATTTATTATAGCAAAAACTTATTAAAATTTGGGTAAGGCTATTGTCCAGCAATGAATGTCTATTTTTGACCAGTTTGTGTTGCCAGTAATGACATACGGAGCAGAGATGTGGACACTAAATATGGGTCTTGTTACAAGGCTCAAGGTCAATCACAATAATAGCTTGCAGAATCGCCGTGCTAAAGTGCCAATGGGCAGGATACATAGCTCGCAAAACTAATGGCTATTGGGGTAGAAAAGTTCTGGAGGCGCAACCACAAACCAAAGGATGCAGCGTGGGCAGACTCAAAGTAAGCATATATGGTATAGCTTGAATGTGTTATGGGTTCTAGATACGGATATATACATACTTATATACTTTTTTTTGTAAACACCCAGACCAATGCAAATAGACATGTTCATGCACACAAATATTTGCACTGAAGGTGAATCGACAATGTGATAAGGGACCACTGAAATTGGCGATATTTAAGGAACACCTATAGCCAGGCCAGCAGAGGACATTTTGACTTAAATGAAGATGTATTTAATCATTACTACAAATACAACGTAAAAAGTTTAAAAAAGTGATATAACACATACCAGTAAAGTTTAGAACTAAGTCTCATTCTGCCTTATATAAAGTTTCATGAAGTTTTATATGGGTATTAACAAGAAATTGTGTATTCAGAGCCAAGACGTGATCTCTGGTTGGTTCACAGCCAAGCCAATATATCTACTTATGAGCGTTTAAAATTTAGTCGCGAATTTTTAAGGCTAATTATGTTGTAAGAATTGCTCTATTCACTAAAATATGAGTTCATCTTTACATAGCATGGTAATTTTGATTCGTCTCTTTTGGATCATATTGAATACCAAATTTAATTAAATTACCAAACATTTTTTTGATCGCCCCAGTAAATCAGTGATACTGTTAATAAGCTGCTATGAAGAAGTTTTAGATTCAATTCTTAGGTCAGATAAAGACTAAGCAATATTAGATTTTCCAGGACATTTTTAGTAAATTTGCTGGGAAAAAATTTATGATTGAATTAAGCTCGCCTTTGTTCTATCTGTCCGTATTATATGTTAACATCTTGTTATGTGTACAATAAAGTATAATAATAAATGGCAGTTTCTCGCAATAAAATATTTAAATACTCTGCCTACTCCTTCGGGGAAAAAATCTTGATACCATACTAGCTGCGCCTTGCGGCTTTGTCTGTGTTTAATTACTGTAACTCTGGAACTAGACTGATTTTCGGGATAAAAATCTTATGTCCGTATCCTTTACCAAATCTAGGTACATGCCAATTTTTCTCGAAATCAATTCAGCCGTTTAGGCGCTAAGTGGTAACAACACACACACACACACACAAACTCCCGCATTTATAATATTAGTATGATATTCAAATATGTTTCATTGACTACCAGTTCCTGGTAAGTTTGCTTCTGCTAACATATGCGTTTCTCCGTAATGTAGTCATGGAGATAGAAGCAAACAAACAGACGGACACATTGTTTGCTAAACATTACCATAGATACCGTATATTCTATCGGAGAGCTTACGATGCTTAGACGAAATAGTCAGATGGGATACACACGTGCATTAGTGTGTCAATTGTGGACTAAGAACCATACATAGCTTCAAGTCTTTTACCCCGAAGGGATAGGCATAAGTGTATATCACCCTTATAATTCTACTAGATTTGTACATCCTAGATATAGATTATGATTATGACTACAATTTGTTATTACATTACTGTTTTGTATAATAATAAAGTCGCAAATAGACGCTGCTGCCTATATTACAAGATATATAATTATCTTAGCTTAGGTAATAGGTAACATTACAAAATAGTAAGATTGAAATAATCATTTTTAATTTATTTTATTATTTATTTTAATTTGCAAGACCTAAAGTAGAAGATGCAATAAAATACACGAATATTGATCTCATACCACCCATACGTAAGAAGACTACAGAACACCATTTGCATTTACTCTTTCTCAACAGGCATTAATTTATTTATTTACTTATTTATTTATTTATTGACTAACAAAACAAGATACCAACGTAAAGAAACGAAGTAAATATAAAAAATAGGTTGTAACTCTAGGTACGTATGTGTGCGCAGATGCTCCAAATAGTAAATTAATTGTTACAATACAAAAATATTATAATTATTTTCTTTTTTATCCGAAATTGGCACTGCTGATACATGGAATCCGTCTAATTTCACTTTTGAATTTACTTACCCCCAGTTTCTGAAAGGCTGATCAACGACTAACCAATCACCTGATAATATCATATGTGAAGTATCTAAAGCAAGCTAAAAGTATGCATATTTATTTACTAACTAGATCAAATTCAAGTAATTCTGTTTCAAGTAATTTTTAAGTACTTCACATATGATTTAACAGGTGATTAGTTATATTTTCGTTGATCAGCCTTTCAGAAACTGAGGGTTAGGTATATCTCTTCATACACGTCGATTCCTGATCTGGAGTTCCGCCAATACGTCACCAATTTGGTCAATATACGTCTGTCTTCGCTAGCAATTTCCTGAACATTGCGTTATAAATTATTGTTGGTATTCTCGCTCATTGACCTATTATATGTAAAATAGTTCGCCGACACCCCTCACGTCTTAGGGGAACTTTGGCATTTGTATGCGCCAAGTCTTCACTGATGCGACAGTTGCATGAAGCTAAAATTATTACGTTTATTAGAATATATAGAACTTTTTTATTTACTTTTTAAGTGGAGACTTATTTTATCAATAGCGGTGGCTATTTTATTCATCAACAGTAAAAATAGACTCCTATTTATCTATAACGGTAGCTGTTTTATTTCGCAATAGAATGAATAGACTCTTATTTTATCAATAGCGGTATATACCTAACTATCTTATTTATCAACAGTATAGGTAGATTTGTAATTCATGAAGTGTAAAATAATTAGTTCGTTAACTTTCACCAGTGAAAAAAAAATACGTCCGTTAATTTATGATAGAACCAGACCCTAATACATATATACATACTTTATACGATAGACCGAATGAGTATAACCAACTAAGCTAAAAGCTTATACACCTGAATAGAATAAGATTAACAGAAAGTTTTAAGCAACCTTAAAATTTGCCAGTTTAAAGTTTCGTAAAATTATATTATATTAAAGAAAATCGATCAATCATTCCTTCAATTACCACCAATTGATATTTTACCTAAAGTAAACAGTTTTATAAAACCAATTACAAAAAAAGTAATTTTCACATTTTCGTTAAACACCATTTTTTTCAAAATAACACGCTCCCTAATAAACAAGCAACAACTTAAGGCGATGGAAATTAAGAAAAAAAGATCAACTTTGATAGACGGTAGTCTACCCACCTAACAGGGGTTACCCTATTTGGGCAGGGTAATTTAATAACGCACCCTACTGGCCCTGATAAGGGCTATCGATTTGCAATATTTACCCCTAAAATGGTTCAAAGTTCAAAGATTAAAATTTTGCTTGAATATAGATGCGACACATGTTTGAGTGCTGACTATGATGTAGTTTTATTTGGATATTACTGGTAAATGGTGAAGAAAACCATTATGAGAAAACTTGCGTTATAATAAACTAGCTATGTCCTACGACTTTGCCCGTGCCTAAAATATGTTTTGTTGTTTCCTCGGACTATGTCCGTCTCCATAACAATTTTTTTTTGTTTTGTGTAGTTTTTGCTGGTTCTGTAAACTCAGCAAGTTGTCAGCTAAAAGATAAGTTTACATAATAAAATAAAATTTTACTTCTGTCACTTCTTAAATGCCATCCATCAAAAAATATTTATTAATCAATTTAATATTTATATGATTATTATTAATTATTGTGTATGTGTCAACTTAAAAAAAATGCATGTAAGATTCACATCTAGTAGATGTCAATCATAAGTTTATTCAGAAAAACTTTATTTGAAGTCGGTTCAGCCGTTTAGGCGCTGAGTGGTAACAAACACACACACACAAACTTTTGCATTTATAATATTAATAGGATGATTGCTAGGCATCAAGTGGTAAGGACTAAATACGATAAAAAATATTACTTTGTGAAATTAAATTTAATGCATACGTTAAAACTGTGATAGACATCTTCAATAGCAGGTTGGCTTTAGAAGGTTCTGAGTAACTTAAGAAGAGTCCAAGTCTAATGTGATATTTTTTAAATATTACTGATAGTGTAGAGCTGTTATTTGTATAACTCTTGTGTCTTGTTGTGTGCGCATATTTGTTGCTTTGCGATCCAGTTCCAAACATTGTATTTGTATTACCTGGTATTTTCATGATTGTAATGTGTTTTGTGCATTTTAATAAATAAATAAAAATAAAATAAAATTATATTTAAAAATTAAAGATGCGATATTGATGTGTAGTTAGTTTTTTAAAACTAAGCTTATGAACACACATCTTTTTAAATTATTTCACGTACTAAATTACTAGAGTAATGTTATAGCTTCGCCGGTGATAATATTTGATGGCAACCGATGACCGGCAGTCGAAGTATTTTTGCTAAAAAAACTTGCTTTAAGCTTTATTTTAATTAAATTTTATTATTTAAAAAAATGACGTAGTTTAATACGGTAGATCCTGGCTGATTTCAGCATAAATGGGCCGGATCGACCAGGGCAGTACTACCCTCTCATAGAAGATCGACGTGAAAATAGTAGTATCCGTACTATTGCGTTTCGTTCGCTGAGTAAGAGCGCCGGAGAGACACAATATCTTCCCTTTCCTCACCTCCCTTATTCTCTTCATTTCTCCGTTCCCAGCCACCATAGTGGAGGCCACCAACAGCTTGGGATGATGCCTTTTGGAATGGTGGCCACCACTCCTTGATTCACTTGTCTGCTTACCATAAGACAGAGTGTAACCATAGAGTAGGCTAATATAAAAAACGTAGGTATATAATTATTCAAAATTTGTACGACGACATACGGGAGCTGTATTTTTACGATGAAAAGGAGTTATTAATCTGACAAGCTGCTAAATTTCAACAAGAAACTTTACTCTACTCTGTTTCTAAAATAAATTGTCGCATCTACAATACTCTATACAAAAGCCTGTAATACCAACATGTAGATTATTGTCTGAAGGCAATCTTGGTGTGTCACCTAGTTTTATTTATAGATGCGGTGATAGCTCTTAGTAATGATCGTTCGAAGGCAATTTGGGCAAAGGTTTTAAATAATAATAATAATAATAATAATAATATTCTACCACATTCACACAGCGCCATCTAGTCCCAAATTAAGCAATTATATTTGCTTGTGTTATGGGTACTAAACAACTGATATACTACTTATATACATTTTTTTTTGTAAATACATACATATTATAGATAAATTACACCCAGACACAGAACAAACAATCATGCTCATCACACAAAGGTTTGTCCTGGGTGGTAATCGAACGCACGACCTCCGGCTTAGCAGTCAGGGTCACTTACCACTAGACCAACAGGCCAGTCATATAGTCATATAAATCATATAAAATATATGTTTAACAAAAAAAAAATTACTTTTTTACAACATTATGGGTAATTTCTGCTTTTAGAACTATATTGTACAAGTTTTATTTTTATATAATAATACTAGCTGTTGCCAGCGGCTTCGCCCACATGGGTAGGCATACACAAAAAATATAGCTTATGTTACTCGCTAATATTGTACCTTTCTATATGTAAAAGATTTTTTTAAATTGGTTACGTATTTTTTTAATTAATCTATAACAAACAAACATACAAAAATCTAATAATATTAGTTTAGATTACTTATCATGTGCCAATAAATATTTTTTATCATTTATTCATAAAGTTAATAATCTAAATTTAATAGTGCTGTATGGTTCAACGATTGTGAAACTTTGCTGGTTTTAACAAAAATGTGCCGTGGAGAAGTACACTTTTCATTTTTTTATTTATAAATAGCAATTCTTATATCATAGGACACATAACAAACCTATCTGTAAATAAAACTTTAAAAATAAATATAGATGTAAAAAATATGTTTATTTTCGGCTCTGAAAACAATAGTAATAATACGTATACTTTCTTATTGAAAAAAACTGAAAAAAGAAATTTATATACTCTGCGGTCATAATGTAATAATACACTCTATATCTACACGGGAAGGTTCATTATTGCAAAGTACGTTTCCATCAAATCGTATAGAACATACTCTTAAAGTATAGTGTTACAGTATTCAGGTTTATTTCTTGTAATGATTCTGGTTTACGAGGATGACGTATTTTATCGTCTACGTCGTAGCACTTTGCTACGGCGTAGCTATCACCGTAATATTTAGGGTTTTCACGAACAAATTTTTATGCATACCTACAGTTTATAAGAAAACTATTAATATTTATACTGAAAATAACCTGTAAATGATCAAAAATAATAATATTGCTCAGATACGTTTCCTTATTTTCGATCGTAAAAAAACTAAACTAGTTGCACCTCAAACGGCTTCGCCCGCGCGTCAAATATGTTTGTTTCCCTCGGGAACAAGACCATTTTTTGGGATAAAAAGTAGCTTATGTCTGTCTCCAGCACCGAAGCTATCTACAGTTTAGTCGTTTAGGCGCTAAGTAGTAACAAACACACACACACATACATACACACATACAAATTTTCGCTTTTATAATATTATATTATGTAAGATTCTCGATATTTCCACTATCGAGATATACAAAATTGTAATTATAACCGTGCAAAACCAGGTTGGTGGCTAGTATAAATAATTTAAAAGTGTGAGATGAAAACAAAAGATGGAATACTCCATTTTGAGGAGATTGAATTTATATTTGAACTTTCTCGTCTCTTACATCTTACTGTTTGTCGTACCTCAAAGTTTTATAAGTCAAACATAAAATAAAACTTTTACTGTTTTCCCCGAAACGGCCGCGTATTAATATATGCGCTTTTGACCTTAAGATGTTTTGGTGAAAGAAATATATTATGAGAATTTTACATTTAAAATTATTCAAAGAAAACTCAAACATTTGTTAAAAATATCTCAGTGTTAGCTCAGAGTCTGGAGTTGTGCCTTATAATTGGCAACAGGCTCACTCCTGAATCAGAAAATAGAAGGCTATATGTAGGCGATATACAACTCTGCGATGACCTCTGTGGTGCGGTGGTACTGTGTACTTTCACGCAGAGGTCGCGGGTTCGATTCCCACTCAGTGCAAATATCTGTGTGCATGAACATTTCTATTTGCATTAGTCTGGGTGTTTCTATGTATAATATGTATGTATTTACAAAAAAAAGTATTAAAGTATGTGTATCCGTATTCTAGAACCCATAACACAAGCTATAATATATGCTTACTTTGGGTCTAGATGGCGTTGTGTGTAGTTGTTGTAATATTATATATTAATTTATCTTCGAGGGTTAAAGACGATATACGTTTTATATTAAAACAATTAAAAATACTGGTTTGTTGTGTTGGTGTTTACAGCCCATTATTCTTAATGTTGGTTAAATAATTTCTTCTTAAGCAGACTCCTAACTAATTCATACTAATAATAAATGCGAAACTAACTCTGTCTGTCTGTCTGTCTGTAACTCTTTCACGCCTAAACCACTGAACCGATTTTGATGAAATTTAGTATAGAGATAGATTAGACCTTTTACCTCAAAAAAATGGCTAAAAAGGGATGAAAGTTTGTATGAAAAATTGTCAATGTATAAACAGAGATATAACCGACATTTAAACGGTCGGAACTGCGGGCAACAGCTAGTAAATTATAAATTTCAGGTTCAAGTCTAGGTTTAGTATCCAACGTTAAGTTATCCAAGGTATATATTATATGGTTGAAATGTCAAATTAAAACTTGCTCAGATTAAAACAAATAGTATCTCGTCAAAACGGCCACCCATCCATGAACTAACCAAGTGTACTTAACTTCAGAAATTTACAAAATAAATAATTTAACGTGATTTAACATTTAGACTATTGTTAAGACTAGTATCTAATGATATGCTTAATAGGACTAAAAACATTTATAGACGCGGAACTATTTACATCATTTCCGGTGAAAAACGCAAACGGAAACTGTTACCGCGGCCGTTTCCGGCGGCGACAGGAAGCTTGCGTGTCCGCGATAATGGCGGTTTCCGGTACCCGCTGCAAATCATTAATGGTCAGAATCGTTCAGTAATTTTTTATCCAGATCTTGCCGAGATTTTAACTAACTGAAAGATTTTGAATATTATTGATTTTAAGTAGTCTTGATGGCCCAGTGGTTATGGCAGCTTCATATACACAATAGTCGTGGGTTTGAAACGAAGCAAGTACCAATTAACGGTAGTAGATCCACGCTGGTTTCTGCATGAATGGGTCGGATCAATTCAATTCAATTCAATATTTTATTTGCATATTCCACAATGATTCTTAGGTGGTAGGTAGTATTATGTTACAATTGTGGGCCTTTAAGGCACAGCAAAGTAGTGGAGAAGAGGGAGCTCCATTCTAAAAATTTAAACAAAAATCGAACGAAGGATCGAACGGGGCAGTACTACTCTCTCATAGAAGATTCGTAAGAATATTAGTTTTCATACTAATGTGTTTCGTTCGGTGAGTGAGAACGCCGGCAGCCCAAATACCCTCTCGGTCATGATACTTTTTCCTTTTCGTTTCTCATCCCCTTCACCGTGGTCGATAACGATTTGATTGTATTTTGACTACGACTAAGCATCACTACTTTCGTAATGCTTGGAAAATAAAGCTATTTCTATAGATTATGGTTGCCACTTACCATGAGGTAAGCCGTATGCTTGTTTACCACCAAATATGTATAACAAAAGTGGTTTTATAAAGAAAAGTTCCAAATAAAAGTAAGAAAATTTACATATACCTACCATTTCATAATAATAACATTATTACTTTATATAATATATATATATATATATATATATATATATAGGTTTAATAATATAATATATATACATATATATATAATAATAATAATAATAATATTCTACCACATTCACACAACGCCATCTAGCCCCAAATTAAGCAATTATATTTGCTTGTGTTATGGGTACTAAACAACTGATATACTACTTATATACATTTTTTTTTTGTAAATACATACATATTATAGATAAATTACACCCAGACATAGAACAAACAATCATGCTCATCACACAAAGATTTGTCCTGGGTGGGAATCGAACCCACGTCCTCCGGCTTAGCAGTCAGGGTCACTAACCACTAGACCAACAGGCCAGTCAAATATTATATATATATATATATATATATAATATAATATAATATGTGGACACTATCACACATTGTCATCTAGTCCCAAGCTAAGCAGAGCTTGTGTGGGTACTGGATAATTGAAATATAATACATATACATATTTTTTTTTGTGAATATATACTTGGAATACATAGGAAACACCCAGACTGATGACAAATACATATGTTCATCACACAAGTATTTGCCTTCCGCGGGAATCGAACCCACGACACCCGGCGTCGCAGTCAGGTACACTAACCACTAGACCAACGGTGCAGTTTAAAATAGTTAAACTTTCTCATTCACGTTAAATACCGAGAGCGAAGTTCTACTACAAAGTACAAGGTATAGTACTAAAGGAACCGGCCGATATTTATTGCATTAATTAATTGAATCTACTTCAATAACCTTGTTTCCACTCAAAGTATTTTGTAAAGCATTAATTTAGCATCAATATCGTAAGTAAATGTGCTTTAACTTATTATTATATAAGTGCGTCTCTGTCTCGCATGTGGGTGCTTTTATGCTTTTATACATGAGTAACTGCTGCCAGCAACTTCGCTTATGTAGGTACACTACAAAATATATAGCCTATGTTACCCGCTACTATTGTAACTATTTATAGGTAAAATAATGTTTTAAATCGTATAATATCACGATAACATATTAATGTCTATAATAGTGATTTCATTAAGACGTCCTTTTAAGGGAACACAGGCAAAAACTTGAATGATTTTCCTCATTGAAGTGAGTTTTTAAATTTTTTACACGTATTAAGTTGGATTATTCGTTATGACGGAGCGAGACATCCTTCCTAAAGGACGCTCGGTCTTCATTGTCAATTGCCTGCAGCGCTTTACTTATCCTTATGTACTTTATGTCATTTATTTAGGACATTAATTTACGTAATGTGCGTTTATTATTTTATACAGGTGACTAATAAAGTTGATGTCTATCTTTTATTTTTAATAAGTATTTTAATTAAATAGATTTAATTACTAAACTCGTTTTTAAAACGCCTATTGTTACTACTGATGGTATGACTGTAAGTAAAACCGGTAACAGACGTAATATTAGCTCTTATTATGCAATGGATAAGGCAACCGATTCGTAAAATACTACAGAATGATTTCTGGCTATTATTCCAACAGGATTGTATAGACATCTGTTACCCTCTCCCTTCGAAGTGTCGCCTCGTGTTACAATAACCCAGCGTAGGTATTTCAATTTCAATACTGTCAAGGAGAAATCATTTTTTTATTAAATATTAGATAATATTATGAAACGATTTTGGAGATGTAATCTTATTAATGAAAGTGCAATATAATTTATAATGTTTTTTTTTTTTATATTAGCCTACCAAAGTGACTCCACTCCGCCTGATGGTAAGCAGTCAGGGGAATCTAGAAGTGGTGGCCACCATACCATCTTCTTAAACTGCTGGTATGGTGGCCTCCACTATGGTGGCTGGGAATGGGGTTAGGGGAAGGGAATGAGGGAGGTAAGGAAAGAGGAAAGGGGGGAAATTGGGCCTCCGGCGCTCTCACTCACCGAGCAAAACGCAGTAGTACGGATACTACTACTCTTACGTCGATCTTCTATGAGAGGGTTTTACTTCCCCGGACGATCCGGCCCATTCATGCTGAAACCAGCGTGGATCTACTACCGATAAACGTGTTAGAAATGTAAGCGTACGCCAATTTGTTATTTAGTTATCAATATAACGAGACTATTTTTTTTAGCAAGCAAGCATAGCCCTCCTGGTGGTAAGTGGTAACCGTAACCTACAGATATGGTTGTGGTCTCTAAAAGCGCATTTATATTGGTCGTTAGCGGTGTGCACATGCAGGGTGCGAGGGATTTCTGTTATGCGTGCCATAGGACCCGCTTGCGACAAACCGATTACATTGGTCGTTAGCGCCCACAGACCGTTCGCCCGTTTTCATTAGCAGTTAGCTTCTAAAGAATGACATATGCACATGTCCAGAGTCCCCGCATGCTTGATACAGACCGAAGTAACGACCAATCAATTTCATTGGTAAGAAACACAACTGAACCGTTGTCGACCGTGTAGATATTCTGTGAGAAGATAGTACTTCCCCAGTCGATCCGGCTTATACCTGAAAGCAGTTAGTATTTACCACTGTAGTATCTACATACATAGCTTCTCGCTTTCCAACCCAGAAGGGGTAGGCAGAGGTGTTTAACCACCCACGTTTTGTCATTTTATTTTAGATCCCATGTAACAGGGGGCGAGCCTGTTGCCATATATCGGGCACAATTCCAACCTCCAGGCTAAGAATAAGAATTACTCGACAGCAAACCCAATATCACTTTACCGACCCGGGGATCTAACCCGAGACCAGTGCGCGGTAATCCGTACACATATTGATTGCTCGAAGTAGCTGCCAAACATAATTCAAAAGTTGTTAAATACAATTTACTTTTAATATTTGTTGTTCAGTACAAATATTGTAGAATTTGACTATTAAATACTTTTTATAGTCGAACTTTTCGAATCATTTTAAATTCGAAATGAAATATTTAACTTCTATTCATTCAACAAAATAAATGTATTTGATACACGAGTATATTATTTTTTGCCCGACTACCGAAGTCAAGCAGAGTAATTTTTTGTTGTTTGAGCATTACACATTACATACATGGATATATACATACATACATGTATATATCCATGTATGTAATGTGTGTATGTAGGTATGTTTATTTCTTTGGCACGCTCTACAGCCTAAATGACTTAATGGATTTTAACATTTGAGGTGTCATTAGATTCGTATTATTTGTGGAAGTGACATAGGTTATATAATTTAGCAATGTAGCGTCGGCAAGGAAAAAAATGGGTTTCTTTCTTTTCAGTTTGTTATAGGCAATTATTTTTTTTTTTTTTTCAATAAATATTTATTTTTTATTTTTTATTTTTCAATAAATATATTTTGCTAGTTTATTATTGAACACATTAAAGTATCCTATTGCCCCGGTAGTATTGTTTATGAACTACTACGCAGAGGTTTCGGATTCGATCAAGCATCGAAAAATTCCCAATATTAGTCAGGAGTCTGAAATTGTACCTAGTAAACGACAGGTTCGCCCGCTGTTACATGGTATTCAACATATAGCTAACAAAACGAGGAAGTTAATAAGGGATAAGCAGAGGCGCTTATCCCTTAAAAAGAAAACTTTTTTTTTTATAGCCGTAGCGCGGTTTCACTCGCGTTAAGTTATATTTTGGTTACTGCTCTGCTCCCGTCACCAGTAGCGTGATGTTATATAGACTTTCGCGATACTGGTAGTTCCAGAGATTAGCGCTTTCAAACAAACAAACGAACTCTTACGCTTTATATAATAATATAGAGTAGACGATAATATACTTACTTGCTCAACTATCTTTAGTGTATCTATCTTTAATACTTTTTGTTGATACTTTACGATGATAATCCACCAATGAAATGAAAATGTATTTATTCATATAGGTTAATTTAAATAACTCTTATGAACGTCAAAATTTACAAAATGTCAGCCAATTAACCTACAGCCAGTTCACTGACGAAGTATAGCCATGAGAAGAACTGGCAAGAAACTCAGGCCACTCTTTCTAATTGCCAGGTTATTACAATTTTTGTAAGTCAGTAATGTCCCTCCATATTGTTCGACTATCAGACATTCGCACAATTATGCAATTCAATACATTTAACTATTCAGTATGCATGCAGCACTTAAACACTTGAAGCTCTGTAAATATATAAGTTTATGAACCAAAACGTTCGAGAATGTGTTTTTATTGGTTTAATATACCTACGCTCGGTCTGAACTATTTTTGAAGTCAGTTTAACGACAGTAAGTTAATTTAAGTCAATTTATTGTATGCACTTGAAGTTAAAACGGTAGTAAAAAATTGAGGTCAACATTTTATATTATAATTATTATGACGTTTTATTTGCCAAGTAGTTATAGTTTACCCACAAGAATGGCATTTCAAATCCGAATTTGACATTGTCAAATTCATTGTGTTTAGTATCTACCTTACCTATTTTAGACTTTCGGTTTTACTTGCACATAGTCGTATAGACCTTCTTTTTTTTAATAGTACATTAAATACTTCGATTAATTCATTTTGAAGGTTATTAACTCAAGGTCAAGTAAAGTAAATAATCTGAATCTGAAATTGACATTTCACGAGTAGGATAATGCCCGTAGAATTACTAATGCTTTAAGTATATTTATATTTTTATCATTCATAGCCTGAATCACTGTAATCTTACACACTAAATTAAACCCCAGACTATTCTTATTTTTATATAATGGACGGTAATCCTATGACCCAAAGATAAGCGATTATTAAATAAATCAACCTACAATCTACATTACTTGGACATTTATTTACAAATAGTTTTAAAGCACCCAGAATCGTATTCATAAAAAACCAAACCTAAGGTTTTACCAGACAATTATATACTAAAATTGTTAGAATTAATAATTTTATTTAATTCATTTATTTTAATCAGATTGGACATAAATCGTAATTATTATGTAATGTATTTTCAAAAAAAGTATGTTTAAGTATTATATTTCAGTTATCTAGTATCCATAACACAAGCTCTGCTTAGCTTGGGACTAGATGACGGTGTGTAATAGTGTCCACATATTACTAAATTATATTACCATACTAGCTGACCCGGCAAACTTCGTTCCGCCTAACAGTCGATCAACATTACTTTATTTTTCTAAAATGAAAGAATTTTTCTTAAATAAACGTAACCCAAGTTACTCCTTATTACATCAGCTACCTGCCAATAAAAGTCCCGTCAAAATTGGTCCAGCCATTTCAGAGATTAGCCGGAACAAACAGACAGACAGACAAAAAATTAAAATAAAATGTTATTTTGGTGTATGTACCGTATAAATATTCATATACATGTAGTAAAAAACGGTTATTTCAATATTACAAACAGACACTCTAATTTTATTATATGTAATATATTTATAGATTATTTATAATAACTTTGTACTTACCAATGAGAGAGCCTGGAGATATGTCGATCTCCATAGTCTCTCATGGGTTGGTATAAAGGTATAAAGTACGCATGTACCTATTTGAAAAATGTAAGTAGAAAGAACATACTTAAATTTATACATTTTGTCAGTAATTGTGTTTTGTTTTGTTGTGTTATTATTATAAGTTTATTGTCAGTGCTGTCTGCAACGATAAACAGCCAGTAATAAATGAAAAGAAAAACTTTTGAAATCCATCAAATGTACCTAATTTATCCATTGTTTCTATAAAATTTATTATTTTAATTTTGCAAGTTACTTTGCTTTCCTAACTGAAGCCTAACCTGGTACTATACAGAGCGACAAATTGCATACTAAAACTGCTAAAAACTAATTTTCTTTCAACTTCGACCACCTAAACAAAAGAGACCTTTAGTATCAAATATCACACCTTCGAGCCTCATTAAATGAAAACGTGTTACAACCTATTATCACCAAGGTTTCTTTTAGTAAACCTCCAATTATAGCCCTCCTTTCTCTGAAACTCGGTAGTAAATCGCTAGAGGTGTTGGTTATAATTTTCGTTAGCCTTACATCAAAGAAGATTTAATAATAAAAGTAAGTGGCTCATTGATTAAGGTATACTTGTACGATACTAGACGTCTGTGCTCTCTTCGCTTCGGTATCAAAAATTTCATTCGGTCTCATAACAAATGCCTACGGAAAATATCATAGCCATAGTGACCTATTCATTATTCAGATTTACAATATTGAAATTAATTAATTAATAGTGGCCCGGCCCGCCCCAGCTTCGCACGGGTGGACATTTTTTTAAACATTTTTGGATAAATAAAGTCAAAGTCAAAGTCAAACTCAAAGCATTTATTTCATTTTGATCATAAAGTATGATGCTTATAAAAAGTCAACATTACATGAAGTCAGCCAATTGACCTACAGCCAGTTTGCTGACGAGGTAGAGCTGTGAGAAGAACTGGCAAGAAACTCACGCCACTTTTTTCAATCGCCAGATAATTACAGTTATTTGTATGAGTTACAATTTAAACATTCAACGCAACCAAAAAACCATAAAAAGTAATTATAACAAGTTAACCAATTAATATAATTACTAAAATTAAAGAAAGAAAAGAGAGGATTTCAATTATTTAAATAGTTTCATCTAGTATGGTAATTTTAAAGATACTTTTGTATGGGAATATAGAAAAGTGTTTTCTTTTCAGGCATTTTTTTTATTTTTCTCTCCGTAAGAACCATCCTCGTACTTCAAGGAATATTATAAAAAAAAGAATTTGCGAAATCAGTTCAGCTGCTCTCGAGATTTGCGCTTAGCAACACATTGTCATTCATTTTCATATTTTAGATTAAACAATTATTAAACATAATAACATATAGCCCATGTTATTATGTTTAATAATATATGTGTTCCATTGTAGCTTTCTCAAGGTAAAAGAATTTTTTTAAATCTGTTACGTTGTTCTGATCTCTTTTACATAGAATGTTATGCTAAATTGCAAATAACTATGGTTATTTGAGTTTAGCTTGAATATTTCAAAGTTAAATTTACCTCTAAATATCGGGTAATACAGCTAAATTTATGTTGCCAACTATTCATGACTAAAATGGTCTCCCTTGACAGTAATTTTAAGTGTAGTTAGATATATCACTGCAGTAGTTACACTCGAAATGAAAACTGTGTGTTTAAAATATAATTCGTTCTGAAAATTAGGTAGGTAACATTTTAATAATATTTATAAAAATAACATTTATTTGTAATTAGGAACATAATGGTTTCTTTAAATTGAAACAAAAATTTGTGAGAGTTTGAATTTTGAGTAATTTGGCATTGATATGAAATGCAAAAAGCGGTATTCGAAAGTTTGTGTGTTACCACTCAGTGCCTAAACGGCTGAACCGATTTCTTTAAAAATTGGTATACAGATAGATTCGGTGCCGGAGACGGATATATGCTACTTTTTATCTTGAAAATCAGTCTGGTTCCTGAGGGAGACAAAAAAAAATCTCTTGTAGAAAATCAACGTAAAGTATTATTTTTTATATTAAGAAATGCGTTTGGCTCGGTGAGTGAGAGCGCCGGAGATCCAATCATTCTGTCCCGTTCCTTTTCTCTCCCCGTCTCTTGCTGCTCCTACATAGTCAGCAATTAATGCTTGCGTATTTTTACCATTTTTTTTTATCAAATTGACTCTACTCTGCCTGATCGTAAGCAGTCTGTGCAATTCAGAAGTGGTGGACATCACTCCAAAAGTCAAACTACTGGTATGGTGGCCTCCACTATGGCGGCTTAGTGAGATGCTTTTTCACACCCCGCATAAAAAACTCAGGATCATAATTAAATCACATCCGCTGGTAAAGAGGCTTTAACTGAGTGTCAAAAGTATGAAGTGCTTTATTTAAAAATGGCACATTTATAGCTTAAGGTTACCACTTACCATCATTGAGGCCGTATTGTTCGCGCAAAGTGCAATAAAAAAGTAATTTTAAATCTAACTTATACGGGAGTTGTGGTAAATTTAGTAAAAGTATATTAATATTAGTACTTAGTAGCACTAGACAAGCCTGTAAGCCAGCAGTTGTCTAGACACCGATAACAATGACAAATCGTATTTCTAAAACGATTACATTTAGAGCAAATATAAAAGACGAGATGAATAAAGGCGTGATAAATATTAGTTACTTTGAAGTAAAAAATAATTAATTCTAAAACGATTATGAAATGCCGACATCTTGAGTATTTAATAAATTTAAATTCTTAAGTGTAAACATTTTTCAAAGAAAATTATAGATGAAAAGTATTTTTTTTTTTTTTTATATTACAGTCTACCAAAGTGACTCCACCCCACCTGATAGTAAGCAGTCAGTGGAATCCAGAAGTGGCGGCCACTATACCAAAAGCCATCGTATTAAACTGCTGGTAGGGTGGCCTCCACTATGGCGGCTGGGAATGGGGTTAGGGGAAGAGAATGAGGGAGGTGAGGAAAGAGGAAAGGGAGGAAATCGGGCCTCCGGCGCTCTCACTCACCGAACGAAACGCAGTAGTACGGATACTACTACTCTTAAGTCGGTCTTCTATGAGAGGGTAGTACTTCCCCGGACGATCCGGCCCATTCATGCTGAAATCAGTGTGGATCTACTACCGTACAAAAATTATTATCTTTTTTGGGTGTACTAATGGACTGTTGTAGTAGTGGTACTTTTGTTTTACTTAGTATTTCTTTTGGTCACGACAAAATTAGACACCTACCTGAGACCATCATTGATAGGGACCTCCCACTACTTGATGTCAATTTTAAAGCACAATACTTTATTTGGACCCGCGTCTTTGCCCGCGTGAATGTCAGTTACCGCATTTATCATACAAACTTTCATCCCATATTTCCACACCTTCAAGCCATTTTTCCTGATAGAAAATAGCTTGTTGTTCTCTAAGTCTATTCTATCTATATACCAAATTTCATCAAAATCTTTTCAGTGGTTTAGGCGCGAAAGCGTAAGTCAGACAGAGTTACTTTCGCATTTTTAATATTAGTATGGATTATTACAGGTATATAAAGCTTTAGTAGTTTGGGAAACCGGGTTAATATATTCGTAGCACTTGTAGGGTAACCAAGTGGGTTGCAATCAGGAATCAGGAGTCACCGAGTCAAAAATCTTCTTTGATTAAACTGTTAACTTGTATTGTGAGAATACTACATATAATCGTACACTATTGTCGAACAGTGTTTAGAGTATATGACAATTCCCAACTCCCTAATATCATAAAATGTTTCGCCATAAGCTTATGTAAATTTATTACTAAAGCCTAACAAACTTAGTCCATTACGGCTTTGTACGAATAACATTTTCTAGAGTTATTTTCCATGTAACCAACAGATAAAGGCTTCAAAAAACAGATTTCATTAACTTTTTCCACGTCACAGTCTACGTTTAACCATGAATTAGTACAAGCACATACATTATGTAGCCTCCAAAACTTTTCATATTTACCATAGTTTCGCAAACGTTCGCGACATAGTTTTCCTAACTTTCTGCTATTACAAATACGCAAAATGTCACAACTATGTCAAAGTTCAAACGAATATAAGCCGTAAAATAAAAATATTAGGTTGACTTTTATTCGAATTGAAATATAAAAGAGTATTTTACGAACAAATTACGTTTTTACAACACATCGAGATGAAAAGTTGTGCTCGTGAAAAGTGAGTTTTTTTCGGATT
The DNA here is from genome assembly GCA_963082885.1 of Parascotia fuliginaria. Lineage (NCBI taxonomy): Eukaryota > Metazoa > Arthropoda > Insecta > Lepidoptera > Erebidae > Parascotia > Parascotia fuliginaria. The sequence continues at coordinate 10,942,571 of OY720194.1, read as the reverse complement.
GTGATTTTCGGCTTTCGGCTTCACGTCTTATCTAATGAGTTATTTTGAGATTGGACGGCGTCGCCCGTTTTTATTGCAATGAAAGTGAATGTAGTGATAAAGACTGATGAGATGTCGGTGAAGTGTCGGCGAATTGTCGGCCAAATTCGGCTGATATTGTCGGTGTAAAGTTTGATGATTGCGGCACTGAAGCAGATTGCTTTGGCTGTGTATCTTTATGTTGATTTTGATGACGCTCGCAATTTTTATTAATTTTTATTGTTGTTTCACGGAAATGCGTTTCTTGATTGTGTCATAAACTTTCAGTTTTCTATGACAGGTTAAAGGAAGCATTTATTAGCAATATTTAACTATATTATAAATATCTATCTATCCTATTAAAAATACGAAAGTTTGTGTGTATGTGTGTGTATTTGTTACCACTCAGTGACTAAACGGCTGAACCAATTTCTATCAAAATTGGTATGTAGATAGGTTTGGTGCCGAAACAGTCATAGGCTTTTATTCTGAAAATCGGCATGGTTTCCGAGGGAGACAAAACTCATTTTACGCGCGGGCGAAGCCGTGGGGTGCAGCTAGTATATTATATATTATTGTTTGTGTTACTGGTTCTAGAATATGGATATACATACATAAATCCTGTTTTTTGTAAACACATACATATTATACTTATATGAAACACCCAGACAAATGCACACAAATATTTGCACTGAGCGAGAATCTATAATATACTCTTTTATTATGAAAATGATTAACATAAATACATATATTATTATTATGATTTATTTTGTTATTTATTTAAATAATACAACAATGACATTAAGTAGCGACAACAAAATAAACAAATATAATAATATTTAAACAGAATCACAGTTTTAATTTCTAACAGAATTAAACACAGCACTCATAGCGGAAATTAATCCGACAAAAACACATTTTAGTGTTCACATTTTGTTTAAACGTAAACTTTTATTACAAACAGTTAGACAACAATTGAGCAGATTACATTGTTTAAGGTGAAACGTCAACGGTAGTCTTTTGTCTTGGATATTTGACGTTCTGTCTTTAATATCACATCTTCTTTTCATTAGAAAAGTGGCTTAAGGCAAAATACTGTAAGACAATGTGCGTCTTATTCTGAGCATCACTAAGTTTAAATTTCATGCGTTTAACATGTACCTACATATTATTATGTTTGTCTTAAGGTACTACCTCACCATTAACATTCACCTGTAATGTATTTTTGTAAAGTTTGGCTCGATTTTGAACATTACATTTTGAATTTGGTATGTCACATTACATGCGAATGCTCGCGGTGAGAGAGCAGCTTTATATTCAGAATGCGATTCAGTACCACTTACATCTTAAAAAAATACACAAACATGACACTTACAATAGTACTAATATAAAAATATGTCTAATCTAAATTTTCGTCATAAAATCTCAACCGATGTGTGTAAACTTTGTATGTAAATTTGAATTGTCACGTTTAAGAACATCTATAAATATAAATTGGTAATCCCGCTAAATTAGGAACGGTAGCAACTTTATATTTACTTTCAGCTTTACAATATGATCACGTATTTGTAAACTAATTTAATTTCAATTTAGATATTTCGGAACGCGTAAATAGTTTAAAACTCACTAGAAGTTATAGTTTTCACTTGAAATTATGAGCACTGCTCTAAATACGAAATCTAATTTAAAATATATCAAAATAAACTAGTTAAACTATTTGTTCTTTAAGTTGTATGTTCTTCTTCTTATCATCTTCTTATCGAGTGGTTAGTGGTCAACCTAGTGTCAGGATTTGTTCAGGTCGCCCATAGAGGCATCCGACTTTACCTAACGACTGTTAACAACCGGGACCGACTTTTAACGTGTCCTCCGAAGCACGGAGACGCTCAGATCAAATACCACTATGCGGCCACCCATCCAGGGGCCAGCCACAGTCTTAGTTGCTTAACCCGCTAATCGTTTACCGATCAGTAAGCGCAACGAGCTATTAGCGCCTCAGTTATATTATTTACTATGTTTTATAAAATTACACTTATACTGGAAATAATTTATTCATTTAGACTTCTTAGGGTGTTAAGATAAAAATAATAATTTACTTGCTGCCAGTACGCTTTGTCGATCAATCTACGAGACATTTTACCAAACTGCGAACTGTCACTGCGAGACAGAACACGCAGTGACAGTTCGCTCGGCACGCATTTAAAATTACATTTATTTTAGTTTTCTACTTTCCTTTTTCATTAACATATAAAATATTAATTATTTATAAACTAACATTTATTCCTATAACTTTTACGTAATAATATTCATGGAGTAGGGAGAAATTACCATTTTAAAATGTCCTTAGGTCCGTTTTACTTTAAATTTGTCTAAGTATATTCTTTATTACTATTTAGATATTAATTATAATCGAGAATCCAGTTATTATTTGTCTAGTAAACTATATAAGTAATATTTACTTTATCTGATTTAGTCAAATATATCAATATTAATGTTAGATTTAAGACTCCAAAATAAACTGTGCAAAAATTTTTATGTAAACTAGATGTCGGAGATTGATTACAACAAAGCAAGTAAATGAGTCTTTGTAAATGTGGTTCATTAAATGGCACAAACAGTTGGACTCTCTATTACATGTATTTAACAGTTATAATGCATTATCTATAGGTAAATTAGGCGCTCAAAAACTTAAACATAAAAATGGCTCAGAAGAACTGACAAAAAAATTATAACTCAATAAAGTACAAATTAAAAACAATTTACTTTAATAAAGTAAATTTATTACATTATTTTTGCTTTGTGCTGTGTATTATTATAGATTACTAGCTGCGTCCCACGTCTTCACACGTGCTTAAAAATATGTTTTGTTGTATCCCTCGGGAACCAGACCGATTTTCGGGAAAAAGTATAAAATCTATAAATCTATATACCAAATTTCATCGGAATTGGTTCAGCCGTTTATGTGCTGGGTACATACAGACACACATACACACACACAAACTTACGCATTTATAATATTGAAAACTCAATCGATTATTAACATTCACGTATAAAATAGCTGAAGGCAAAAACAACAAAATAAAACCAATATAATATTGCAAAATTAAAAATTAAATAAGTACATAAAGTTGCTATTTCAAAACAACTTAATGAATAGGATTGATACGTGAACCGTTTGCTGTGATAAAAATAAATAGGCGACAAATTGAAACAAAAATAAAGCATTACTAAAGTGACAGTTACAAAATAAACAATATTGTCAAATAGTAAAGGATAAAACATTAAAAATAGCCGCACAAAACATATTGTAACAATTTTATAAACTACATCCCGAAGCATTAAAAACTGTTGGTTTTACAAAAATGTTGAGTCTGAGTGCCTCCAACAAGAACATGAAGCAAAATATAATAAAACCATACCGATACGTGAACGTGGTTCTGTATTAAAAATGTTGGTGCAATTTATTTTAGTGACAATACTGACTATTCTTTGTAAAATACTTAACTAAAATATTCAACAAACGATTCAATTTATTAATTACTTACTATTATTTTTGGATGTATAGGATTTCTGTATTTGGAAATTTGTGCGTGGCAAAAATATAGGTCACCAATTTTAAAGCGGTTTTTATAATTCGTTATAATAATATACATATGTGACACATATATACTATAAAGACACATAACACAGATAAAAATAACAACAAAAATAACAGTTACTACCTTAGGAACAACAAAAAAACTACTATCTTAAAAATATTATAAATGCGAAAATTTGTGTGTGTATGTTAGCACTCACCACCTAAACGGCTGAACTGATTTTGATGAAAATTGGTATGTACATAGATTCTGTACCGGAGACGGACATAGAATACTTTTTATTCTGAAAATCGGTCTGGTTGCCGATTTATATTAAATAAACATAATTATACCATTTTCTGCGCAGGCGACGCCGCAGGGCACAGCTAGCATGCTATGTTTTGGGAGCGACCACTGCTGTAGCCGTTAATTTTCAATCTTATTAAGTATAAGATTGAATTTAACACAGATAAAAAATTATACATTAACCTTTTGTTTTTTTGCCACTAAGCTTTTATTTGAAGTAATAAAAATAGATAACTTTACCAAGAATGCACTGATTTGTGTCTAATTTAATTTTGTTGGAACAATATATGCTTCGCATTGTTTACAGTTCTAAAGGTTTGTTGCTACTTAAGCCTCTTATTGTAAGAACCTGGTTAGGTTGATACTATACGCAGAAATGATTCTATTGAACAATTTAGAGGTTTACTAATGTCTCAACAATACGGAATTAACAGTCCTTAGATTGCTGACTGACTATATATAAAACGGAATTATATTAGAAATGAATTATTATAGATACTAAAGTGTTAAATGTCATAGCAGAATACCATCCTGGCTCTAACAAAATATCAGCGCTGCTTTGTGATCGGCACGAAGCTCAGTTGGGGCATTTTTGTTCCCTATACTGAATTTTGCTCCCTTTTTATAATATTACAGTTCGGTTAAGCTAACCTAGTTACATGAGAGCAAATAAATGTTTTTTTTTCTTTATACTAACTACTTGCTTTCACTTTGTACCGGTATTAAAAGTTACGTTTTCACGGTTTTGTTCAGTGATAGGTTAATGTATGATATACAAAAAAAAATCCTTTAAAGATACACTTTAGAACGGAAAAAACTGTATTTAAATCCTCAATGGATTTCAATACAGTTTTTACGGCAAAGTAAAAATCTCTTAAATTTCTTAATTAATTAATTAAATTAAAGATGCGGTTCTTAAGATTAGCGATTTTATGCAGACAAACACTCTTATACTAGGTATACATTACTAGTAGGAGTAGTAGAGAATTTATACTACGCCTATTATGCACCTGTGTACATGAAGTTTAATAAAAATACAATGTCAAAAATGGCAACGATAAACGTTTGTATTGACATTGCTAGACAGTTTATGACCGATTCCAAATACCAAAATCTTTTTGTTCGCAACACAATTAACATAAAATTAAATAAAAATAAGAAAACTAATTAAAAAGCAATTTTGTTTATCAAATTAATTTAGCATTAAAAATGTCTTTAAAAACTTTTCATCAAAAGAGTTTTTTTTAACTTTTTTCAAGAGTTACTTTATATTTTTTTAATAATAATTAGATCTATTTGTGGCCTGATGCGACAATAATATAATCCTTAGCTAAATTATTTTAGTACGAAGACCGAAACCAGACAAATACTTTATAATAAGTATTATGAGTTTTATAATAAGTATTTTAGTTTGGGACCACAGGAAAACTACTTATAAATATTGTTTAATTGTATGTAATTTATATTTATTGATAATAATTGATTGGTATTTATGTAGTTTTTAAGTTTACCTCAGAAGGCTACTTTAAATCAAAATATTATATTTGTAATTTAAACATTAAAAAGAGTTACCCTAGTTCCTTGAGCGATGCTGAGAACAAAGAGCTGCATGATGAGAGAAAGAATTAGTATTTTCATGACTCTTCTCTGATCAGCGAACTAACAGTACATCTAACATGACAAACTAGCATACATTTTCTCTGACATTATTGTCTTTGAATTTAAATTGTATATACGGAATTAAAATGGTGATTAACTCTCATGCCTAGTCTGTATCAAAAACTACCACACACATACATGAATTGGCTTTGTAATGTATACAATTAAATTTGTTTGTTTGTTTGAATGCGCTAATCACTGCAACTAGCAGTCGGATTTGAAAAAATATTTTTGCGTATGATAGCCCAATTTTGGAGGAAGGTTATAGGTTAAGAAACATCACGGTACTAACTAGCGACGGGAGCAGAGCAGTGAACAAAGATGCGGGTGAAAACGCCGCGAAAAGTATTTTATGACTGGCCTGTTGGTCTAGTGGTTAGTGACCCTGACTGCTAAGCCGGAGGTCGTGGGTTCGATTCCCACCCAGGACAAACCTTTGTGTGATGAGCATGATTGTTTGTTCTGTGTCTGGGTGTAATTTATCTATAATATGTATGTATTTACAAAAAAAATGTATATAAGCAGTATATCAGTTGTTTAGTACCCATAACACAAGCAAATATAATTGCTTAATTTAGGGCTAAATGGCGCTGTGTGAATGTGGTAGAATATTATTATTATTATTATTCTCTATATTCACATTATTTCATATTATTTACATTTTTAAATAGGTATATAAAACAACAAAAATACACATTTAAAATATAAAAATAGATTACCACCGGCAACGAGACTAGACTATTATTATTATTATTATAATTATTATAAAGGGTTTTATTCATTACTTTTGCGGATCCCTACTATAGCGAGTGGGCGCTGGAGCATACGGTTTTCAATCAGCGAAAACTTGATTACCTCGACAGTTGCAGGTCGACGACTTCGATGACCTGATCACTGGTTTTATTTACTTCGAAGTACTGGTTAGGTTCGGCGATGGATTTCCAACTGGATTTTTGTACTAACTGTTTTCTAAATCTATTCGTATTAAACTTTTAAATCAAAGAAGTAAAATGGAATATAGTCTCACTAAAGTAGTGTATATTTTGAAAAAAGCCAAAATATCAAGATTTTTTTAATTATAGTGTAAATATATTATATTATTAGCTTACCAAACCGCGGTTTCATGCGCCTTAAGTTACATATTTCATTACTGCTCTGCTCCCGTCCTCAGTAGCGAGATGTTATGTAGCCAATAATCTTCTTTAAGAACTGGGCTACCAAACGCCAAAAAAACTATTCAAATCCGACAGGTAGTTCATGAGATTAGCGCGTTCAAACAAACAAAACAGTATAGATTACCTTAAGAAGCCGACATGCTCGCTACTTTCTTAGTAAAGGATTGAGAAATTGCAAAATATTAGTGTTAAAAAATGAGCTAGCTAACTATTATTAATAATGTGGGTAGCTCAAAGAACGTAGTCAACGAACGCGTCAGATATTTTATAGTAGAAAAACAGAACAATTTTTTTTGCTGTTAAAATTTATCTAACTTTTATTATGAAAATTGTTCGAGTACAAAGTAATGGTTCACGAGGACGAAAACGCTTTACACAGCGATGGTTGAACTTTAAGAGTTTAAATATTCTCAGTCTTGGCTTCGTCATTTATCTATCTAAACTTTTATATAAAGAAGAAGAGTTTGTTAGTTTGTTTGAACGCGCTATTATCTGGAACTACCAGTCGGGTTTGAAAAATTCTTCTTACGTATGATAGCCCAGTCTTCTAGGAAGGTAGGCTATGTAATATCACGCTACTAGTGACGGGAGCAGAGCAGCAAGCAAAGACGTGCGTATAATAGCCCAGTTCTCGGGGAAGGTTACATATAGGCTATGTAACATCACGCTACTGGCGACGGGAACAGATTAAGTCAACATGATGCAATCTTCTGTATCGTCAGTACTTTTTCTAGGCGGTTACTTTGATTTGAATATCATAACAAAAATCTGGGCGTGTCTTACTTCGACCTTCCAAACGTCTGGCGTTTTGCCAAGTAGTTCTCTAGTATCTTGTTCTAGAAATATTTATGGCATCACAATAGCGTAACTAGGAATTAAGAACGAAAACAATAAAGAAAATTGTGTTTCTAAGTACGGGACATTTTATGTGTAGATAGCGTTTAAGTTTAGGAGCCGTTTCGGTCGCGGCTCTACTGGATACGAAGGTCATGGTTAATCAAGGTCGCACTTAATGTTATACTTAAAGGTAATTTCTTTGTTTAAATCTGCCAAGAAATATTCAGTATATTTGGTGCTTAGAATCGTGCGCATACCTAATAATAATATCACAACAACTACACACAACGCCATCTAGACCCAAAGTACCATACTTAAATATTTTTTTGTAAATAAATGAATATTATATATCGAAACGCCCAGATCAATGCAAATATTAATGTTAACCCATTTAGACCTGTAACTATATTTTTCTAAATTTCTGTGTTTTTTTGTTATAATTTAGATTAATGCGCACAAATATTTGCACTGAGAGGGCATCGAACTCGCGAGCTCTGCGTGACAGCCCCTACACAGTACCACCAAACCACAGAGATAGTCTGTATGTAATTTTGAATATTACTTGAATTGGCTTTAGGACTAATCACACTTATACAGCTCTATTCAGAATTCAGAAACGCGTACGCATGCGGAAAGCTGAACGGTGGCGTACGCTTCTCTATACAAAATAGTTGTTTTCTATAGACATAAGCTGAATAGAGCTGAATAAGTGTGATTAGTCCCTTAGAGGTAGTTAGTCTTCTTATCAGCCAAAAGACGTCCACTGCTGGACATAAGCCTAGTAAGTAGGTAGTTAGTAGTAATAGTAATTTACTACACATTTAATTCTGTTAGAGAACGCAATCTAAGATCTTATAGCTTAAGTTTTATGCTCTACTGACACCGAGACATTTAAAATTACAACCAATACCAACACAGATGAAACATACCTAAAATGAATAATATTAATTAAATTCTGATATCTGATAGAAAATATAATAAACATAAACCGATCCCCAGGGGCTCAGACACATGGCCGACCGGAACAAATCCTGATTTAGTAGATTTAATAATAATGAAAAGAAACAACAATACAGTTACGAACAATAAGAAAGAGAAACAAATAGTTTAAAAGAACTAAAGCTTTCAATGCATTTAATTCGGTTTTACCAAATATCATTATAATAACTTTGCGCGGCGCGGTTTCATCCATGTCTTTGCTTACTGCTCTGCTCCCGTCGCCAGTAGCATGATGTTACACAGCCAATAACCTTCCTCCAAAACTGAGCTATCATACGCAATAAGAATTACTAAAATGCGACTGGTAGTTCCAAAGATTAGCGCGTACAAACAAACAAACTCTTTTGCTTTAAATACGAGTTATATCAATTTAAATTTATAAACATACGGACCAGGTTACACCGGCCGTGGTCACAAGCAGACTGAGTCTGAAACGTCAAGCAAATTATGGTATGTAAATACCTAATGCATGATCGCGTTAATGCGCGTATGTTTATAAATTTATATAAATGCAACGCAAAAGTTTAAAAGTAAATATTACGAGTGATATCATTATACTATGATCAGATACATACAGAGATACAGCTGTTTAACCCTAAACTAACCCGATATATTCAATAACTATATAAAATATCTATCAAAAAGCAATTTATTTACAAACTAAGGTCTTCATACATCAGCATGCAAATCAAAATACATTTTCATAAAATTTTGAGAATTTCACAATCACATTTCGTTTTTGAAAGGATTAATCCAAGGATTTTAGGTTAACCGAAATACGTATAATAGAATTATTTATGCCTCGTGTGTAATTCTATTAAGTCGAAGTGTGATACCACATTCTAATTTTCATAATTATTTAATCTATACAAAGCCTTTCTTATCCCGTTTTATGCGTTGTTTGTTCGGGCTGAGTTTAAAATATGTCCAACGAATATTATACCGACATAATTAGGATCAACTGGGGTCGGAAAGAGTTTTCTGTTTTTGGTTTGTTAGTTGTAACTTTATTCATTATCTGTTTAGTGATATTTCTATCAAAATAAAAATCATTTTTACATGACTCGCTAAGAACCATATTTTTTTTATAAAAATGTATATTGTGGGAGACTGGTGCCTGAACTAGGCTCAAAGGCCTGTGTTTCGGGATTCCAGGTCACTAGGTTAAGTTAATTAAAATTTAATTAATCTATTTTCATTTCTATGTACTCTGTATGTACTTAATAATTACTTTATTTTTTCTTCATAAGTCTTTATGATTGCCATTTAAATAGCATGTTTTTTTTTGAATTCATTAGCTTATTGCATAAAATGACCACTTACTAAGGCAGAACATGCTCGGGTCAGCTGTATAGAAATACGTTTTTCCAAATATTTATTTTACTTCAGAGGTTAAATGAATTAGTTTAGGAAACGTGTCCAAAAACCTTTTCGGCAATTAGTTGAAGAGGTTCGGATTGTTTAGGATTAGGGGCTGTTAAATCCACCCATTTCATCCATATATTAAGTGCATAATTATTCAATCACTAGCTTGCCGCGAAGAGCTTTTACCCGCGTCTTTGCTTACTGCTTTGCTCATGTTGCCAGTCTTACTGCTATGCTCATGTAGCGTGATGTTATAATCTTCCTCGAAAACTGGGCTATTAATCGTAAAAATATTTTTTCAATCCGACTGGTAGTTGCAGAGATTAGCGCGTCCAAACAAACAAACAACGATTTATACCGCTTTATATAATAGAATAGATTAGACGAAAATAATCATCACTAGATTGTGCGTTATGCTGTCAAGTCTTTTCAGGATTTTTTCTAATAAACAGATTTTATTAACTAATAGTTTAAGACTTAGGCCGCTATTAGACTGTCATAGAAATATGATCAAAGATGTGTAAGCCATTTTTAAATGAAGAACATATGACGGTATAATAACTACATGGTGATTATCTATGATCATAATTTGAGGGTCGTCGAACTATGATCATAGAATTTGACAGATATGAAATCATATTTATATGATAATGTAATACCTCAGTTAGTATGACCACGAAGTGCATATATATTAACTTCTAAAACTAGGAGTTGAATCCAAATTACAATACTATACTACACTAAAAGCTAATCAGCTGAAACTTAAAACAAAACTAATGAAAGAATGAAAGAGAGAAAACATTTATTGTGCACAAAGAAAAAAAAAGATTACGGTAAAAATCCAGATTTTTCGTCCCATGGTGATAGAAGCAGCCTTCTTTACGTTCATCATCATCATATCAGCCACAAGACGTCCACTGCTGGACATAGGCCTCCCCCAATTTTCGCCATCGTTGTCGGTCGTTCGCCGCCCTCATCCATCGGTTGCCCGCCACCTTTATAAGGTCGTCGGTCCACCTTGTGAGGGGTCTGCCCACGCTGCGTCTTCCGGTTCGTGGTCGCCACTCTAGAACCTTTCTGCCCCGGCGGCCGTCAGTTTTGCGAGCTATGTGTCCTGCCTATTGCCAGTTTAGAGAAGCAACTCTGCGAGCTACGTCAGTTACTTTGGTTCGCCTGCTGATTTCTTCGTTTTTCAAACAACCGCGCAGGGAGACGCCTAACATAGCCCGCTCCATTGCCCTCTGTGCGACTTTGAGCCTTCGGATAAGACCCATAGTTAGCGACCACGTCTCTGCTCCGTATATCATCACTGGCAACACACACTGGTCAAAGAACTTGGTCTTGAGACACTGCGGTAGTGCAGACGAGAAGATATGTTGTAGCTTCCCGAACGCTGCCCAGCCGAGTTGGATTCGACGTGACCTCTTTCTCGAAATCGGACTTACCTAATCGGACTGTTTGTCCCAGGTATATGTACTCGTCAACGAATTCGAGCATCGAGCCTCCGACCGTGATAGGAGTGGATGTAACATGGACATTGGTCATGACTTTAGTCTTGTCCATGTTCATTTTTAGGCCCACTTGTCGAGAGACTCTACTGAGGTCATCGAGCATTGCACTGAGGTCCTCCACGGTCTCAGCCATGACCATGATATCGTCCGCGAATCGAAGGTGAGTGATGTACTCGCCGTTTATGTTGATGCCAAGTTCATTTCAGGTCAGAAGCTTAAACACATCCTCCAGTGCAGCGGTGAACAGTTTCGGAGATATAACATCTCCCTGTCGTACTCCTCGCTGCAACTGGATAGGTATTGAGCTCTGACCATTAATTCGTACTGACATGGTGGCATTTTCATACAAACACTTCAGCGCTTCGATATATCGATAGTCAATATGGCACCGTTGCCGTTTGAGTGACTGCAGCACGGCCCAGGTCTCGATCGAATCAAAGGCTTTCTTCGTTCGAACGTTCTTCCTCCATAATAAACAACAAAAAAAATTGACAATCTGGTAACAAAAAAATGGCTTTCTAGCTAGTTCTTCTCATGGCTCTACCTTGTCAATAAACTGACGGTAACCTATAAATGACTAATTCATTCTCAAATTTTGTTAATGTAAAATGCACTGTAAATCTAAACAAAAGACATTTAACCCTAAGTAACACAAGTTCTTAACCCTTCACTCGTCTGTCACGCAATCTTCATTACTAAATAGTGGGCAACTAAACACAGGCGGAGCCTGAGAGCGGTCTAAGTGCATTTTAGTGTTTAGGACCCAGTAATGTAGCCTACAGCTAGCCAGAGACAATTGTGTGGTACAAATAATAGAAGAACCGCGTTTTAAAATATAAGTTAAATTACTAATGATCGATAAAGAAAACTGTTATAAGAAAATCACAAAAGTAGGTACTAAACGCATAACTATTGAAAATGACTCCTTTTGTCTGACGTCTACAGACAATAAATCATGATGATGTTCAATTTTAGTCCTAAAATATATAATATACTAGCTGTGCCCTGCGGCTTCGTCCGCGCGGAGAATGGTTTTGTTAATATAACTCGAGAACCAGACCGATTTTTGGAATAAAGAATCTACGTACCAATTTTCTGTTTAGACGCTGAGTGGTAACAAACACACACAAACTTTCGCATTTATAATATCAATAGGATATTTCTTCTTAGTATTTGCATTACTAGGCTGTTTGCTCGTCTGTCAGCAATAAAAATCTGCACCTTTTCTATTGCATGTAAATGTTCCACGCTGTCGCCTATCACAAAGGCCACAATGCTAAAATAACGTTAGCGAAACTTAGTAGGTACTTCAATTACTTGTGATTGTGTTCGTTTAGGTGGTCGTCCTACCAACTATACTTATATTAGTTAACCTAAACTTAGTGCATTGTTGATAGTGTATCGAGTAAGTAGGGCAGTAGTAATTGAAATTGCTAATTCCTCTTAAGAATGCATATCTAATAAAGCGGAAGAGTTTGTTTGTTTGAACGTGCTAATCTCTGGAAATACCAGATGGATTTAAAAAAATATTTTACGTATGATAGCCCAGGTCTCGAGGAAGGTTATAAGCTATGTAACATCACGCTACTGGCGACGGGAGCAGAGCAGTAAGCAAAGACGCGGGTGAAACCGCACCGCGTAAAGCTAGTTTTTATATTACACGCTCAAAACACATTACAATCTAAATCTAAAATACACAAATAACCAAGGATTAGAAAATTATGAGCTCGATTGTAAGTAAAATACATTGTGGATACGACAAGAATACAGTTTAAAATAGAAATTAAGTACATAATATTGTAAAAGACTGCTTTGACGCTGCGCTGTACTTTAAAATGCATGAATTCAGAATTCATTAATTTATTAACCACGTTATGTAGAGGATATCTTTAATAGCTTTAATAAATGTATTAAAAGTTTCATTCGGTCTTACAACAACCACCTACGGAAAATATCGAGTTATTCTGGTCTGATTCTCCAGATCTGATCCCCTGGGGGATCGGTTTATTTTAATTTTATTGTCTATTCCGTTATGATCCCCGCGCAGGGGATCAGAAACAAAAGAGTAATTTATAATAATGTATTGCATCATTCACATTTACAAAGGCGTTTAAAAAATTGAGATTTTAAAAGTTACTGAAAAAATATGTTAAATATAATAAAAAATAGCCTATGTTACCCATCCCATGTAGCTTTTTAAAAATGATGATTTTTTTAAATCGGTTACGTATATCTTGTGTTGAATCGGAACAAACAAAAATACAAAAAATCTAATATTTTATTAGTATACTTAATTGCAGTACAAAACATTTAAGTAGACATTATTTAGACATAGTTTGTAATTTGGGGAGATCTGGAGTCTAAAGTAAACCTTTGTCTGTATTTTAGAACTCCAGGCCTCCATCACAATAATGATATACAGATTTTGTCTACAAATTGTTATGTATGAGCGCATACGCGCAAGCATGCTTATTTGTGTGTGTGTGTGTGTGTGTGTGTTTGTGTGTGTGTGTTTGTGCGTGTGTGTGTGTTTATGCGTGTGTGTGTGTTTGTGCGTGTGTGTGTGTTTGTGTGTGTGCGTGTGCGTTCGTGTGTGCGTGTGCGTGCGTTCATAGCTAACATTTTTAAAGATGGTACCTACAAAAGATTATAAACGAAAAAACATCTATTTCCATACTGATAATAATCAAAATCTCAACACAACAGAACACACGCCGCAGCATACAAAAAGGAATTTGTTCAAAACATTTCCAAAAGTGAACTGCCTATTTTTCTTGTATTTCTCGTAAACAGCATGCCGCAATCCGATTAGATTCAAAAACACAAAGCACCAGATGTATGTTTCCCACAAGTTTAAGCTGCCACAATATATAATTCCTCTCTCTCGCAGCGCGATTTCACCCGCGTTAAGTTACATTTTAACTTACTGCTCTGCTTTCATCGCCAGTAGCGTGATGTTACATAGCTTATAACCTTCCTCAAGAAAAGGGCTATCAAACGCAAAAATCACAATATCGATCTGTTAGTATAACTGTCGCGTCATTTTTGATATTCAATTGTTTATGTGGAACTCATTCATGATGCTGCAGGTATACTAACTGATCGATATTGAGATCCATTTGTAATTGAATCGTGCGTGTTTTCTATACAAACGAAGATCCATACTTAAAAGCAACGAAAGAACACGCACTCGCTGCATCATGCGGGGCAGTGTGCAAATGGCCTAATATTTTATTTCTCACTTCTCACAATTGTTCTTGTGTTGTCTCATGTAAGCACCATGAATATGCTGGGTCTTTTAAGCAGAGCGTGAAAAAGCATTTAACTAAGCCGCCATAGTGGTGGCCACCATACTAGTAGTTCGGCTTTTTGAATGGTGTCCACTAGATCTGGACTCCACTGGCTGCTTGCCCTTTGGGCAGAGTGGAGTAATTTTGTTAAGCTCATATAAAAAATATATGTTTATTTTAAAATATTAATAATAATAACACATCTTATGTATAAACAATTCAACTAAACCAACACAACTTCACCTGTGAATATAATTAACCTTTCGTCAGAAAGCCACTGTCAAAAGCCTTTTGTATTGAAAACATGACGGGTCCAACCGCAACCAACTTATTAAGGCGAGCGTTAATAACATATTTAATACACACATACGCACTTAGTAGCACATTGTATATAATACTAGCGGCGCGCCCTGGCTTCGCACGGGTAGACATTTTTTTAAACATTTTGGGATAAATAAAGATACTTTTGTATGGGAATATAGAAAAGTGTTTTTTCTGGCAATTTTTAAATTTTTTCTCTCTGTAAGAACCATTCTCGTACTTCAAGGAATATTATAAAAAAATAATTAGCGAAATCGGTTCAGCCGCTCTCGAGATTTGCGCTTAGCAACACATTCAGCGATTCATTTTTAAATTATAAACTAACTTCCCGCGGCGCGGTTTTACCCACGTCATTGCTTACTGCTTTGCTCCCGTCGCCAGTAGCGTAATGTTACATAGCATAACCTTCCTAGAGAACTGTGATATCATACGCAAAAAGAATTATTTAAATCCGACTGGTAGGTTCAGCGATTGGCGAGTTCAAACAAACAAACAAATAAACCCTTCCGCTTTTTAAAATAGAGCATATTTGTAGCCGTTTTATGATTTGCACCTGCTTTGTATGTCACTAGCTACTGCCCGCTTTTCTACGATAATTTCGGATTTGGTGCATATTTTGTCCAATGAACATAATTAATACCTTTGTAAATTATAGCACTGATATATAAACTATATTACTGTAAAATTTCATTAAAATCCATTCAGTCGTTTTTGCGTGAAAGAGTTAGAAACATTCATTCATCCAAACATGCATATAAACTTTTGAATTTATAATTTTAGTAGGATTCTGATCTTAATTTAAGTCCAAGCTATAAACAAACGTGTGTCATTTCGACATTTTAAAAGAAAATCCACCTTAAGTCTAAGATTTGAAAAAAAAATTTAGTTGGAATCGTGATGCGTCTTTACCTTTGAGGATTAAGGTGTAATAAGCTCGCCTTGGTAGCATTTTGAAAGGGGTAACTGAGGTAGCTATAGGGGTGGTACGGTGAGTTAGACCCACCCTCTGGATATTGGTTATGCAAATATCGACGCTAAGCGAGAAGACAGGAAATTGAGAGTTTCATATTACACGCGGCATGAGTGTTAATTTTTGAGTAATCCAAAGAAAAATGTTTGATAATAATAACTTGTGAGAAGATGGAAGACTTGTAGACTAAAAACGTGCTTGGAAGTGATATTGAAGACGTGGGAATATAATGAACGAACCATGTAGTCATAGAATTACAAATAGATAATATTTTTCAAATAGATGATGAAAAATTATTTAGATGAGCATGTTGAACCTGAACGAAAAAAAAGACATCATCACAATTCTAAGCCGTTAAATACTTATTACATATAATCCAACACAATTTATACTAATTGTAAAAATAATTCTAATTCTTCATGCGTATGATAGTGTAGTTCTCGAGGATAGTTATATGCTATGTAACATCACGGTAATGGTGACAGGATCAGAACAGTAAGCAAAGACGCGGGTGAAAAAAACTAGTATTTTATATAAGACGGCTGAAAATTGGTAGAATAAAGCAAATTTTACTAATGCTACTAGATTCAAGGAGCTAAAAGTAATCGTGGGAAATAAAATAATTAACAATCTTAATCACTCAACACATAATTCTTACATTATAATAACAAAATAAATTATGCATGATTCCAAACTTTTAATAAATGAACTTCCTAAGAAACTCTAAGTTGCTCTCCGTATAACCTTTTTGAATGCCCGTCAATATCCTTTGTTGAGTTCGTGGAATAAAGTCAAATGTCTGCCGAGGGCGGTTCAAAACTAATCCTCATTGATGCAGACAAGAATAAAAAAGACCATGCCAATATTGTAATAGAACTTTTAGATATTTCGGTAAGAAAAATTAGTATGGAGACGGTTGATGACACTGTGAAGTGAGATGATAGAACAATATTACTCGAATAAGAGAAAATGAAATAGGTAGATATCAGAAATTGAGTACTGAGAACTGAATACGTAGTATTGTGTTACTATGCACTGTAATGCCAAATACAGATCTCGGATTTGCTCTTTGAGCCCGTTAAAGTGATATTTGGTTTGTTGACAATAAATGGTGTTATGTTATTAGATATTTTTTGCATTTAGTCTTAATCTTTCTTTCAATAAGTAAGAAAGCCGTTTAATATTATTAAAATTCATTACACTGCGCTCTGAAGATTTAGTTACTTGGTAACGGCAAAGTAATGGTTTTAAATTTCTACAATGACTCGTAATGCAATCAAAATAATAACTTGTTACATAAAATTTTGATTTAAGCTACGTGATTTCAGAAACTAATTTGATTCAGACATTCCTTTAAATAGCTATAGTCGAAAAATACTACCCTATTTCCACCTAGAACATTAATTTAACATCTCAAACTGTCGTCCGTAAAGCTCGCAGCATCAATTTGATCATTATTCTGCCCGTAAGATACTCATCTATGCAATTATATCCCGGTTTTACGATCTCAAACGCTTTTGTTCTATCGTTATCTTAAAATGGAGCCCTCAGATTTGTTTTACTATAGATTGTTTCCGCTCAAGAATGAAGATTCAATATTTGATTTTAGCGATTCGACAAAATGGTGATGGAAGTCTATTTATAATCTTTGTATTTGTTTTGTCTGCCTGGTTCAAGGATTACGTAGATTTGTTATTGACTGTTGTATAATTAGCAAATATGTAAAGTTGAATTTGATGTCACTGAAGATCTTTTGTCATCTATCTTTTGAATTAAATTAACTAAAAGATGCTGCTGTTAGTCTTCCTCAAATACGGTCTTGAGTAGCCTGACAACTTTTTTTTGTGGCCTTAAAATGGCTGACAGAACAGTAGCTACTTCGAGTCAAAAGACGCAACGTAGGTGAACCTTCCACAATATAGAAAACGCCAAAATGTTTGACATCAGAAAAAAAATTTTTCATATCTGCAAATTTAGCTTATAGAACACTAGTAATGAAAGAAACAACACTGAATACAACTGTTAAGAATCAAAATTGATTTAAGCTGTTTTAATAAACCAAAATCGTGGCAAATATGTCACTAAACTATTGTACAATGCTACGAAGTTAGCGAAAGTTTTTCAACGGCGAAAACTAAAATATCGGCTTTCAACGTGCTGTATGTCTGTATGAGAAAATGTGATTTTGTGCTGAATAGTAACTTGTAAGTAGGCCATTGAAAACTATTAAAGTAGGCAAACTTCCACGTTTCATGTTTGGAAACTTACTTCATTTTCTTATTTTCAAGATGTAAAATTGATGACTTAAAAGTCATAAATTTTGTTCATCAAGTTTTGGATTATTACCTTTTGTTTCGTAACAATTTAACCAAACAAAACACGCTTGGAAACTTCATCGATTGATATGAGTGTATCCAATCGATTATTGTTTCACAACCTCGCATTAATTCCTTTTTGCCCCTCTACCAAAATCAAGGAGGATTATGTTTTTCGGGTGTATGTATGTATGTATGTAAGTATGTATTTTTATTAGGCAGGCTCTACAGCCTAAATAGCTTGATGTATTTTAACGTATGAGGTGTCTTTAGATTCGTATTGATTGTGGGTGTGACATAAGGCATATAAAATTTCAATGTAGCGTTTACCCGAGGAAAACAATTGGTTTCTTTCTTTTCTCTTTGTTTTAAGCAGGAAGGCTTTTTGTTTTTTAATATTATATATTGCTTGTGTATGTTTTATCGAAGTTGTTGGTAACATTTTCATATTATGTAAGGTTGATTTTTTATTAGTATAAATTTTCTTCGGCCATAAAAGTTTTATAGAGGCTAACATAAGTGCATAAATATTTATTAGAAACTTCAGGTAAAAGATTTTCCTTAACACATAGGTGGACTATTCGCAGAAATCTACCCATTACCCGAATATACTAAATCTTCATTATCCGAGCCATTTTAGGCCATTACTCTAAGAACTTAAGGCTCATAATTGCTAAACGACTTGGAGGGGAAAAGAGCCAAGAGGTAGAAAAAAAACTTTGGTAAATAACGTTATATCATAACGACGTCTGATTTATGGGGTGAGCAGTAGAGTAGGACTTTTGTTTATGGGCTCGCGTGTTTTTTCTATGTAATAGGTGTAATAAGGCACTGAGCAATTCTTATAAGTAATATTGCCTATGAACAAAACTCTTTATAAACGACTCCATATTTTTGCAGTCGTTTTGTGTATGGTCTTATCTCTATGTTTTTCTTTTAGAAGTCATATTGTGTGTCATTATATTGAATGAACTATTTTCTATATTTGTATGAAACATATACCTACAATATATATTCATATTTATACAGAAAAATATTTCATTTTGAAATGACTACTACAGATATTGAAAATCAAATTGGTAAACACAAACTAGTAAATGAAATTGGCTTTTCAATTACTAGTTTGTGTTACCATAATATTATTATTAATTTTACTCTTAATTTTAATGACATTAAACTTTTAAAGACATATTTTTGTTAATTATTCTATGAATGGCATTTTTTATGATTAATAATAACTTTTAAAGACATGCTTTATCAAATATTTTTTCGACATTAATTTATTGATACATTTTGACATAATATATAAAATGTTTTTTTTTGTATTAATTTTAAATGACATGATGCCCGAGCCTTATTTGAACAGTTAAGTACACATTTTGTATTGTTTTGTTAAAATTGTATACTTAGTATTGTTAAAATTATACATTGTGATTTGTGAAATAGAGGTACATTGTGAACTCCTGTGGTAAATTAAGTTCAGCTTACTTTATACCTATATTAAAAATTAACAGTTTATATAATACCTACATAGAAACATTTATCACAGTTCACATGTTGCCTTTACCTTTTGTAGCAATATACAAATTGAGGCAGCTTGTAAAGCACACATTTTACTTTTAAATTTTGTTTACAAAATAGAAAGCTGTAAGTAATTAATTATCTATAGAGTTAAGTGTATTGCCTGCGTCACTTTGCATGCTACTTGAAACTGTAACTTACAAAAATTTTAATAACCTAAAAGAGTGGCCTGAGTTTCTTGCCAGTTGTTTGAAATGTAATGTTAAGATATTATTATATTTGACTAGCGACCCGCCCCGGCTTCGCACGGGTGCAATGCTAATACTATATTTAGTAACAGCATTGCCCGTGCGAAGAAAAACAAATGCTGTGAACGCTGTATTTACACATTCTGTAGTATATTTAATTTTACTACAGAATGCCGGCTCCCTGCCGCTATATCCCTCCCTGCATTTTTAATCTGTAATTTCTTTGAAAATATTTATTTAAAATACATGCTCCAAAGGGCATTATTGATTTATATTAAATGTCCAATGTATTTAGGGTACTTAATTTGGTAAAGATAAATGCTGTATTGCTTAAAATCGTTTCGAAAATAAGCCATTAGTTCTCATAAAATGTAAAGGATAAAAATAGTTATTGTGGGTTATCCCTTAGAGATAGTCATATACTATCAAGGACTCTTTTGTAGACCTTTTTAAGGTGTATAATACTGTAGTACATTATTTGATATATCTTATAGGGTTTAGCCAACGTTGCAATGTAAGCGCAAAAAATTTGTTTATTTACGACATCACATTAAAAACATCTAAATTTATCAATGTTTCTCTACTATATTATGCATGTTATATACATATAAACCTTCCTCTTAAATCACCTTATCTATTAAAAAACCCGCATCAAAATCCGTTACGTATTTTTAAAGATCTAAGCATACATAGGGACAGGCAGCGGGAACCGACATTGTTTTATACTATGTAGTGATGACATGGTGGTTAGGTATCTTAAACTCTCTAAATCACCGCACAATTTTCTTAGTTTTCTTGCATAAGAACCTTCTCCTGAGAATAACAAACGCAACAAAAAAAGAATTAACGAAATTGATCTAGCCATTCACGCGTGATGCCATGACCAAGGGAAATAGGGATTCATTTTTATATATATAGATTGATCTAGCCGTTCACGCGTGATGCCATGACCAAGGGAAATAGGTATTCATTTTTATATATATAGATTGAAATTGGAATGAAGTGAAACAAAGGAACGAGAATTAGTTTTTATAACAATGCTTATAAGAAAACAGCTTGGTAAACACCACCACAACAACAAACTAAGGCTAACATACCCAGGATATTTTTCCCTGTTTTTACACGCAGCTTTGTCCACATAAATATATAATACTTCTCTAGTTAAATCGTTTTGGTTCATAATTTCATGTGTTTAAATTTATTTTAACCTGTTTATTTTTCTTAAGTATAGAAAGTTGCCTTTATAACATCAGCCATCGATGAGTGAAAATACTGTTAAAATCGGTCTAAGCGTTTCGAAGATAAATTTTATTTAATCACCAACCTAATGCCGTAAGTAAAATCCGTACCTTTACCTTCATATTTACTATTCTTACCTCCCTCGGGTGAAGCGAACTTTCAACAAAGCTCGACATGTAGAATTGTTATTATTTACTTGGCCCGCTAACCTTCTATCTTAAGAACATAACCCTGAGAACATTATCTAAGCTGTTAGATTTTAAGGCTTCAACTAAAATAAGTATAACAGAGTCGAATTTGAAAACTAATATTACGACAGATAGAATATGCATATGTTAGATGAGTTGGACAGAACAGATAGGAAATTGTCTACAACAACTATGGACCGGGGAGCATGGACGTCACGGGGAGAGGCCTTAGTCCAGCAGTGGGGATAAGCTAGCCAATTTCATGTATAATAAAAACTGTAGCATGCAGAATAAATGAATCTTGTGACGACTCAATTATTCTTAATCAGCACCGGATCATTAGAAACACTTGAAACAATTGCGGTGCTATATGAATCGATTTTCTTGACCTATAAGAACTAAATTATATAAACCTGTCAAATGCGAATGGATTCGCTACAAACTTGTGGTCAAAATAAAAAGGTTTGCAAAGACATACTTCTTAAATTTTTTTAGAGCTTTAAAAGATTGCAGTCAACAGTATGCGATATAAATTTAAGCTTTATACCTCCACGCGTTACTGAGTAAAAGATCTTGACAGACAGACGGACTACAAAGTTATTCAATAAGTTTCATTTTGCCTTTTGAGGTACGGAACCCCAAATAAGTTTCATAGATTTCTATTCTACTCATAGAATAGATTATTAGAATAGAATAGAAATAATTATAATAAATTCTATGAATAGAATAGAAATCTGTGCCACTCTAGGGCCTCTGTACCGTGAGATAATAAAGCCTAGCTCTTGCAATGAATGGAGAACGTGACAAACAACTTATTTCCTCTCAAAATAAATTCGTAGCATTCGGCAAAGTATTTGTACCGGTAACTGCCAATTTGCAGGTCAGCTAGATGTCTGATATTATCACAAAAAGAGGCCAGTTATCTTATATTAAATCTACTTTGGATGATGAATTATTTCTTGCTTTACAATAAACTGGTAAGATATTGTTTCATTCAATTGTATTTAGTTTTGATTCATCTATAACTTTAAAAATAAAATGTATGTTTGAATTCGTCAAGACGAAAGCAGTATAATTTATGTTCTTTAAAGTTTACTTGATAATTAAAATCGATTTCTTATCTTACTAAACATGCCCATTCTTATCTTCTATAATATCTATAATAATGTCTCTAGAAAGTATTCAATGTTATATACATTATATCATTTGTGAAAAATAGTCCTGTACGAAAGCTACACGTTTAAAGCAATAAAACTTTTATTACTATACTAGTTTTAGTCTAAAGCAACAACAATATTAAGCAAAAATTGAATATTTTGTTCATTAAGTTTCTTCATCGATTGTTTCAGAAGCTATAAACAATAAGATGACTAAAAAATATTTTTTTAAACAACCTATCTAAAACTACACTCGAATAATTTTTAATCTGCACGAAACCAGAATACTCTTCTTAATCACAAAAGTAAAAAAGTACAAATCTACTACTTTCCTTTGAGTTTACGTCGACTGAAATATATTCTTTTGTAAAGGCGCGGGTGATACCGGGCGTTTGATGTATGGCTTCAAAATTTTTAATTAAACCTCATTTATATGGCTTTGATTGCTATTGTGCTGCCGCATATTTAGAGGTCGTGTTTGAAATTCATTTTTGGTAAGTAATCTGATTTTGGGAATTTAAGTAATTTAATATTAGGTCTTTAAATGTCAGGGTCACATGTCAGGGTCACAATGTTTCTTATTATTTTGGTATGTCTATGTCTTTTTAAGTAATGAAGTATAGGCTGAATTTGTTTTTTTATTTTCATTCGCAGTAGGCATATTAATTTTCGTAATGTCTTTAGGATCCAAAGTATTCAGACGTTTATGTTGTTAATAAAGCAATGTTTATTATATTTTAAGGTCGAATATATTAAAGTTAAACTCCTTGTATGTATTGTCTATGTTTATGTCTGTCTATGTCTATATCTATTCGTTGTTCAATTTGTTTTCAAGTAACCTGTCAGCTCTATAAAATAAAAGACTAATGTTCAATTATAATTTATTATTTTATTTCATAAACATCAGTTTATGTTTAATACAATTAAATTCCAGCATGATAATAGCATTATCATATTTCTAAGATACAAGTAGAAACCAAGTTGACTATCAATTACGAGTACGTGATCTTAGATTTCCTAAATTTGCATGAAGTCTGCTATTCTTCTTCTTATCGAGTGGTTAGTGGTCAACCTAGTGTCAGGATTTGTTCAGTCTGCTATTAATTTATATGAATGCTAAATCTTAGGAATGACTATTAGTTTTTGTAACTGCATGATTTTAATATTATATTTAAATATGTACTAAAAATGCACAAAAGTTTAAAACTTCTCACTTTACCTATAAAACTGTAATATGGCAGGTGATAGTTTAAGGGCGAGCTAAGGACGAGTTTGGCAATAAAACCCAATTAAGAATTGCCAAGTAAAGCATGAAGAGGGCTGTTAGTATTTAATAACTTTGTAAACGAACGATAAAATGTACTTTTATACAAAACAAATTCAATAAGCTTCGCCTTCAGTAGAATGGTTTTCAATGGGCCTTATTATGAAGACGATTATGATAATGTCTTCAATATCTGCTATATGATAAAAGGTGTAATTCTTTGTAAAATATAACAATAAAATAATGATTTATTGAAGTCTATTGTGATCGATGTATATTGAGTTTTTGTATGAACTTGCCTGTTGTTCTAAATAAAGGACGTCGCTGTTATAGCTATTGAAAATATTTTTGTTAACTTAGTGTTTAAGATTGTGATTATGTAGTGTTAATGATAAATTAAGTTTTTATTTAAATTTTGTATTAAGTTCACGAAAGTGTAGATCCTTACCGATAAATTGATAAATTTGGATTATATGCCTATTAATGTAAGTACGTGTTAATACACTTGTATGTATTTTATTATAAGAACTTGTTAGGATTTATTAAAAACGTTGTCTGTGCTTTTTATTTTTTGCACGTATTGGGGAATAGATATATTATAATATAACTTACGTGATCTACTGTTATTGGAACCTACGTCCTGTAATAAGACTGCCGTGCAAATCGACTTTGCTAAAAACTTTAAATTTATTATTTGAAGGAGTATTTGTTACCCATACTACTGTTTTTTTCTCATGAGGTGTGCAACATAAAGTTGTGAGGCACCCTTTCAGGCTCGCACATAAAAATACATTTTGCTATGTTTATGAATATTATTTTTATTTTTATTCTTTTTATAATCTAATACCAATAAATTGTTATAGATGTATCATCCAACACAGAACAATTTAAGTCACAACAAAACAATCAAACAAACATTGAAGAATAATGTTTATAAATATAAAATTTACGCGCTTGATAAATTTAATTTGACCAGTAAGTCCCAAGAGTAACCTTACTTCGTTTTGCTTACCTGACATTTTATGAAAATATTTGTTCAGACAACCTAAGAACTTTTTAAAATATGTTTTATGTGCTTCCATGGGAGAGCTTTCTATTTTAAAATAAATAATAAAATAAAACAAGGCTGAATATTTTAAATAATATTATGTGAGAGCAAATAAGAGAATTTAACATACCACACAAGGAAATGTATTTGAAATTCTCTTTTTAGGAATTTGAACAATACAGAGTGTATATGACGGTATGATATTAAATGCAATTACGTATAGTATGTGACAATGTAAAGCGAGACAAAAAAAATCAACTAAATATCTTCAATAGTTTAGACACAGGACTACTTTTTTAATTTCTTTAATTCCAAACACTCTGTAAGTACGTCACTTACGTACGTCGGTCACTGACTTAAGTCAGTGAACTTGTCATAATAAATGGTGTATTACTTTGTTATTACTAAAATATTATTTATTTTGTTAGAAAATTTTTCGTCAAATCATTTTTGTAATTATTTGAAGACTTAGTAACAGTATGAAATGAAATGAAAAAAGTTTATGCTTAAAAATCCCTTATGTGACACTTATTAACGTCAAAATAACAAAATGTCAGCTAATTAACCTACAGCATGCCTAGAGCTAGTTTGCTGACGAGTTAGAGCCGTGAGAAGAATTGGTAAGAAACTCTGACCACTCTTTTTAATACCAGATTGTGAACTTGACAATTACAAGTAGGTAGCGTGCATAGTGACACAGACAAAACTCTTAACACTATAGATAAATTTCAAATCAATTTTTGTGTTATCCATACTAATTATTATAAATGCGAAAGTAACTCAATCTGTCTTTGTGTCTGTCCGACACCTAAACCACTGAACCGATTTTGATGAAATTTGGTACAAAGATAGAATAGATAGACCTTGGCGAACAACATAATCTTTTATCGCGAAACATAGCTTAATGGAGTTAAAATATGGGATAAAAGTTTGTATGTAAAATCGTCAATGTATAAAGAGAGATATATTCAATATTAGTAAATATTTATAATGCGATTACCGAGATTTACGCGGGCGGAGCTGCGGGCAACACCTAGTAAGTAAATAAGAAAGGGAAAGTGTCAGACGTGCCAGTGCTAATAATTTAGTCTAGAATCCCGCCTGACTAGAATTTGGAACTAGATTACTAGGTAACGTACAACATCGTTATCTGTATCTTGTGTGGGAGGCCACCAGGCCAGAAAATAACTATGATTGCTGGAATAGTATTTCCTAGACCCTACTTCTTCTCTTATCGTGGTTAGTGGTCAACCTGGTGTCAGAATTGGTCAGGTCGCCCATAATTTATTAAAGAGGCAACTGATTTGACCTGACGACTGTCATCAACTTGGTAACAGCCGGGAACGACTTTTACCGTGCCTTCCCAAACACGGAGACGCTCAGATCAAATATCACTATGCAGTCACCCATCTGTAGGCCAGTCGCACTCTTTGTTGCTTAAACCACTGATCGTTTACCGATTTATTAAGCGCAACGAGCTTTGACTGCATACTTTCAGGCTGAGTAGAATTTTGTGAGACCAGTATAAAAATAAAAAAATATTATTTACTTCACAAGAGAATGGCCCGTCAGCATAGACTTTGACATACTAGATTTTAAGTAACTTCGCGTCTAAGACCTGATGTGATCCTAAGTCCAACACTTCTCACACTTGCTTTGTTTAGTAACCGTGTGTGACAAGAATTTGGCATGAGACTGCAAGAGATCCCTCCCCAGACATACTGTGTCAAAATACATCAAAAGCACCTGTAAAAATTTGATTTATAAGTGACTTGTAATTAATATAACTAAGGAAATAAACATACATTCTATTCTATTTTTTTATTTTTTTTTATTTATAAGGTTTACCAGTACATTTACACCAAAACATTGATTAAATACAGAACAAAGTATTATCTCAAACTAAGTGCACAACTTATGTAGGTAAACACCACATACATATAATTTAGTATTATTTAAGCAATAAAATTGAAAAATAGCGAGGAAACAATGGCACTAATTAAAACGATTTCTGTATAGGACAGTAGTTAGCAGATGGTTAATCGATAGTGAGATTATGGACATGGCTCTTGTATCTTTGAAGTGTCGTTCCAATATATCTATTCGTTTACTGTAATGATTGTATAACTTACTTAGTCGTAGAACGGGCGAGTTGGAACCTAAAACTGTCTTTCGAAAAGGAGGATGCAGGAGCAAAACTGGTTTTCTAGGATATCTGTGAGGAATATTGAATTTAAGTTTTAATAACAATTCCGGGCAATCAATATTGTTGTTTAATAACTTAAATAAAAATATAAGGTCAGATGAATTCCTACGTTTGTCTAATGAGTCAATTTTGAAATATTTGAGGCGTTTCAAGTAGCTTCGTTGTTTTATTGCCACACCCTTGGAGTAGGCTAGATGATATAAGAACCGCTTTTGGATTCGCTCAATTCTTAGGCTATGTGTAGCGTAGTGAGGACGCCAAGCAACGACGCAGTACTCTAGTATACTTCTAACGAGGCTATTATAATAGTACAATTTTGGTTTTAGGTAATCGGAATGATGTAATTTTTCTAATAAGAAAACCTAGCATCTTTGATGCTTTCTTTATAACAGAATCTATGTGAGGAACAAAAGTTAGTTTGCAGTCAAGTACTATACCTAAGTCCTTGACAGTGTCCACCTGGTCAAGTGAAACGCCATTTATATTATAGATATAATGGATCTTATGAAGTTTACGGGTAAAAGTTATTTGGGAACATTTTTTTACATTTAGTTGCATATTGTTATGGGTACACCATTCCATAAGTCTGTCAATATCACTTTGAAGTAACAGTGCGTCAGTATTGAATTCTATTACACGAGCTATTTTTAAGTCATCCGCGAATAAGTACGGAGTAGAATAGAGGAAGAAAATAGTTGTAAGTGAAGTTTATAAATAAATAAATAAATAAGAAATTAGGGAGATCGTTAATAAAAATATTGAAGAGAATTGGTCCCAAATGCGATCCTTGTGGAACGCCTGAGGTAATTTTGAATACGTTAGACTTAAAACCATCAGCCACAACAAAGAAAGTTCGGTCTGCTAGATATGAGGTAAGCCAATGAAGCAACGATCCAGCAAAGCCATATGATGAAAGCTTCTGAACTAGTATGTGGTGTGACACCTTATCAAAGGCTTTGCTGAAATCAGTGTACACCACGTCTATTTGTTTATTAATATCCACTGACTCTGAGATATTTTCAACAAAATCAACCAAATTACTACACATGGATCTAGCAATAGTGAAACCGTGTTGGTGGCTTGACATATACTTTTTAAAATAATTTTGAATATAAGGACATATCAATGATTCGAAGGTCTTTGCCAAAGTTGGAAGAATCGAAATTGGTCTATAACCGCTAACTTCTATTCAATTTAAATACTTTTTTATTTGTAAGTTTAAACAAAAATAAAGTTTTACAAGGTCGTATTTATCTTTGTTGGACACGACATTACGGAAACATTCCCAATGGCATACTTTGTATTGACGTAATGGGAATGGGCAGTAATAAGGGTGGAAAAATAAATATAGTTACAACTTTTTTTTTAATAGTGTATTCATTTCTTATCAGTAGTGTTGCAAGGTTAAGCACACTTGTCGCGGTCACTTTATACGTCGGTAACCATTTTTTGTTTTTTGTAATACTCGTAAAAAATAGTGCCAATTTTTTTTTTATTAAGCGCTTACGCCTGATAGCAAGTGATAGGTATAATCTCTAAATATGGTTGTAAGAAACGCTTTCATACTTAGTTGCATGTAACTGATTATTGAACTATTAAAAGTTGGAGAAAGGCGGTAAGGATATTATTGTTTTTCAGAGACACATCTAAACAACTAGCACACATATTCACATAGATGACTGCAATCTAACATTAAAGTTTCGATATTATTATATTTGCGCTCTTAATTTAAGAAAGTCATAAAGACCACACATTGCTTTGATTATTTTTAACTTGTATTAATCAGTATAACGTTCAAAATTGCCTACTTATGACTTTTTTACAAAAGACCAATTTTCAATCATCCTCATTTTCAGTAAGAAGTTTAACTTCATAAATAGATTCAATCTTAGAAACAAATAAGAGAAACAAACAGTTGGTTGACGAGAAGTAAAATGATTAACTGAAATTAACCAAACAGTAACTTTGTTACGAGAAATTAGGAAGAGGTTGTTTACTTTGATTTCGTTACAATGTTCGTAATAAAATTGTAAAAAGACACTCCATTGTAGTATAATTTGTAAGGTTTTAGATTATGGTATACTAGACGTCCACCCTTGCCTCGCTTCAGGTATCAAAAGTTTCATTCGGTCTCACAACAAACGCCTACGGAAAATATCATAGCAATAGTGACGTATTGCATCATTCAGATTTTCAAAGGCGCTTAATATTGAAAGTTAGAAAATGAATGAAATCTATCTTAAGCATAATAAACTATAGCCTATGTTATCCGTCCTATTTGTAACTTATAAAGATAAAAGATATTTTTAAATCAAAACAAACAAATGAACAAAAATAAAAAAAAAAACAATCTTTACTCTTTAAAATATTAGCTTAGACAAAGACAGATCTCTTACAAGGTAGAGTAACCTAAGGCCGCTATTAGACTATCATAGAAATATGATAAATAAATGATAAATGAAGAACATATGACGGTATAATAACTACATGTGATTATCTATGATCATAGTTTGAGGGTCTTCGAACTATGATCATAGAATTTGACAGATATGAAATCATATTGTTACGTGTCAGGATGGGGTTCGAGGTAAACTGCCAGTTACGCGATGATCAGTTTATTTAAGACTCGCACAATACACTAACAGTAACAAAATAATGCAACAAACACTTATATTGCACTATCACGCTTCGTATATCGCTCTTCCGTATCGCTTAGATGTTCGCTCGAGATCGCTGTATTCACAACTGAACGAAGTGCCGACATTCGAACCCTTTTTATAGTCACTCAATAGATTTCTAGAACCTTCCCGTTATTACCACAAAGATGCCGACAATTCTCGAAAACAGAACAATGAGTGTAGGTACTTAGCTGCGACGCGTAGGTATGCCTACCGCCGATGATCTATTGTTATACGTGTAGGTAGGTACATGCAAACGTTCTAGCGTAGGTATTTGTCGTACACGAGTAGGTAGGTACTTGCGAACGTTCTAGAGCTTAGGTATTCGTCGTATACGAGTAGGTAAGTACTTGCGAACGTTCTAGCATAGGTAATCGTCGCAACATTGCCCCCCTCTTAATCATGCTCGTCCCGAGCAGCGTTAGAACCGTGATAGGGTGCTAGTCGATCGATGTGGACGATCTTCGGCTTCTTTCTATCGCCCTGTCTTATGCGATAGGTCACGTCATTGATCCTTGTGATCACTTTATAGGGACCCTCCCAGCGGGCCTGTAGCTTCGGTGACTTGCCGATTTTCCTGAGAGGATTATGTAACCACACGAGCGTACCTTCCTCGAAGCCATGATTACTTGCTTTCCTGTCATAGCGAGTTTTCATCTTCTCACTAGCCTTGAGGTTGTTATCTCGCACTAGATCATGTGTCTTATCCAGCTGTGCCTGCAAGTTTGCGACGTATTCTACTGTCGGCTTTGGCGTATCAGGAGGTGTTCCGGTAATCAAGTCTACTGGTAGGCGTATCCCTCTTCCGAAGTTGACTTTGGCCGGCGTAAATCCTGTAGTGTCATGAACCGCGGACCGATATGATAACAGGAAGAGTGGAATGTAACGGTCCCAGTCTCGTTGATGGTCTTCGACAACCTTGGCCAGATGGTTTTCCAATGTCCGGTTGAACCGTTCTACCATGCCGTCAGACTGCGGGTGCGCTGGTGTTGTCCGTGTTTTATGTATGCCGAGTAGATTACACATCTCTTGAAATAGGGCTGACTCGAAATTTCTTCCCTGGTCACTATGCAGTTCCAACGGCACACCAAATCGACACACTACTTCCTGGATCAACTTTTTAGCCACGGTCTGAGCCTCTTGGTTTGGTGTCGCAAACACTTCGGGCCATTTGGTAAAGTAATCTTGAACTACTACTATAAAGCGGTTGCCGTCTTCTGTCACGGGAAATGGTCCAGCTACGTCAATGGCAATTCTCTCCCATGGGGCTCCGACACTGTACAGCTGTAGCTTGCCTCTTGATCTAGTACGAGGTCCTTTTACCGAAGCACACGTAGAGCACTTTCTGCACCACTCCTCGATGTCTTCCCGACAGCGTACCCAGTAGAACCGTTCTCTCACCTTCACCAAAGTCTTCTTCACACCAAGATGACCACCTGATGCACCATCATGCACTAAGCGCAGAACAGGTGCAACTTTGTTTCTCGGGATCACCATCTGTAGAACTTGATCCTTCCCGTCAGGTGATTCCCACTTTCTATATAGCACGCCTTGTTCCAAACTCAGACTGTCCCACTGAGCCCAGTAGGCCTTCGTAATTGGGCTTGCGGCTGATACGTCCTGCCATAATGGTTTTCGACCCTGAGCCTTCCAATCCATTATTAGTTTAAGATCTCTGTCTTCTTTCTGTACCTTACTGATTTCCTCTTTGTCCCAGGATTCATCGGTCCCCTGAGTCCTGACAATTTTCACTACCTCCTTGGACTCATGCTTCAAACAGTGTTTACAATCCTGGGAGCATGGACGTCGCGATAAGGCATCAGCATTGGAGTGAATCCTTCCAGTGCGGTGTTCTATTACAAAGTTGTACTCCTGTAGTTGTTCGATCCATCTCGCGACTTGGCCTTCAGGATTCTTGAACTGGAGTAACCACTTCAGTGCTGCATGGTCTGTTCGTAGTGTGAACTCTCTTCCCAGCAAGTATTTATTAAAGTGTTGTAAGGTCTTCACAACTGCTAGTAATTCACGCCGAGTTACACAGTAGTTTCTCTCAGGCTTCGATAGAGACTTGCTGAAGTAGGCGATGACCACTTGCTGTCCATTTTGCTCCTGAGATAACACACCTCCGATTCCAGTATTACTGGCGTCTGTGTCCACAATAAATCTGCCTTCTCTATTAGGGTAGCACAGGACTGGAGCTGAACACAGCAACTCTTTGAGTCGTGTAAATGCACGTTGACAATCCGAGTCCCAAACGAAGTTCCTCTTCTCTTCTGTCAAGTGGTGTAATGGCTTGGCTACTTCAGAGAAGTTCTTCACAAAACACCGATAGTAAGCACTGAGGCCCAGGAAAGCTCTTACTTCGGTTTTAGTTTTTGGTACAGGCCACTCTTGCACCGCTTTTATTTTGTCTGGGTCCGTTCGAACACCTCTATCCGAAATAATATGGCCTAAGAACGAAACTTCTTTCTTGAAAAAGGCGCACTTCTTCGGGTTAAGTTTCAAATTTGATTCACGAAATCTCTTAAAAATTTTCTCAAGATTCCTGCGATGTTCCGTGAAACTGCGTCCCATAACTATTACGTCATCTAAGTACACCAGACAGGCATCTCCCAAAAGACCCACTAGTACGCGTTCCATAAGCCTTTCGAACGTAGCTGGTGCATTACACAATCCAAATGGCATTACCCGGAACTGCCACAGGCCTTTGCCAGTACCGGTGGTAAATGCAGTCTTCTCCTTATCTTCTGGCCGGAGTTCTACTTGCCAGTAGCCACTTTTCAGATCTACCGTAGAGAACCACTTCATGCCTCCAAGCATGTCCAAAGTGTCGTCAATACGGGGCAAAGGATAGCTGTCTTTCTTGGTCACGTTATTCAGCATCCTGTAGTCTACACAAAACCTAGTACTGCCATCTTTCTTCTTCACGAGTACCACAGGTGAAGACCATGGGCTGGATGATGGCTCTATGATCTTGGTTCGTGCCATATTCCCAATCAGCTCGGCTACTTCTTGTTCTTTTGCTAGTGGCACTCGTCTAGGTCTTTGTTTAATAAGCTGTGTAGCACCTGTGTCGATCGGGTGTTTCACTAACCCCGTTCTTCCAAGGTCGTTTTCTTCTTTAGTGAAAATGTCCTTGTAGTCCAGTAGCAGCTTCTCTGCTTCCCGATATTCGTTGGGTGACAAACTTTTCTTCGTGGTCTCTAGCAATGGGCCCATATGATTTTCCGAAGAGGCAGTCTGGACGTTCTCTAGGATCTTCCTCAGACTGCTCACAGCCTCACATCGTCCAACGATCGCGTTCTTCCGTAATAACATCGCCGAATTGCTGAGGTTGGCAATTTTAACTTTTGCTCCACTTCTAGTCATAACCAAAGTTCTGGCTGTAATTAGACTGGTATAGCGCCCAGGATCTTCCACCATGACGCAACGATCAGCAGTCACACCCTCAGGGAACCTTACGTCGACTAAGGTTTCTGACCTCGGTGCCAAGGTTACCGTTTTGGCACTGTAGACCGCTATCGAAGAACAGCCTTCCAGAAAGAGTTCTTGATCTGGGAAGCTTAGAACACCTTTAGCAATATCGACAACGCACTGCCGCATTCGTAGGAAGTCTAAGCCGATAATGCAGTCATCCGTTATGCTCGCCACCAAAACAGATTGATGATAAATCTTCTCTCCTAGTTTGATCTTCACATCTGTAGCTCCGAGGACGGTCACTGGCTGGCCAGTCGCTGTTTGCAATTTGCAAGATGGTCTTTGACGCGCCCGTATCTATCGTAAGGCGAACAGCTTTACCATTGATTTCTCCAGCTGTTACCAGGCTATTACCGTCACATGCCTGTGATACTTGCACTGTAGAGGCTTGGCGTAACGGATCTTGACTAGCATCAACCTGAGTAGTAGCTGACACCATTCTACTTCCTCTCTGGTCCGGACAGTTCATTCGGATATGTCCTCGCTTGCCGCATCCGTAGCACATAGGTTCACCGCGTGGTCTAACAGCTGCAACAACTTCCCGTACTTTATGCGACTTGTAGTCGTTTCGCACAGCTTCCACCTCAAGGGCATGTGCTAAGGCCGCTTCTAAAGATGTATGGTGTGCCAACCGAACAGTTGTTCTGACCTCAAACTGTCTTATGCCATCCACGAAAGCTTGCACAACTATGTGGTCCACAGATGATGTACTGGAGGCATAGGCTCGTCGTACCAGGCGTTCAATTTCAGCAGCCCATTGTTGAAGTCCCTCACTCGACTTCTGAGTTCGATCCTTCAGCTGAGCTCGATAAACATGCTCCAGGTGCTTATCGCCAAATCGAGCTTCCAATGCCTTAAGGAGTGCGTCTAAGTTTCGTCGGTCAGCAGGTAAGTTCTCTAGAATCAGCAGTGCATCCCCTCTTAGTGCCAAAGTAAGCGCCGTCAGTGCGTGATCATCTTCCCACCCATTTCCTTTGGCAAATTTTCGAACTGGTGTCGAAAGGCCGTCCAGGAAGACGAGCCGTCAAAGGAGGGAAGTTTAAACTTGGGACCTCCGGAAGTGACTGCCGCGGCCACGGGCGTAGTACTTGAATAAAGGACCTTGGTGTTCTGGAGCTCTTTAATCATCTTGTCATGATGGTTCATGGTGGTCTGGACATCTTCGAGTATTTCATCATGTTTGCTGGTGCGTTTTTTTACCACTTCAACGTCTTCTTGAAGAGTACTGATGACGGTGCTGAACCCTTCCAACTTAGAGTCCATCATTTCTCGAAGGTCCTCTCGGATAGCCTGGCGTTGTCTGTCTTCGGCTTGCAGTTGACCTTCCTTAAGGTCTAGAAGAGCTTGACGTTGGCGCTCTTCAGCTTGGCGTTGACCTTCCTTCAACTCCTCCATGACTTGACGTTGCCGTTCTTCAGCTTGGCGTTGGCGCTCTTCAGCTTGGCGTTGGCGCTCTTCAGCTTGGCGTTGGCCCTCCTGTATAACGGCTAAAAGGGACGACATGTCGAAGCCAGAGCCCATACCCGTCGTCGCCGCAGAAGTGCCGGGATCACTAACTACTGCTGCGCTAGACTCTTCAGTATCGGCCATAATCGATGGTTCACGAGTTTCGTCTACCGCCGCCTGTCGTCGAGTGCGTACTCCCTCGTCGCGTGGTGTGACTGGCATTCTCACTTCTGTCACCAATTGTTACGTGTCAGGATGGGGTTCGAGGTAAAATGCCAGTTACGCGATGATCAGTTTATTTAAGACTCGCACAATACACTAACAGTAACAAAATAATGCAACAAACACTTATACTGCACTATCACGCTTCGTATATCGCTCTTCCGTATCGCTTAGATGTTCGCTCGAGATCGCTGTATTCACAACTGAACGAAGTGCCGACATTCGAACCCTTTTTATAGTCACTCAATAGATTTCTAGAACCTTCCCGTTATTACCACAAAGATGCCGACAATTCTCGAAAACAGAACAATGAGTGTAGGTACTTAGCTGCGACGCGTAGGTATGCCTACCGCCGATGATCTATTGTTATACGTGTAGGTAGGTACATGCAAACGTTCTAGCGTAGGTATTTGTCGTACACGAGTAGGTAGGTACTTGCGAACGTTCTAGAGCTTAGGTATTCGTCGTATACGAGTAGGTAAGTACTTGCAAACGTTCTAGCATAGGTAATCGTCGCAACAATATGTATATGATAATGTAATACCGCTCTTAGAAGGGTGGGCCCTCCACCAATAGATGAGTACGGCTCGGACTTAGAGCGTCAAAGCGTCAATTAGGAATAGCCTATATCCAGTAGTACGTCTTTTCATTGAAATGAATAATAATCATGTCATCATCACGTCTACTTCTTGACATAGGCTTCCCCCAATTTTAGCCACCGTCGCCGGTCGTGAACCGCTGTCTTCCATCGGTTGCCCGCCACCCTTATAAGGTCGTCGGTCCACCTTGTCTACCCACGCTGCGTCTTCGGGTTCGTGGTCGCTACTCTAGAACCTTTCTGCACCAACAGCTGTCAGTTTTGCGATCTAATAATCATGTAAATATAATACATGTCAACATTAAACATTTAACTAAATAAACTTTATATAGACGCCTCATAACGCGAGTCAGTCACTTCAATATTAAACAAGCTCAATAACAGCCAAACATATTTCACCCTATTCACTTATAACAATATCAACACGTGTAAATACAAATAAAACTATTCCAAAACTTGTAAAACTCAATAAACTTATCGAATCACTCCAACGGAACTAAAATCCTTTGACTGTCAATGGGAATATAGCAAAGCCTTACTGTATTGTTTTTCTGTTGTTCAACATTCCGTGTAAATACGGTAAAATTTTGTCCACATCACTGATATATAATAACTTCCGAAGGGTCAAATATTTCTGCGATCGATGTCGTAGATAAATTGAAATAACGTAGTAATATAAAGAACTATAGTGTGTTGTCATAATTACAATTATTATACACCTGCGTCATTGCTTACTACTCTCCTCCTGTTGCCAGAAGCGTTATGTTACGTATACGCCTATAACCTTTCTCAAGAACTAGGCTATCACACACAAAAATATTTTTTCAAATCCGATTGGTAGGTTCAGAGATTAGCGCGTACCACGCCGCGGGAAGGTAGTATTAAACAAAGGCTCTGTTAATAACATAACGACGTAAATTATTCCAAAAACTCAGACAATAAGTCTAATTGAACTTATGATATATCCGCACATTGCGTGCGAAACTATAAAAAAAACAACCCTCCACTGGTCATTTGATGAGTTCCGTAGAAAGAATGATAAATGGCCTTCTCGACCTATTAACGTACGAGAATGTGCCTATTGTGACAAACTATTAATTTTACTGAAAATAGGGGAGCCTTAATGTTTCTTGTTTTCCGTAACGACAGTTCCTTTGTGCTGTTTAGATTAATAAAATCAAGTTATTTGTGCTTTTTATACTAACTTAACTATGTACTTTAGCTAAGGTTGTTATATACATAGTTATATGAAAAGAGTTCCCAATGTATCTAAGACTACTGTTGAACAATAATCGAAGAAATTTGTCATAGACACAGTTTGGCAGACGATTGATGATCGCAATAAAATTATACATAGACAGAAAGAAAGAAGCATTTATTTCTACAAATATAGCTACAATAACTATCAAATTATAATACTTAACACAAATATAAGACATAAATAAAAACAATTAAAATAGATACATTAATGCTACATTTGTAGCAACCAGGTCTCCAGTTCAGCATAATTATGCCAGGTCACAGAGATCTGGTGCAGATTTTCAACTGTAGCCTATTGTAGTGACAACACGAGAGCCAACAACAATACTGAGACTATTACTGAAATAAGTATAAATATTGTAACCCCTCTTTTAACGTGTTATTCCCTGAATCGTCGCTTACACCTACTAAAAGAGATGTGGTAGCACCTTATTCTAAACCGGTGACACGGCTCAGCATTAACTTGATTACACAGTTTTACGTTTGTGCTTTTTCTGAAGGGGTAGGTAGAAGTATAGGTACGAGTTTATAAACACCCATGTTCCATGGGATGTATATAATAGTTTTCTGTGGAGAAACTCTCATTTTATCTGACCCAGAAATCGAACCCAAGACTTTTGCTTGACATTCCCTACGCTGTATCATTGTTCCACCGAGGTAGTGGTTGACTTTGAATTCAGATAACTAAATTTTTTCAACACAAAAAATATAATTTTATCTCGGCTGGATAAATTCAAATCCTTGCATTTACTTCGAATAAAATTTTATAGTTAAGTAGAAAAACGTCAGATCCACTTTATGGGTATGTCATTTTAAAACTTGTTCAGAGTAATCCCGAAATTTGCTGCAGAGTTGGCTATAAAAATGGTTATGGCTTAATATATTAATGTCAGACGATATTACAGTGGAAAAGAGACCTATAATAAGAATAGAGATTTGCAGTTTTAAACCTTGAAGCTATAATCACAAAACTGACATTTATGAAAAAGCCTGGCCATTGCACATTCTAACGATGTGCGATGCCGCCAGTGGCCGACACTCTATATATCAGATGTGGGGTCATGTCGGCAGAGTCCCACCACAAACTACACGGTAGTAGAAACTGGCTGGCTGGATCGACCTTACTACCCTCTCATAGAATATCGACAAATAAGTGAATAATAGTTTTCATGCTAATGTGTTTCGCTCGGTGAGTGAGAGTGCCGGCAGCCTAATTACTCCCTCGGTCCTTTTCCTTTTCCTTCCTCAACCTCTTCTACCTACATAATTGGTTTTAATTGTGTTTCTGCACAACTACCGAACTCAAAGAGGATAATGGTTTTCGAGGGAATTTATCTATGTGGTTATGGATGTCTATTTTTTTGGCACGCTCTACTGCCTAAATGGCTTGATGGATTTTAAGATATGAAGGATCTTTAGATTCGTATTAATTGTGGGAGTGACATAGAGTACATAATATATCAATGTAGGGTAAGCACGAAAAAAATTGGTTTCTTTCTTTTCACTTTGTTTTAGACAGGCGGACTTTTTGTTTTTTAATAATATATATTGCTTGTTTAAGTATTATTTCTGCGATGCTGAGAAAACATAGCCGTCTCCATAGTTTACCATCAAGTGCGCCGTACGCTTGTTTGATACCAAAGTTGTATAAAAAAAGCGTTCGTAACTACCATACGTTTCACTATACTGTCTACTACTAATTACTGCTTAATTTATACAAATTTTTGTATGTTATCAATGTTTTACAAAGTGTCGGACTTCGTATCCATCAATTTAGTTTAAATTTACCTGTGATTCAGCAACTGCCATTAGTGTCAATCATTTAGTACTGCTATTGACCGCTGTGGCGCTATTTGCATTTGTTATACTGTTACCGTTTTAACATTGACTTGCAGGATTTAAACGTGTTATGATATAGTAAGTATTACGTCAACGGGGTTATTATTTTATTGACAATACCAGCGAATAAGCAATCAAAGTGACGACCGCCTTTTATAAAAATATAATATGCCTGCTAGCACAGCGTTGAATACTGAAAACAACTACACACCTACAGGAAAATAGCACTACCTTACAGATTAATTGGTAGAAATATATACAAAGCTATACGCCTTTTATCCCCGAAGCGGTAGGCAAAGGTGTACGACTCACGATTCGCCATTTTTTATTTTGAGTCCCATGCAACAGAGTGCGAGCCTGAGTTGACAATTTATCAGGCACAATTCCAGAATCCGGGCTAATACTTAGAATTTCTCGAGAATAAAATCAATATCACTTTACCCGACCCGGGGATTGAACCTGAGACCTCTGCGTGGTCGTACACAGTACCACCAAACCTTAGAGGCAGTTATGGTAGAAAGACATAAGTTTTCTCCTGAAATCTCACTGTACTTTCTTCGTATCTAAATTGTAATCAGTTGGGATATATTTATGATGGCCCAAAAGATTAGGATACATTTCTTAATACATTAGTTTAAAGTAACTTGGACTTCAAATCGCCTTGAGCAAGATTATCAATGTTATTGACTAATAATATAATATAATTCTATCACATTCACACAGCGCCATCTAGCCCCAAATTAAGCAATTATATATTTTTTTGTAAATACATACATATTATAGATAAATTACACCCAGACACAGAACAAACAATCATGCTCATTACACATAGATTTGTCCTGGGTGGGAATCGAACCCACGACCTCCGGCTTAGCAGTCAGGGTCACTAACCACTAGGCCAACAGGCCAGTCAATAATGATAGTAATAATAAAATAATGAATAGTAATGAATAAATCAGATATGAAAGTAATATTGTAACCCTATACATATTTTGTAATTTATGTAATGTCATGCTGTATGGTTCTTTTCTTTACATTTTGTAATAATATGTGGTGCGCAATAAAGTATACTCTATTTTATTTCTATCTATTTTTAGTTTTTTATAATGATGACATTTTTTAATTCATACTAAATAAAACAATACCAACAACACACAATTATATAACTTTCGACTTATCTACAAATTAACAACACTATCAACAAAAATATAAATGGTATCTAATAACATACGAATGAAACAAATTAGTGCGCGCATCGGAAACCGATTAATGACTGATCGAACCTCGATTAAGGACTAATGGCTTAAAATTATATTCGGAACTTAGTCGTGCATGTACGGAACACATGTACTCAGAACTAGTTTGAGGAAATCGGAGATACGTGGCTATGATTTAATATTTAATGTAGGGTAACGCGGTCTGATAAATCTTAATAAACTATTTGGGCTTAAAGTACGATTTTATGCTTGCTCTGAATTAAGTTGTGTAAATTAAGTACGATTTAAGTTTGGAATCAGTATAAAATGTTGTTGTCTTCCATTTTGTTCTATCTTACTTGCCGTCTTTTTCATGACATTTCTCAATTTATCAAACTTTTCTTTAGACTACTCCTCATTGTCCATTTTATAAGCATCATTAATTTAAGCACGATATTAAAATAAAACACAATCATTTTTCTAAGTATTTTATAAAACACTTTGTCACTTTTTCTTAAATCATATTTTAGACACTAATTCAAATTTCAGTATTACAATCAATTTATTTTTGCTATAGCATTAACAAACTGACATTATTACGAGTACCTTTCTTTTGGAACTAAGATCTAATGTTGTATAAAATTTTATCCACATTTATGGTTACGAATGGTAGCATTTTAATCTTTGACAATAATATTGTATTTTCCTTATATTGAACAAATAACATAAGGACAATTAAAACTCGGCTCCAAATCCCATCATGCTTGAGATCAACACATCACACCGGGTCCTATAACCGGATTACTCAAAGGGACGTCTCTGTCCGACGTTGTGATCACATAAAATGGTTAAACCCATTCTTGTGTTACAACGATACGGAAAACGTATTTTTGTTGGCTTTACGGTGATGATTTAAGTAAATATAATTTTTGTTTGTTGTTTCTACCTTTTGTTATCTGTTTAAAATGTGACGTTTATTGTGTTAGGTTTAAGGTTTATTTTGAAAGGTCAAATTTGGGTGATATCATGACAATTATTATTAGATAACATAAAATCTTTTATTCCCGAAGGAGTAGGTTTTTTTTTATTTTTTTTATTTTTATCCAAATCTTGCGAATACATAAATATTGTACTTTGCCACCACAAAAACCCCATGGATTTATCTGTTGGGTGGCGAGTCGTTTACTTATAGGTACATATCTAAATCGTTAACCTTAATTTTAGATTTACATATTTTTTAAATAATGACATCTACATTTATGTTTAAACGCTTTAGCTCCTTTTTTATACATTGTTTGCAGCTCTTCTGTAAGTTTATTTAAATATAAGGGCACCAAATACTGAGCAACTCTTGTACCGTACACATTGTTGTATTTTGGTAGAATATATTTATTTTTATATGTGATGGATCTCAGAGAGTCCGGCCTTATCTTTTCAGTAATCATCTCAGACCTATTCACTTCAACAAGAGTGAGAAATTGTACCTTATTATACACATTCATAACATTACAGTATTTAAAAAGGTCGTCGTAATTGTTAGCGAGTTTGCGTTTTATGTGTTTTGGAACTATAGTTTTTAGAATTCTTAATTGTAAATTGTAAATTTCTGCCAAGTATGTGTGGTAAGTACGGCCATAGCTACTGAGTCCGTAGCTAATTACCGAGTCCGCTAGCGCCATGTACAACATTCTTAACGTTTTATATGGCAACTTGTACTTTAATATGCTAAGTTTCCCTAGTACAGACCTTAACTTGTTACAAACATAATTTTTGTGTGGACCCCAACAAAAACGGCTATCAACCACAAGCCCAATATATGTATGTTGATCAACTACTTCCAATACAGGACAAGTGCAATGCCGAGGCGAATTGTGGAGACAGGAATGCTCATGAGCAATGACGGATGGAATCGTGGAGGTTTTATTATGCGATGAGTGAATAGTATAAATAGTGTAGAAAGTAGAAGTGTATAACTCAACCTTAAATAAAAATGTTGTTCTTTAATTTCTTGAGGTTTATTTTAATTGCTAACTGTGGCAGACGAACCAACAGCCTACCTAATGGTAAATGGTAACTGACGCTGATGGAAGTTCTTTGCTCAACTCTATAGGTGCATAGGTTATAAGCATTGTCAACCTGTCAAAGTTATGTGATGCAGAGATAAAGGTACTAAATCAAGCAGTATATCAATAGATGCAAATATTGCATTTTCTTCATCAATACATCAATCATCAATCAAACTTGTTTTTCCTACCTTCAAACCGCAAAAAAAAACTAAATTATCACAAAATTATGTATTTACATTAATCTTACGACGCACTAGACATTCATAGAAAGGTATACCTCAAAGCATCTTCTGGGTCTTATTCAGGTGTGAGTTAACTGCATGTAATTATACTCGACAACCGTCAAGGGACATGTAGATTTGTAAATCCTACTTGTTTATCTGAAGAAAAACTCAACAAAACATTCGGGTGGAATACTAATCTGTTTCTTTACCTGATTCGAATTTGTTTGTGAGTTTCGTAATGGATACCTTGTTGGTAACAATCGCTATATCGTTTAGCCCGAGTTTCTGTTGTATTTTAGATTGTGAACGATATATTTGCTCTGTTTTATTAGTTTTTTATCTTCTGTTTTTGTTGGTCTTTGTTACTTTATGGGTTGAAACTTTTTTCAATGTTAGATTTTACTTCTGTGGTTTTTCTTTTTAAGGATTTTTATCTTAGTAAAATATTATTAGAATATATTTTTTCTTTTTCGCTACCGTTTCTCTGATGATGCGATACTCAAAAATAGCTTGAGGAAATTATCTACGAAGGTTTTTTTCATAATTCTTATTTTTCAGTAGTTCTTCAATTTTTTTTGTATTTTTGTGTAATGGTTTTAGTTTAGGTCAGAAAAGTTCTAGTAATTTGCGACCACAAACTGGAAAATGGTACGTGGACAAATCAGAAGCGACTTAGGACTGGTCAAAAAGGCAATATTTAGGGAAGGTGGATGAGAAATGATGATAATGATTATTATTTTTATAGGAAAATTTCTTCAAGTTCTTAGAATTTTGAGTCTATTACTAGCATATTAAGTCATGCAGTAAACATATTAGTTGTTCCATCGTTTTTATTATCATTATTATTTTCTCGATACTTTATTAACGTAACTACGAAC
Source organism: Parascotia fuliginaria (assembly GCA_963082885.1). Taxonomy (NCBI): domain Eukaryota; kingdom Metazoa; phylum Arthropoda; class Insecta; order Lepidoptera; family Erebidae; genus Parascotia; species Parascotia fuliginaria. The sequence continues at coordinate 10,899,472 of OY720194.1, read as the reverse complement.
TAATTAATGATAAATCGATTACATAAAATTTTACGATGTCATTAACAAGCAAAAATGCTTCTAATTATTGCGCAGAACTATAATGAAAAGGAGTTAATTATCAGTATTTTAATATTAATAGCCTATTGTTAGGTTTTATAGCCTGTTTTTATTGTATTTTAATTGGGTAAGTGGTGGCCTAGCGGTTAAAGCACTTGCTTCATATGCACGAGGTGGTTCGAAACCGAGCTAGTACCAATATGAACTTTCAAATTTATTATGTAGGAACTTTCTCAATAAACACAAACTTCAACTTATCCCTAAACCCGGTTCTACGAAATATTTTGAATATTTCAGATACAAAATAGAATCAATGACAAAGTTAATATGCTGACATCTCTTATCTATCTTATACTATTATATAAAACGAAAGAGTTTGTTTGTTTGATTGAAAGCGCTACTCTCTGGAACTATCAGTCAGATTTGAAAAGTTCTTTTTGCTTATGATAGCCTAGTTCTCGGGGTAGGATATAGGCTATGTAACATCACGCTACTGGTGACGGGAGCAGAGCAGTAAGCAAAGACATGTAATTTATCTAACTTCTTCTGAACCACGAAAAGAATTTTAATACAGTTTTCATAGAATTTCATACAGAACGTTTATATTATATCTACAATTATAATGGGTTGCTAGATATAAATGAACAACCATAATACGATAAAAAATGTAAATCAACCAAATCTACAGTCAACATTGTTCACAAAATAATAAAGGGTTTCAAATAATTATGCTCCAAGGTCAAGGTCAACGAAGTTTTGATGCATGCTCTGCTGTTTTTTAGTGTTCTGTATTTCAAGAGGCAAAACGGAACCCTTTTAGGATTACTTTGTTGTCCGTCTGTTTGGAGGTCTGTCAAGACCTTTTTCTCAGTAACACGAGAAAAATAACGTAGTTATCAAGCTGAAATTTTGTCTGCAACCTTTTAAAGCTGTGAAAAAATCAAATGTCATTATGGCCTTTCATGTTATTTGTATTATAATAATATTCTACCACATGTACACAGCGCCATTTAGCCCCAAATTAAGCAATTATATTTGCTTGTGTTATAGGTACTAAAGAACTGATATACTACTTATATACATTTTTTTTTGTAAATACATACATATTAGAGTTAAAAAACACCCAGACACAGAACAAACAATCATGCTTATCACACAAAGATTTGTCCTGGGTGGGAATCGAACCCACGAAGTCAAATATACAACTATGTATTGACTACAAGTTTGTACGAAACCGCAGGTACGCGGGTCCGACTCGCACTTAACCAGTTTTTTTTTAATTAAACAACATCTGTACCCAGATTGCGATGCCGGGTGTTTTATTCCTAAAATTATTTATTACTCTGTTAGAAATTAATTTTACTTTTATTTATGATTTTGCCTTTTTTGTCTCATGCGGAGTTTTTGTGCGAGTCTGTTATTTTTTATGATATGTATTTTTGTTGTCTGGGTTAATATTCTGATCTTTTATGTATTGCAATTTTTGCAGAGTACCTATACCTACCTCAAGAAATATTATTAATATATTATTTTTTAATAAGCACTTTAGATACCACGTTAAGCTGTGAAACTTTTATGACTAATATTAATTACATACATATTTAGCCATTTCTTGTTCTAAAATTTTGGTTCCGTTTAATCGTTAGTTAAATTTACCTATACTCAAGTTAGATGGTAACCAATTTTTTAAAAAACTTTGGGCTTGAATTGCTCCATTTACTTCATAAAAACAACTGATGCTCACTAAAAGTATTTTTTCCCACTGCAGGGCAAAGGCCTTTTCTCATATAGAGAAGGCATGAGCATTAATCACCACGCTTGCTTAAGATGGATTGGCAAATTGATTTCTTTTCAGTAAAATAATTATTTTAAATAATGCTATATATTATTATAATATATGCATAATCATATTGACGCTATGCATTATGTATAATGACACTATCCCATTTTAACTTGAAGCCAAAAGTGGCTAAGAATTTCCTTAAGAGATACCACTACATAGTAGGATAATTTCACTCCACTATCTTTATAACTTCCGTGTTTAAAAATGGGACATTTATGGCTTTGTTGATGATAGCTATAAAATTTTTAAGTGTCACCACATCAGTCAGCGGTAACGATGAATTTTCTATTATTACTAGTTTAATGAGGTTTAAAGTAAAAAAATAAATTAAAAATATTCAGTACCCACATAATATGTTTTGTAAGCACAAGGTCGTAGGTTCAAATTTTTTTTTTTTTTTTTTTATTGCCTATAGTGGCAGACGAGCCAACAGCCCACCTGATGGTAAGTGGAAACTGTCGCTCATAGACTTCTGCAATGCCAGGGGCTCTGCGAAGCCGCTGCCTACTGTGATATTAATGCTCTCTTTAAACCTCGTTTGAAGAAGGACATGTCATAGCGCTCGGGAAACACCGCAGCTGGTAGTTCGTTCCAGAGCCTGCACGTACGTGGGAGAAATGAACGCTGAAAACGAACCGTGCTAGACGAGATCGTGTCCAGGTAGTATGGATGAACTTTGCTGCGATGTCGAGTGGTGCGATGATAGAAAGGAGACGATGGCACCAAGTCAAACAGTTCCTCAGAGCACTCCCCGTTGAACATACGATAGAGCACGCATAGAGAGCCAAAGTCCCTCCGCTGCTCCAGTGACTCCAATTTGTCTGTGAGATTGGGATCATCGACGATTCGAACAGCTCGCCGTTGGAGGGAGTCAAGTGGGTCAAGCTGGTATTTGGGGGCTCCTGCCCACAGGTGAGAACAGTACTCCACGTGCGGTCGGACTTGTGCTTTGTATAGCACAAGCCGTTGAGATGACGTAAAGTACCGTCTGGCTCTGTTCAGGACGCCCAGCTTTTTGCTCGCCAGTTTGGCTTTGTCTTCCAAATGACTCCCAAATTGGACCTTGCTGGATATTTGAACGCCGAGGATCCCAATGTCATCGGAGGTACGGAGAGAAACTCCTTGGAACTGAGGCGCCATAACAAAAGGGTACTTCTTCGCAGTGAACGCGCATACTTGTGTCTTCGTGGGGTTGAAATGAACTAAGTTTTTCTCACCCCATTCGAGAGCCCGCCCGAGAGAGCCCTCAACTTCAAACACAAGTTGTAACCGTCTCTCATGCACGGAGCTCCGAGGGACATTCTGTTGGCTAGTGTACCGCGCGTCACCCGTGCTGTCATCTGCATAGCAATGCATGTTCTCAATGGTTAACATGTCATTGATATGCAGAATAAACAGCGTTGGGGAAAGCACTGAGCCTTGTGGTACGCCAGCATTAACCATCATGGTATCGGAGCAAGCACCATCAACAACGACCCTAATGCTCCGACCATCCAGGAAGCTGGCGATCCATCTGCAGAGTCCCTCGGGGATTCCATAGGATGCTAGCTTCGATAGAAGTGCTTTGTGCCAGACCCTGTCAAACGCCTTGGCAATATCAAGGCTGACAGCCAGAGCTTCACCCTTGCCCTCCAAGGCTTCTGCCCAACGGTGTGTGAGGTACACGAGAAGATCACCAGCTGACCGACCGTTACGGAAACCGTACTGGCGGTCGCTTATCAGCTGGTGCTCCTCAAGGTACCTCAGGAGTTGGGAGTTGATAACTCGTTCCAGAACCTTGGACAGCAAGGATGTTATCGCTATCGGTCTGTAGTTTGACGGGTCCGACCGGTCACCCTTTTTAGGGATCGGGTGGACGTTAGCTACCTTCCACGAAGATGGAACCCTATTAGCGGTATATGAGAGACGATAAAGGCGCGTTAAAACGGGAGTCAACTCAGGGGCGCACGTCTTCAGAACCACTGCGGGGACGCCATCTGGTCCACTCGACTTGTTGACATCTAGGAGCCTGAGCTCTCGCCTGACCGCGCGTTGAGTGATGCGGATTTCCGGCATTGAGCTTTCACACCGCGAGATGTTGGGTGGTGTGACTCCCCCGTCGTCTAGAGTCGAGTTCGAGGCAAAGAATTGGCCTAAAGTGTCAGCCTTTTCCTTTGCACTATGGACCAGTATGTCGTCTTGTTTGCGCAGTGGCGGGAGATTGGACGAGCAGAAGTTGCCTTGGGCAGCCTTGGCGAGAGACCAGAATGCACGGCTCCCTGAAGGATAGCTTTCTAGCCTCTCGCCAATTCTGGCAACGTGTTCTGCTTTGGCCTCAGCGATAACCTTCTTGTTGAATCTGGAAGCGGCATTGAACTTACGCTTCTCTTCCCTGACCCGCGGGTCCTGGCGTTGCCTAGCACTGTTCCAGGCCCTATATGCGGACTGCTTAAGGTGCGTCGCCTGCCTGCAGGTTTTGTTAAACCAGGGGCGACTGCGACCGCCGACCGGAATTTTTGCGTTGGGGATGAATAATTCCATCCCCTGAAGCACCGTATCGGTAATGCAGTCCGCACATGTGTCGGGATTTCCGGAGGAGAAGCAAAGCCGCTTCCATGGGTAGGACGCGAAAAATTCACGAAGCCCATCCCAATCTGCTGAGCTATATCGCCAGACTCTGCGAGACCCGGTTGCCGAAGAGCGATCGGGTCTCACAACAGGGGCTTTACTACGGATAAGGCAGTGGTCAGATGATCCGAGTGGAGCATCGACCACTACCCCATAGCCGTTTGGGTGAGTAGTCAGCAGAAGATCCAACAAAGAAGGTTCATGACCCTCAACGTCTGGAATGCGGGTGGGCTGCATTACCAGTTGAGAGAGGCCATAGGCCGAGGCCATATTGAAGACAGTTCTGCCCGGGAGGTCAGTGGTCCGGGACCCCAGCCATTCTTTATGGTGAACGTTGAAATCACCTAGGACCACCACTTTCGCAGACGGATGCTGTTCCAATATTTGGTCAATCCCCCCTTGGACGTTCTCGGTTATTTGGGTGACTCCCATATCACTGGCCGGAGACCTGTAAAGGCACGAGTAGATTCGGGTAAGACCCCCATGGTCTACCCGCAGCCATAATAATGATAGGTCCCGGCGTTCGAGGGCCCGAAGGCGGCGACAGCAGATATCACCCCGTACGAAAACGCACACCCCAGCCTTCCGGTGGAAAGCATGTTCCAGCTCGTAGCCGGGGTATTTAAGGTACGATATATCGTCCGGGGTACATATCTGCGTCTCCGTTAAAAAGAGCAAGGCAGGCCGCGCCGACTCAAGGTGTTGATGGACGGCGTCGAGATTACTGTGAAGACCCCTGATATTGCAGAAATCCATTGTAAATGTGGATTTGGTGTCCGCCGTAGATACGTTGCTCTTTCTCTTTCTTGTGGCCATGGTTTGTAGAGAGAGTGGGGGTGAGGTGTAATTTGGGAGGCGAAGTCAAGGTGATACCCAAAGAAAGAGCGGTGTGTTGGACCCGACCAATCCGTGAGTTGAGTGAAAAGCTGACGCGGGGCACGGAAGGGCCCCCGATGCCCCCCCGCTCACAACCGCCGGGATCCACTCCGGTCTCCCATTCCGGCACAACGGCTATGAGACGGGATTTTCGCCAGCTGGCGGGACAGCCTCCCGTGCGGGATACACACGGGTTCGGGTCCCCTACTGACTGGCAGGTGGCCGACGGATAACCATTCCCATCGGGTCTCCCTGGACCCCGCGTCAACTCGTCACGCTCAACGAACAGGCCAAGACTTTTACCACCGCACGTCTCAAGCATCACCAAAACTTCGCCACCCAATTGGGAAAGGAAATAGGAACACAGGAACGGCTGTTTCCCCCTTCGTACGAAACACAGCTGAGCTGCTATTACGGCCGAAATAGGTAGAATTGTGGTACCAACCCGTGCGGGTCTAGGTTAGACCCTACCACTATAGTCAGGAGAGGGAAGGAAAGACGGGGACTTCATATCGCGGATGTATAGGTGTACGATAATGAAGGCTCGAGGTGCCGGGGGCGCGTACCCGTATCTCCCGAAAAGCAACCGGACAGGTTGCAATCCAGTCGATTCTCTGACAGAAAAATCCGGATAAGTACCAATAGTTTTCAAACTCATATGTACATTCTTCGTTTATCTTGGACATTATTAATTTACAGTGAAGGAAAACATCGTGACGAACTCTGGTCTAATAAAAAAAGTCTGAAATTGTCAATCTGCATTGACCGTGGCTGGTGATCAATACCCATACTCATGTCTTCTCTGTGTGTGACACCTATCTATATAAATAATTGTTATGATAGTGACTTATGTTTAAACTAAATTTAAAAATTAATAAGGTATTTAACATACTGTACCTAATTTTTATGCTTCAATGCAAAACATAGATGGACACGCTTTATAATTATTGTACATCCCATGCATTACCTATGTTTAAAAATAAAAAAACTCATTTTCATTTTTTTTTTAATAGAGGCCTTACTCTGCAATGAAATAATAACAAGCTGGCATAATAATAAGTTCTCATAAATATACCCAAATTAAAAAGACACAAATGACATTAATAAAAAAACAAATATAGGACGGAAAAGGGACCTTTCTGTTCTAAATTTTATATTAAAAGAATCTAAAAAAGAACATTTCTAATATTAAAGAATGTCATTCTCTTGGGCGTCCACACAGTAACTAACACTAATGTTAATCTGCTCCAGAAATTCCCACAAGATTCATAGAAATAATACGAGCCAATTAAACCAATGTTCCAACTAGAAGTAACAAGCTTTGCAACGTTGCCCGACTTTGTAATGAACTAGGAATTATTGTCGATAAAATGAATAATTTAAGTATGAAAAAGCTAATATCTGCTGGTTAGTGTTCAACCTAGTGTCAGGATTGGTTCAGGTCGAATTTTATCAACATGGTAACAGCCGGGACCGATTTTAAACGTGACTTCCGAAGCACGGTGACGCTCAGATCAAATACCACCGGTCACCCATCCATGAGCCAGCCGTACTTTATGTTGCTTAAAAGAGCTATGAGCGTCTTAATAATTAAAGTGTATGCAGAGTTAAAGGAAAAGGAGAGGATAAAAGTATATTGTGTTCTTTAGTGAAAATTAGGAGACACATGTTTTTCTTTCAATATCAATTAAGATTCATTATTAACGTGACTGTTAAGTTTGGTATGGTGACCACGCTGCATGAATATTCCTTTCGAGAAACATAATTTCATATGAAAATTTGACCTAATTATTTTTTTTTTGTAAAAATTGAGTCTTTGAATGATAACTCGTAAAAAAACTGAATGGTTATTGAAAATCAACCCGTATAGCTAACAATTTGTTACAACAAATAGCATTTCAGATTAGTATTACGTATCAATGTTGGGCGTATTCCATCACCTAAAAAAAGTTTTAAAAAAGTATGCACCACTTTGTCGTATAATATAATATTTTCGTCAACCAATTAGTAATGTCCTAGTATTACACAAGAAAATGGCAATGATCATCCAGGGCAATTCATTGAACAAGCAAATGTTAAAGGATGCCCCTATAATTAATTGCGTGCTACCTGAACAAATCCTAATATTAGGTTTACCACTAACCACTAGATATGAAGTTCAAAAAAGTTTGAAATTGAAAATCCGCCTTGAGCAAGCGTGGCGATCAATACTCATGTCTTCTCTGTATGAAATGCTCTTGCCATGCTATGAGACAGAAATAGGCTGGTGTTTTGTTAAGTTTTATATATAACTGCTAGATTTTTATAGAAGCAACAGTCTAAGAACTCTATAAATTAGTTCTAACTCCAAAGTAATGTTCCTCAGTTAATAGAAGAACATAATAATATTTATTGTGAACAAGTTACAATTTGGAATAAGCCCAAACAGAGAATACTATTCTAGGACAAAACTTAAAATATATGAGATAAAAATAAAGTTATAGTTACGACCACTGCGGTAGAATAAAGGATTTGCAAGTTTTCTTAATTTAGCAAAGAAATTTAAAACCAGCAGAATACTGCGTCACATTTTAGTTGCAAATGTTTTGGCTAAAAGGTACTATAAGTCTTACTTATGTTAGATGTATAAAATAGTTCCGTAGAGTAAAACAGAATATACCTGAAATATATCGCATCCACAGAGGAAAACCGATGGAAGAAATTTTTTTTTTTTTTTTTTTTTTTTCTACCACATTCACACAGCGCCATCTAGCCCCAAATTAAGCAATTATATTAGCAGTCAGGGTCACTAACCACTAGACCAACAGGCCAGTCCTGGCTGGCTGGCTTTTAGTATGATGGTCATCACTTTTGGATTCCACTGACTGCTTACCATCAGGCAGAGTGGAGTCACTTTCGTAGGCAATTTCCCTTCCTTCCCTATTTCTCACCTCCCTCAATTCCCTCACCTACCCTAATCCCTTTATGGTAAGCAGCGTCTTTGCAGAGTCCCTGGCATTGCTGCTAAAGCCAGAGACTCTGAGTCCTCCATTAATAACATACTGGAATGTCTAGTTTAAACTGCATAACAGTGGTGAAATAAAAAAGAAATCAATTGATATTGAGAAAACTTTGATAAATTCGAACATTGGCAAACTGCCAGCATTTTAAGCTGAATTGTATTACGGTTTTCGTTGAAAATATTGTAAAGAAATTTTTGTTTTAGAGTTAAGTAACAAGATGAATTTATACACGTACTTGCTAACAATGGCAGAAGTATCATTAGCGTATTATCATTAGCAAAAAAGTCGTAATGTTTTAGTTGGTAAAGTACTTTTTTAAGCACGAGGTTATATGTTTAAACTTGAGTGAGTACGAGTAGATTCTACTACAACTTTGTATATATTGTGTAAATGTAAAGCACTAAGTTTACGTCAAAGTTATACTATACCAGAGACACGGTGAATGGAAACATCGTGAGGACAAAATATTAAATTTGCTGATCTCAATACATATCCACAAATCTTTAGCCATGATATTTATGAAAATGTTCTAGAATCTAAGTGTACCATGATGAAGGGCTTTAATAATCCATGGATATAAAAGCGGGCTTCTCGTCAACTCTTAAACAGTCAACAGTGAATCACCAAATTTAACTTCAAATCATAAATCTGCTACGAACACTAACAAAACCAACAGCTACCTGCCCTAAATACCTACTTGTTGAATTCCGGGAGTCGAAATGACAATCGTTCCGTTTAAATAATTAATTGGTCACAACGGTAGGACTGGCCGCTGGTGTCCAATTGTACACAATGAGGTTTTTACCTGCAACTTGTAAGCTTTTACAAATGAAATCTTACATTTTGTGTTACGAATTTGGTGGTAAACTAGCATACTTTATCCCTTATTAGTATTCTAGCTATTTTAAACTAAACGTTCATCATCATCAACAGCCTACGGCAGTCCAGTGCTGGACATAGGCCTCTCCCAAGGCGTGCCATCTTGCCCGATTTACGGCTGCTTGCATCCAATTTCTGCCAGCCTCGATGTAAATCGTCGCTCCATCAAGCGGTGAGAGGTCTCACTCTACGTTTCCCTGTACACCTTTCGGCTCCAGCTATTGTCGAATCGGCAACAAATATGACCAGGCCATTGCCACCTCAGAGTGCTAATTTGGAGAGCTATCATTAACTTTGTTTAAATGAACGTTATTACTTAATATATTTTAACACGTTCAAAAAGTTCACAATCATGAAGTAGTTCATAACCATCAAGGGAAGTAATTTTAGTAAATTAATATAAAAAACTATTTTTCTATCACAACTAATAAATCGAATTCTATTATATCAAAATCTTGCACGTCCCAAGTCTCAACTAAGATCCTTTGCTAAACCAAGCCAAGTGTATTCAGAGTATGTTGAAAGCTGTGAATTTCTTTACGCGGGTCGTAGGTAACGAGGTGAAATACAAAGACCATTATGAACTACACACGTATGCGAAGTGTATTGAATACGGCAAGAAACTTCTTACAAATCGTAGTGTACCGATTGGTATGCTGCGTTTAAACGTAGCTTACAACTTGCTTGAACAGGCTTAATTTTATTTATCTAGGTGAGCAACTTGCTTCATGAGCAACTGCTACTAGAAGTACAATAACAATAATTATAAAAATAAAATATCCAGTGGTTAGTGGTCAACTTAGATAGAGGCACCGACTTGACCGACTGTAATCAATTTAGTAACAACCGGGACCGTCTTTTACGTGTTTTCCGAAGCAAATACTAAGCGGTCACCCATCCATGGGCCGGTCGCACTCTAAGTTACTTAACTCGCTAATCGTTTACCGATCACTGAGCGCCTCACAATAAATATTACTACACCTATAGTTTTAGTATCGTAATAGCTCGGTTGTAATTTTTTTTGGCATTGTTTTTGCTATACTGGAAGAACACAGTCAAATTATTTCACTTCAGGCTGCACTTAACAATAAGTGGGTCATTAAACATTAAATTTGATTGCTGTCTATAAAAAAGGCAGTCCCTCTTTAGTTGTGAAGCAGGTTACTGCTTCTTTTTTGTTCGATTCCTCAAACACAGAAGTTATCCTAGAGGTGTTTCGTAAAAGAGCGTCTATTTATTTTGTTATTTACTACTCTTCTTATTTGAACTAGAAAATTGGTACTGTCAGAAGTGAAGTGTATTTAGGAAGTGAGGACACAAAATTTGAAAATTTCACAATATTAATTGCCCTGTTCTGAAATTTCAACCTGTTGTATAAAGCGATGTAAGTTTCTCAAATTTATTTTGTTTGCCGTTCCATCTTGTAATACCAACAGTGTAAACGTCCCAATTAAGCAGCTTCATTATCTCAAGTCGCTAATTATTTTCATTATTCAGTGGCAGTTAGATTGTTTAAACAGTTTGCTACACTGAGAGCTTTTGAAATAGTATAATGGCTGTTTGCTAAGTTAATAGACAAAAATCATCATCAATAATATAAATATGTTTGTGAAAGTTTAAACCAAGCTGTAGGAATATAAACCCGTTTTGAATACCCTTAATTTATTATTTTTAGTGAGTAATACTTTTCTCGGCCAAACTATTCTGAAATCAGCACAGATTACTATAAAACATGATATAAAATATGGAGATCCATCTGCTTTTTCGGTTCTATTCTTTGTCTTTTTCTCATTTTCTATAACCAAAAAGGCATTCAAGAGTAATACATTTAGTATTTTGTTAGCTAGCTTTTCCATCAAACCATAACTTGTGGTACAGCGCTGTCATGCACGTAATATAAACTTTTCCAATTAGGGCGATTTCATACCAGCACGTTTATCATCCATCATAAAGTTATCTATACCAATGTGTACTGTTCTTTATGCTATTGTACAGTTATTAAACAAAATAAATTTGCAATTATAATTGCCTGCAGTTTAATCTTAAAAGTGCTGGTAGTTGCCTGTCTTCGTTTTATTTCAGTCGTAATTTTGTTATATGAGCGAAATATCTCCAAAACGAAACTGTTTGTTGAAATTTCTGTAGTGTTTTCTATTACTTAAACAAAATGACTTAACTCTGCTTAATGGTCCGCAGTTAGTGGTGAAGACCATCATAATTAAAATTGTGGCTGTTTTTTATCTGATTCATAAAACAAAAAAAAAATAGTACAAATAATGAACAAGTCAACTTGACTACAAATTATACTAAACGCAGCATAATTTAAAATTCAACTAAAGTCCAGTTACTCTAGAGAACGCTGCGATCACTCACACTGTCAGCATACAAACGAACGTTTTCGTAGCGTTTGACGAATTGGATGTAGACTCCCAACAATGGTACAGTCGTTCAATGCCAGTATTAGAGTGACTGATTTTCTTTGAATTTGTTTTGGAAAAGCGATTTTCGTGATCCAATAGAAGGACGTTTTACTTGCACTGTTTTCTATTGACATTTTCAAGTGGTCATAGTACCTTTTCAAGTTGATTACATATCGTAAAGGAAGCATTGAACAGCGTTGAGACGAAAATAAATCTATTGTGAAAATAACACATTTGGTTGATATTTTTATAATTATAATTGATTTGTTTCTACTGAGATTGAATGACACAGTCTTTTGTGAAATTGATGAGGATAAAATTTTAATACAAAGTATTTATTTGGAAAAACATTTTTAAATGCAACTTTGGACACATGCAGAATACGGCCCGCCTGATGGTAAGGGAAAACTGTAACCTGTAGAGAAGACTATGTTTTCCAAGCATCGCAGAAGTACTGAAGACTGGACCACGGAGAGGATGAGGAAGGAAAAGGGAAAAGAAAGAGGACCAAGGGGGTATTTCTTTTAACTTCTATGAACACAGAGTCACAGTGATGGACAAATGTGTGGAATTGACTTTGCATTCGTAATGTAGACCAGAAAAGTGTCTGGTTTTGATACCTCAACATCTTTTTTCAGAAATAATAATAAGAATTTGGACAAGGATAAAGTTTAGTTCGTAAAAATAAATTACGAGTTAAATTCTTTCCGGACAGGTCAAGGTCAAGTAACCTTTCTAATCTTGTTTATTTTTAGGGTTATTTCTTTTAAATATTCACTCTATTATTCATTTATAAATATTAATTTATAAATAATTAAGAAAACATTCTATAAAAAGAGGCATTCGCTCAGCAATGAAATAGATTAGGTTTTATATTTGCATTTTAATTTTACATTTCGTAGAGATAGGTGGTTTAATGCAAGAGCTGTTAAAGCTTCTCACAGGGTGAAGAAGATCTGTGTTTGGTAGTGAATGTCGATATTATTTTTATTATTATTTTGGTTAAACAAACAAACATTATTTTTATATCACTTTGGTCTTAAGACACCCTCTGCTGTACATAAGCTTTCAAAAACATCAACCTTTTCACGGGACATTAGGACTTCCTTACCGCCTTCAGCGATAATTTAATCGCCACAACTATTTTATGATTAAAACGAAATATATACGAAAGATAGGATAATAAACTTGTCACGTTCTAACTCAGTATAATACTTAACATAACTGATTCCAACTGTACGTTTTTAAACTTTTAACAAGTCATTCTAAACGAAATTTATAGTAAGCGTTCCTAAAAATTACGTTAAAAATTAATCTTATATGCAAAACAGGATCCCAAAGACTAATTTAATTGCTTCTAAAATTACCTTCGTCGAGTTAAACGTAGCTTCGACTACAGTTCTAGCATTTAAACTAGAAATATATGTTCTAACTATTTAACTCGAATCCCTCCTATCTTCTAGTTAAAGTAGTGCTAGAGTTAAACACTCTGAATAAAAATTGTTGAAATTGTCTAAGAAGAGTTAAAATTTTAATTAAACTGTTGATTATTTAATAGCTATCGGTGTCTAAGTAAACTTAAGTACATAATAGCGGGTTAGGAGACATATACTACGACCTTATAACGCCAGCTTTGTTTGATATAAGGGGGCAAGAATGTTGCTGTTTAAGGAACACAAAATTTAAGAAAGATAATTGAGTATATATCTAAGGATTAAATCCGAGACTTGATAGTCCTGACATAGAACTACTATACCACCAACGTAATGAGGGTGTTTAGGAAAATTTTCGCCACCAGTTAACGGCACTTCAACTGTCACATTGGGCCAATCAGGGTTTAACTTTCAAAAAAGCGCTTGACAGCTAGACCTAATGCATCGGTGCTGCCCTCTCGTGGGCTCCATTTTACAAAACCCTCTCAGCAATTTTCTTTAGTCCATATGCACGTGAATTATCTATTTTGTAAAAACATTAAAATTGCCGAAATGAACACTGAAAAATATTTGTTTTGATAGCGCTGTCAAAATGGAAGACCTTTTACCAAAGTGGCGCCAACTGGTGGCGGAAATTTTTCTAAACATCCTCATTGTTAGATATTAAACGTATTAACGGTTTTAATGTAGACATTATTTTTTTAATTTTGTTACTACTTCATCAAGAGCAAACATGATAATTAATGCTCATGTCTTCTCTGTATGAGAAGAGGCATTCATCTTGTGGTAGCTGATATTATTATAATTCACAATCTTTTTACATGCAATTTTTCTAATATATAGGGATCTGTCAGTGACATTTTATAGATTACTATTCCATTCAATTATCTTAATTGGGAAATCGTGTTTGTCGTTCCGTTCTTTCACGTCCAAAAGGCAACAGATTGACGTGTCTTTTGTTATACATGCGTGAGATAAAAGATTTTTTCTTTTGTTATATTATCTGTAATTCTAAGTACGTTTGTCGCACCAGTGACAGCCGTAGATAGAAAAATTTTGTTCTCAAAATGAACACTAGGGACGCTGATTATTTATTTGCTAATTTTTCATTGCTGGTGGTGGCGCTAACTTGTAATGGCCTTCCTTGTGGTAAGTGGTTACCACCGTTCAAAGCACCACGAGTACAGTTCGCTACTACATTACTACGATGACTAAAGGTCTGCAAACGTCTTGCAAACATTGGATATAAAGAACTAGGTGCGTGAGTGTGTGTTTGTTACCACTCAGCGTCTACACGGCTGAACCAAAAATTAGTATGTATATAGATTCGATGTCGGAGTCAGAAATAGGATACTTTTTAATCTAAAAATCGGTCTGGTTGCCGAGTTACTAAACCATTTGCCACGCGGGCGAAGCCGCAGGGTGCAGCTAGTAAATAATATAATCGGTGTACCGTAGTAGAACTTTGTTGGCTACGTCATAAATCGGATCAGATTTACCGAAGTTACAGTAGGTATTATTTTTCAGACTAGTGATTCGCATCTGTCTGTGGATCGCCGGAGACCCAATAAGCTCCTCGGTACTCTTTCTTTGGCATCGTTTCATAAGGCTAAGAGAACCTAACAATATCTTTATATTGAGATTACTACCACTGTACTTCCTATTAATATTAATAATGTATGTATGTGTGTGTGCGTGTGTGTCTGTGTGTGTGTGTATGTGTATGTTTGTTACCACTCAAAGCCTAAACTGCTGTACCTATTTCGTTAAAAATTGGTATGTTGATATATTTGGTACCGGAGACGGAGATAGACTACCTTCTATTCCAAAAATCGGCCTGATTGGCGAGGGATACAATAAAACATATTTAAGCGCGGGCGAAGCTGTGGGGAGCAGCTAGTGTATTTATAAATATTAAAACACCTGAAAAGATACATTGCCACTATCACACAACTTTTACGATGGAGACCACAAGGCGAATTTTTCTTACATATATGAAATCATAAATAATATTGCACAATAACCTAAACGAAAACAATTTTAGTACAATCCACTTTCCCTAGAGGGCAGCACTAGTCCGGCAACGCAACCAGAATACGTACAAGCAATTTTTGTAGCGCTCTGACAGATTACACTCGTTTTAGCCGATTATAGAGTCGACACGTCGCCGTCGCCCCAGGAGTAGATGTTACATTACGAGATTGTTCAGCCGAATTATTGAGAATTATAGCACTTAGACTCCACAGGGAGTTATGAATCGTAAGTGCTTGTGGTAAAGTTCATTTTAGATAGAACGTTTTCATCATAAGACTTTCTTCCATTTGCTAGAATAGAATTAAACTGCTGAACAAAACACAGTCGATAATTGAATTGTTTGTATTTTGATAAATAATAAGTTATTTAGTAATTTAGTTTTGAATACATTCATCCAGTAGTTGGTTGTAAATTTTAATATCTATATATACTATTATAAAAAGCGGAAGAGTTTGTTTGTTTGAACGCGCTAATCTCTGAAACTAGCAGTCAGATTTGAAAAATTATTTTTGCGTGTGTTCGCCAATTTCTGAAGGAAGGTTATAGGATATGTAACATCACGCTATTGGCGACGGGAGCAAAGCAGTAAGCAAAAACGCGAGTGAAACTGCGCCATGAAACAAAGCCCTTTTTTAGCTTTTGTTTAATCTTGTTATTTTGCTTCTTCATTATGTATTATAATGTATGCTATCGTGTTCTTTACTATGTTGCTGATTGTAACAGTGGTACGTTATAGTTGCAGAGTTATTTTTTCAAAAAAAAAACAGTTAATTGCAATAATTTAGTTTTTACAACCACAACATAAGCACGCGAGATTTCTATCTTTTACAAAGCACTTATACTTCCACTTAAACATGCTGAACATTTTTTTCATATTTGTTTTTGGTTTTATATTTTACCAAGTCAGTTCATAAAACATAATGAAGAAAGAAAGAAACATTTATTTGGTGCAAGGTAATACATATTGTTATACATTATTACCAGCAGTTTAGTTTGCATAAATTTAAAATACACAATATTTGACTGGCCTGTTGGTCTAGTGGTTAGTGACCCTGACTGCTAAGTCGGAGGTCGTGGGTTCGATTTCCACCCAGGACAAACCTTTGTGTGATGAGCATAATTGTTTGTTCTGTGTCTGGGTCTGGATCTATAATATGTATGTATTTACAAAAAAAAAATGTATATAAGTAGTATATCAGTTGTTTAGTACCCATAACACAAGCAAATATAATTGCTTAATTTGGGGCTAGATGGCGCTGTGTGAATGTGGTACAATATTATTATTATTATTTCCTTTATTCATATTTTTCATATTTATTACATTTTCAAATATATACTTATAAAAACCAAAAATACACATTTAAAAATATAAAAAATAGATTACCACCGGAAACGAGACTATTATTATTACAATATATATACATTATCGTTATAAATATTATAAATAATAGCATATTTGTTATCCTGATGTTTAATTGTTTGTTGATGTTTATTATTACCAAGTTTCATTAAAATTATATAATATTCTGTAGTTTTTGCGTGAAAGATTAATAAACATCCATACAAACTTTCGCGTTTAGAAAAGTTATTATACCTATTAGTGTTAATATTTACAGCCTATCCTGCCTCACTGTAAGGCAGAAACCTTCTTGCTTGTGATTCAGCTATTTTAGAAAATCAGTCGTCAGCTCTGAGTTTTAATAAAGCCTATAATTAATAACGCTTTTGGAGTCTAGTTCTTTTAATAACAAGGGATTAGTACTAACCTGTACATTCAAGAAATTATAAATTACAAGCTGGCTTAAAGCCACTTTTTGCGATAAAAGATTTCATTTTCAGTGGTTTAGGAGTGAAAGCGTAACAGACAGACCGACCGACAGACAGACTTACTTTTGCATTTATATTACCAGTAAGGATTAATTACTTGACTAGCATTCCGCAGTGCGCTTTCAACCTCGATAAATTATATGGTGGTTACTGCTCTGTTTACGTGGATCCTAGCACCTAGTGGCCATACCTATCTCCAGAATTGGACTATCAAATGCAAAAATAATTATCCAAATCCAACTGATGGTTGCAGAGATTAGCGTGTTTAACCATACAAACAAATACTTTCGTTTTATGTGTAAGTGTAGATTTCTCGAGCATGGTGGACTAACAACATTCAATTGCTTATAAGTAATATACCGTGTGTATCATAATAGTAAATTTTTTTCCGTATTGAGCACGTGCTTAATTTATTCATTATACAACATTACCAATGGGAGGACTAAACTTGGTAAAGGCTAAATTATTATTTTTGCGAATGATAGCCCAGTTCTCGAGGAAGGTTATAGGCTATGTAACATCACGCTACTGGTGACGAGAGCAGAGCAGTAATCAAATATGTAATTTAATGTGGATATACCAGCGCTTCGGGAAGGTAGTGTGATAGACATACTTGGGAATATTCTAGAGTGATTGAATAGTGACACAGCGGGCGATTGGGATTGCTGTGCAAGGTTCTTAGATTTCTTCGGATTATTTGTGTGGTGTGTAAATATTTGTTTTTGTACGTGGAATTGTATTATTTATAGTTTCTGTTTATGTCTTTTCTGCTTGTTTTCTACTTTTTTACGATGATATAATATTATCAATACTTTTTTTTTTAAATCTAAAATTAATATTGTGTATATTTTTGTTATCTGGATTCTCTTTGGTTTTGTCAACATAATTTTACTTTTTTTTTGTATTCCTTATTTTGCTACCATCTGAGTAATTTTCTGCAATATTCTTGTTTAGTGTATTTTTGTTTAATATTAAAATAATAATTTGTTACTTCGTCCATTAATCTCAGCACACGTATATATAAGCTTACATTCAGAAATCAACATAAGATAAGATCTTCATAACCCGATTATTTCCACACATAAAACCTCGCGTTCATAATTAATGGAAGTAAGAACATAATCTGTTATCCTCTTCCCTCTGGCGCTATTTTAACGGTTTTCTCTTTCGCTCAATTTTCATTAAGATAGCCAGTTCGCTTCTGGACCTTCCAAAGAAGGGTATGCCACCATCATTAGCATTGGCACACTGATTAATGATCGTTGTTACCCGTCTCGTGTTCGCGGACAAACCTCTTTGTCTGTGTCTGGTAGCTAAATTTTATCAAGTAGTTCATTAATTTATAAATACTAAACCAGTAGTGCCTTTGTAGTTCAGAGGTATATTGGGAGGTAATACTGAATTTTATTGTCAAGATTTTCTCAGTATTAGCCCGGAATCAGGATGCTTATTACGTAGGAACCAACATTATTGCCAAAACTTACTTATCTATTTATGTAAAACGCCGTGATGCTATAAATCTGGTTGAAATATAATTTAACTAAGCTATTACTTTAGGTGATAATATTTTGAAATCAATTCCAGTTTCTGGAATAATAATCAGATAAAAATTTACTAACCAAAAATGACGTCTGACGGAATGGTCTTGAATAAAATTTGATAGCTCTGTTAACGATGATTTTAACTAGTTATTAACGCTTTTAACGAGTTAAATGAGATTTATATAAATTTGCTTTGGGTAGGATATTTTTGGATTTAGTTTTTCTATGGAAAAGCAAGAACTAGTTTTTCAAGTCATTTAACTTTGAATCATACATATATCGATACAATATTTATGTTATTTTTAAGTGTTAATGTTATTTATATTGATATACGAACTGCCACGCAGAGGTCACGTGTTTAATTCCCGCTTAATGAAAATGTTTGTGTGTATGAACATGTCTATTTGCATTGGTCTCTGTGTTTCTATGTATAAAATTCAATTAGTAGGTTAGATCAGGTGGGTCATAAAACTATCACAATAAACTGCAAATAGAGTTTGTAGTAAATGATTAATATGCAACGTTGTGTAAATAATAACATTACACAAATAAGGTAAATTCAGCTGTATTAGCGCAATGCACATCAATAACTACCAAATTTTGACCGCAATTATGTAAATTGTCAGACCACGAAAATTCTGCATTCGTTTCAAATTAGTTCAGTTGAATAAAAATAGTAACTTTTTCGTAAATCGTACATAAAGAAGTGCACTTTTATTTACTATTCAGCCTTTACGTTGCATGATGTCGCATGGTATTTATATTACGTTATTTTGCTTGACGTTTCAACTAGAGGGTCTAGACAAGTGACATAAATGCTAATAGAATAAAATAGCAATATAACTTTAAAGGCTTTGAATGATTTATCTACGAGGTGAACCTTTATTAAAAAACCTTTCCAGGGTTCACCTAGGTGGTCTCAGGAGGTGCACCGTTTTTTTTAAATATTTGTCTACCAAAGTGACTTTACTCTGCCTGGTGGTAAGCAGTCAGTGGAATCCAGGAGTGGTGGAAACCATTCTAAATACCAAACTACTGGTATGGTGGCCTCCACTATCGCGGCTTAGTGAGATGCTTTTTCACGCCCCGCTTAAAAAATTCAGGATCAAAGTTAGATGGGAACACATGCGCTGGTAAAGAGTTACGCTCTACTCCTGCTGGACATAGGCCTCCCCCAATTTTGCTACATTGGCCGGTCATGAGCCGCCCTCATTAATCGGTTGCCTTACCTTCATACGGTCGTCGGTTCACTTTGTTAATAGGGATAAAAGGACAAAAAAAATAGTTTGAATAAAAGAAAAACTGACTTTAAAACTATACCTATATGTACAAGCTTATACAAAAACTAAAAGTAGAATTCTTCATTAGAACTTAAACAAACCAAAACATAATTTATGTATAATTTTTTTACGGTAGTAGATCCACGCTGATTTCAGCATGAATGGTCCGGATCGTCCGGGGAAGTACTACCCTCTCATAGAAGATCGACTTAAGAGTAGTAGTATCCGTACTACTGCGTTTCGTTCGGTGAGTGAGAGCGCCGAAAGCCCAATTTCCTCCCTTTCCGCTTTCCTCACTTCCCTCATTCCTTTCCCCTAACCCCATTCCCAGCCGCCATAGTGAAGACCACCATACCAGCAGTTTAAGACGATGGCTTTTGGTATGGTGGCCGCCACTTCTGGATTCCACTGACTGCTTACCATCAGGTGGGGTGGAGTCACTTTGGTAAGCTAAAATATAAAAAAAAAAAAAAAAATTGGTTTTTGTAAAAATTTTCAAAAAGCACTGAACCAATTGCCATCAAATTTTCACGTCTGAAACGTGACCTTCCTTGCAAAAAAATCATTTAAATCCATTCATTATTAAAGGAAAAATCGCGTAACAAACACAAAAAAAATATACGACCCCAATTGAGAACCTCCTTCTTTTTGAAGTCGATTCAAAAAGAAAAAGACTGAGAGGTTAATTAGGCCTCTCGTGTACCTTTAATAATATTAACCACTAGCTGACCCGGCGAACTTCGTTCCGCCTAACAGTCGATTTATTTTTCTTAAATAAAAGATTTTTTCTTAAAATAAACGTAGCCTAAGTTACTCCTTATTACATCAGGTACCTGCCAATAAAATGCCCGTCAAAATCGGTTCAGCCATTTCAGAGATTAGCCAAAACAAACAGACAGACAGACAGACAGACAAAAATTGTAAAAAATGGTTTTTTGATGTATGTATCGTATATATATTCATATACGTGTAGTAAAAAACGGTTATGTTAATATTACAAACAGACACTCCAATTTTATTATATGTATAGATAAAGGTTAAAAAATTAGTTCTTCAAAACAACTTCTAATTTAATCACTTCATATCTTGTTGACAATGTATCTCTTTATCTTTCCATTAACTTTATTTCCCTTCTCTTACAAATTATAAGTTGTAACGTTAGCTGTGCACTTTTTAAAGAGTAAGTTTGTAATAAACCATTCGTTTTCTTGCAGGTAAGAAATATCTCAACAAAACTAAGACACCGCGACTATAATTTCGGTAAGTAATATATTATTATCTCTTGAAATAAAACAGTATTTCTGTCTTGAGAAAAGCCAACAACTCTTAAGAATATTATAAAAATGTGACTGAAAACGAAGAATAACGCGTTTAAAAATTATACTTTATCTCCAGAAATATTTGTATAAAATTAAAGTCTAGATAGCTTAAAGGTAAGTCAACGTTTTACGGTTGTAGTTCCACGCTGGTTTCAGCATGAATAGTCCGGATCGACCGGGGAACCCTCATAAAAGATCGACGTAAGAGTAATAGTATACGTACTAATACCTTTCGTTCGGTGAGTGAGAGCGCTGGGGGCTCAATTCCCCCCCTTTCCTTTTACCTCACCTTCTTCAATACTTTCACCTTTCCACTTCCTTCACGGTAGGCAGTGGCTTTGAAGAGACTCTGAGTCGTCCATGAGCGACAGTTACCACTTACCATCACGAGGGAATGTTTTCTTGTCTCGTACGTCGTCAGCGGAGTTTCCAAAAATTGGACACGGTGTGTGTGTGTGTGTGTGTGTGTGTGTGTGTGTGTGTGTGTGTGTGTGTGTGTGTGTGTGTGTGTGTGTGTGTGTGTGTGTGTGCGTGTGTGTGTTTGTTCCCTAAACTTATCACCTAAACGGCTGAACCGATTTCGATGAGAATTGGAATGTAGATAGATTGGGTGCTACTTTTTATCCCGAAAAACGTTCTGCTTCAAAGGGATCAATTTCATAGAATTGATTGCATATTCTGCACTATTGTATTTTGGTAGACAAAATTCATATTAAATGAATAATATTTTTACTAAACGCATTCACAACCAAAACAACTGCCATTTCATCGAGGCAATAAAACAGCGTTAACATCATTACATTACATAAATTTTCAATCGCGTAAACAATAGTTAGACAAATGCTCGCTAGATGTCGGAACGGACCAAGTTAATTACTTTAAGTGCCTCAATTTATCTGAACTAAATATATAAGTTTCAGTTAACTTTGCGGGGTTTAAAGAGCAGTCATCTATCGTGATGTGGCATCCCTTTTGTTCACGGTTTTATCTGATGTTTCAGTACTTGTTTTAAGAGGCATTAACCATTTTATAAAGACCTGTATGTGTTATAAAGAGCTTTGGATTGTGAGGTCTGTGTTTAGATAGGTCGTTGGTCGTTTTTGAAATGTATTTTCTTAGTTAGTAAATCTACTAAATATCTTCAATAGTTTAGACACAGGACAAATTTTATAATTTCTTTAATTTTAAATTAACACTATGTAAGTACGTCAAACGGTCACTGACTTAAGTCATAGTCCACGTCGAAGGATAAACGTTGCCGTTCATTACAGTTCAGTGCACTTGTCATAATAAAATGGTGTATTACTTCGTTACTATTAAAATATTATTTATTTTGTTAGAAAATTTCAAATTTTTGTTTTTCGTCAAATTACTTTTGTGATTAATTAGAAATCATTATATGGGCTAGTAACACCTGCCTTTTCATTTAAAGTCAAACCGTCGTATACACTCTGTATATCTATACTATTATATAAAGCGGCCGAGTTTGTATGTTTGAACGCACTAATCTCTGGAACTACCAGGCGGATTACAAAAAATATTTTTGTGAATGATAGCCATTGAAGGTTATAGGCTATGTAACATCACGCTAAAGGCGACGGGAGCAGAGCAGTAAGAAAAAACGCTGGTGAAACTGCGCCACGGAAAGCTAGTAATTTAATTAACTAGAAATTATGATTAAAGCTTTGTGTCTCGACAGCTGGCAATATATTATATACAAGTGGAGGCTGGTTATATAAACAGCTTATATTACACATTTCTACCTTATTTTATGAAATTGTGTAAACATATCACTAAAACGAAATTCTAGCCCAAAAACATCATAAAATAATTGTTGAACTGACTCGACAAATTGAACCTAACAACTTCTTAAAGAATAAAGAATAAAGAATATTTATTTTGCTCAAAACATGGTAACAGGATGTTTACAAGTAGTATACAGTACAGCATGTCTTACCGCAATATTACGGTATGCAAAAATATACACATCAGGTATAGTTTAGGCTAATTTGAAACATACGAGAAAAGTTAACAGACACCTTATGGCTAAATAATATAGAAAAAAAAAAAAAAAATTATAAAAAACTATCTATGAAACAATATTCTAAATTATAAGACGAGATCATTATGTTTTGATACCTATTTAGACCTACTAGTTACATCAATTTACGTATGAACCTCTAAAAGACCTAATTTATTTATTTTTCTATATACATCATGAATTCTTTTATTGTATAAAAGCATTTTTTTATAAGCCATTTTCTTAATTGTTTTATGAATCTTAAAAGTGGCAATTCTCTTATAGATTTCGGTATTTTGTTAAATATTTGAATTGCCATACAGTAGCTATTTTTTTTATATAGTGTTGTATTCATAATAGGGACGAACAATTTGCCTGGATCTCTTGATAGCATTTTTTTGTATTTCGAAGATATTTCTAATAAATTGGGGTGCTTTTTGACAAATATACTTATTTCTAATATATACAGTGATGTTAAAGTAAGAAGTTTTAACTTTCTAAAAAGTGGTCTACATGAATCTAATGGGGAGGCACCACATATAGCTCTGACACATTTTTTCTGCGTTATAAACGCTTTGTTAATATCGGTCGAGTTCCCCCATAACAGTAGCCCATATCTAAGTAATGACCCTACATAACCATGATATGCTAGTAATGCAGTCCTTTCACAAGCTAATTTCCTTATTCTCCTAAGGGCATATACAAATCTATTTACATATCTATTTCTTCATTTCATACTTTAATACTATTTAATGAGGAAGGCCAAACTTACATTATTACTAAATCTATAAAAAAACGGGTGGCCTAAACACAAAATTAAAACTACTTAAACAAGTCTGTAATTTTTTAGGTAAAAGAATTCAGGTAAGTCTTATTAAGGGTCAAAGACAAATTAATAAAATCTACTCAGACATAGATCCTTACATCTAGTTTTATTATAATTATAATAAAAAAATCTACTAAATTATTTATCACCAGCACTTGAAACCACTCAAGGGTGCACAAAATGGCGGTACAACAAAATGGCAGTCGTTACAAACGTCTGATGGCTAAAAAGGAATGATTGCGTAAATCTATTCCGCTGAGTAAGAAATATATTTGATATTTGCAGCTTTAGTTCAAGCTTACGTTTTAGCGGAAGGAAAGTGTAAGTAGTGGGGCTATTGAAAGTAACTTTATATAAATACTAGCGACCCGCCCCGGCTTCGCACGGGTGTGAAAAAAGCAGTGAACGTTGTATAATAATATAGACATTCTGTAGTATATTTACTACACAATGCCAGCCCCCTGCATAATGCAAGTCTGTAATATCTTCGAAAATATTCATTTAAATTTTATGCTGTAAAGGGCCTTGTTGATCTATTTTAAATGCACAATGTATTTAAGGTACTTAATTAGATAAGGATTAATGCTGTGTTGCTTAAAATCACTTCGTAAATAAGCTATTATTTCTCGTAAAAAGTGAAGGATAAAAATATTGTATTTAATACATAAATTGACAGATTATTATCTATAAATTAGCCCAACAATAATACATGCACAAAATGAGTCCACCTGTCACAGATAAGATGCGAGTCGAATAAAAATCCAATTTGATTAAAATAAACGTTAGCAAAAAGTGACGTGCGCATTTATCAAATGCTCGCGCGAAACACTGACGGTTCGGGAGTGTACACGGATCTAGCTTAATTGTTACTAGATGTGGTAGCGAGTTTAAGTAAAATTAGCCTAGATGGGTTGTATAAACGAGTTGTATGTTGCAAGATCGTATCTGAATCTATATAGATTCAGATACGATCTTGCAACATACAACTCGTTTATGTAGTCTATATATTTGCTTTACCACTTTTGACAAAAAATCCATCAAAATTATAATTCAATAAGATTTAATATGACAGTGAAAACTGTCACTGTGCTGAGGTAACTTGGCAAGCAAAAATAGACATTATTGTTTTGTGTTATGCAAACTAAATTTACTCTAAGGGTAGTAATGCAATTTTATGGTCGACTATACATATAACAGCTATGCGGTTTTTGGACAAATTAAGTTTGATTTCTAAACTAGTTAAAAACTAAGAGTTTATACATCAAAAATGTGCCGGTGGGTCTACTTTGTTTGGGAATAGCTGTAATGAGAATTTCTTCCCAACTAGGAGTAACTTTATCGATGAGCGTGATTAGTTACACCGCTGCTGAGGAGGTTAATTATTACGCTTAATATCTTCAGGTAAGTCACTTCCATTCTCTATCTATTCGCACTATGGGGGTGCAGGGAGGACAGGGAGTTGCCCCAGCTATCCATCACGATCGCAAAATGTAAACATGTTCCCTGAACAGGGCTGTGCGAAACGATACAACTGAAAATTGGGACGAAGAAAGCTATGTTTTTACCATTTGGAGGATATTTATAAACAAGCCTATGTACCTTCACTTACGTGCGTATTGATTAATGTATCTAATGTCACTTCCCGGGCGTTTCCATAATACCTTTTTAAGAAGGAAAAATGTGTAATTCATTTATCATTATTAATGATCGCTAATTTATAACAAGCAAAATATATTAATAAAACAGAAAGCCCATCTACCCTTAAACAAACTGATAAGAAAGAACCCCATTTTCTTTGTGCCGACTTTTCATTGATATTTTATAAACCCTATGTCACTCCCACAATCAATATAAATCTAATGACACCTCTGTTAAAACCCATCAAGCCATTTAGGCTGTAGAGCGTGCCAAAGCGATAGACATACATACCTACATACATACACAGGTACATACATACGCTCGAAAACATTACCCTTCTTGACTTCGGCAGTCAGGCAAAAGTCTAGATGTAATATTGTATAACATCCAGACTTGTACTATCAAATATATCTTCTCCAACTTCGCTTCTTTAACTCGCTGTACTATAGCATATTATAAAAGACTCTATTTTATATAGACCTTTCAATTCAAGTAAAACTAGTTGAGATAATTTAACTTATAATACAAAAATAACTAGATAAAAATATTTCAAAATGATGTAACCTTATTAGCTCTCAAGTGACACCAAGTAAAATGAAATTACAGTTTCTTTTTATTCGCCTTTTATTTATTTCATTTCAATGTAAGTTTTAATAAAAATATATAAATTTCAAATCATCTTTACCTTTTATATAAAAGGCTGTATGTCTTCTCAGTACAGTGGAAATATGATAGGCTGAGAAGACGAGTGTAAGTTTCATTATAATTATAAGTTTACTCAAGTTTAATTATATCAACAATTAGGATTTGCTTTCACTGAACTTGTATGAATAAAAGTGTAAACGTTTTAAACGGGACTTTATTTTGGTTCATGTGTAAACTATGGAATTGTTTTTTTACATATTTACTAGACGTCCGTCGTTGCTTCGCTTCGCTATCAAGTTTCGTTCGGTCTTACGACAAACGCCTACATAAAATATGATTGCAATAGAACCTACGTCTGCGGCATATTATTGCTATACTAAAAATTTACTGTAGCTGTCTTCTGTATTGCTAACGTATGTTAAACATAATAAAAAGCCTATGTTACACGCTTCATTTATTGATTTCTATAGGTGAAAGAATTTTACAGACGTAGATTTATAGTTAAATCGTTGCAAACAAACGAACAGACATATAAAAAATCAAATCTTTTTTCTTTATAATATTAGTTTGGAAAACAATCCCGTAGTTTATTTAAAAAAATAATTTTACTTAAATTTCATCATATTATTAGCCCGAAGAACTCTATACCTAGTTTGTTACTAAATCTACTAAAATATTTTTTTTCATTAATTTTTTCAATACAAATATACCTCGTCAATTATCTCACTAACAACCCTATATAAAAGGATTAGCGTAAAGCACCAGTGTGATTTGTTTATGATTATCTCCAACAAGAGCTTCTCTTACACATCCATCTGTTTTGAGCCGTCTCTTTGATTAATTCGAAACAATATTTCTTATGCAATTTATACTCAAACGTGTATTTTATTTTGAACTTGAAATGTGGATCTATAGAAGTATGATTAGTTGCTCTGGCTTTGTGGTTTATTTAGCACATAAGAAACAATGACAATACATTCGAAACTTCGTTTGATAAGAAGACATCGTTGAGCTTTTAAGAAAGTGGCTTATAAGAGACAGTCAACTGATATAAATCTTTATAGTAATAGTAAAATTTTATGTAATTTAAGTTAAAATTAAAGTACTATAAAACTATTAGTTAGTACTTTTTTTTCAATAGCATGCTCTTGTACTACTACACCATCGATTGAATCGACCTACATTTGATATCGATTAATCGACTACAATGACAATTCTATTTTTTTAATTACCGGCAGTAGCTGACGAGTAAACGGCCCGCCTGATGGTAAGTGATAACTGTAGCTCATGGACGATTTAGAGTCTCTGGCTTTGCTCCTGCAATGCCAGAGACTCTGCGGAACCACTGCTTACCGTGAAGTGAGTGGGGTAGGTGATGGGATTGAGAAAAGTGAAGAAAAAAAATTGGTGGAAAATTTAGGAGGCAAAAGTTCTAGTTTAGACGCTGAGCAAAGTGAGCTATAAATAAACTCCAGTGCTTACCATCAGTCAGAGTGGAGTCACTTTGGTAGGCTAACATAAATATAGTACAATAATCCCGAGAAGAATGAGAGGGATATATAGACACTTTAACCACTGCAGTAGACGACTGCAGTGTCCTAAATGTTGATAGCTTTTAAATGAAGATAATCTAAATAATGTTACTGAAAAAAAGAATAGAAAATAATAAATTTTAAAGAAACCAGAAAATCCGATCTTAAAACTAACACCTTTAAGTATAAACTTAAACAAAAACTAAAACTTAGCTAGCTAAACCAATCCATTCATAATTTTGGCGGAGAAATCGCGTAACAAACACACAAAAAAAACATACGACCCAAATTGAGGACTTGTTCTCATAGAGGTTTGTTTTTAACCTAACTTATTTGAACATTATGAAAAAAGAAAACAAAAACAGTATTGAGAAACAAAAAGGCTCTAACTCAGCTTCGTGCCACTTTGCGAACACAAAGCAGCGCTGATATTCTGTTATATTCTGTAATAATAATTTATTTACATACTGTGTTGAAATCCTATAAAATTGTGGCTGGTAAATTTCTCTCTATCAAATAGGACCTAACGTAGATGGCATGGGTGATGTAGGTAGGTACCGCCTTCGAGAGAAAAAAGCGTGATACTATTACTTTATAACTTTTCATTGTGTAGTTTTTATTTCTTAGACTTATTGTTAATTTATACTGAACCTATTCTATTGTAGAACAATAATAAGACTTGATACTTTATATAATTAAATCAAAAGGGAAACAACAATATAAATAAAAATAAAGTAAGTGTGCCAAAGTTGAATGACATGTCCCAAAACAATAAGTTTTTAATTTTACCCGATTCGTCAGTTGAAGAATGGAAATAATAAATGGTCTTTTGTTGAGTAAACTAACTTCTTTACTCAAATTCTGTTTTTAAAGCTTTAAAAATAATATTTTCGGGTTATTTTTTTTTTACAAGAACATTATGTAATATTTTTAAATGTAAATTAAACCTTAAAGTGCTGTTAATACGGGCTTGCGTTGGGCATTTAAGGATAAACTAGTTTATTTTTTTAATTCTTAATTTAAATTAAGAAATCTTTTAATAGTTATTAAAATATTTCTATTTTGTTATAATAAATACGGTGTCAGAGGCTGGAATATAGCGTCGCTAATAGCCATCTTAAGCGTCGGATGAATATTGGCCGTTTTTAATAAAACTGCTTGACTTCTGCCATATATTTATAGTAAAAAAGTAAATGTTTCTATTTTCTACGGAAAGGACATTCTCTTCTACCACCAATATAGGTGATGCTTTGGTTGCCTTTCGACATCAGATTAGCCCAATGCTTGTTTCTCACCTTAATGCTGTCAAAATTAAGCTAGAAGTCTCATGAATATGGTTTCCATCCCTTTAAAACGATGGAAGATCTAGTCAATTATAAGTTTTTCTAATAAAACTTAGCAGACAAGGGAGTTAAGGCATACGTTACGATATTTTGTCATGCATATCCATGGTTACCAAACTTATTGACTTTCATTAGTACATAGAACTGATCGGAAATCAACCTTTGGCTATAAGTTGATTTTATGTCACAACATCACGCAAATGTAGGAAACTAAAGCAAATGTGGCATGTCTTGCTTTAAAAGCCATAATCGACCTTTCTGTGAATATAGATACGAGTATGTTAATATTGTTTAACTGTAGCAAATATAACAATCACTGACTGCTTACGACTAGGCAAAGTAGGCTGTCGTACGGTACATGTAACGCGCAATCGTGCGACAGCCTATGTTGAAGGGGCTCAACGCTCTACTGGCGTCAAGTCATGGGCTGGATCTGTTTGCTAATGAATGGAAGTTGATCTTGTCTGAATGTATGAGGTATTGTGAGACGTCAGAGTGAAAGTTGTTATTTTATATATTTTAAGTTTTTACTGTGTAATCAGTGTAATTGACGGTAATTTTGTCGTTCTGATAATAAATAAATAAATCACTTAGGTAGGCTGTATTTAAAAGAAAACAGCTATAGCACTGTCTAGTTGCGAGGCAGATAAAACCCTTGTTATGGATTTTCCAACGAATTTCATCAGAATTATCATAATAAAGGTTTGGTTGTTCAAAATTCTTTCAAAATATAGCATACTAGCTATTGTCCGCAGCTCCGATCACGAAAAAGTCGATTTTATCTCTGTTTACATTGATGATTTTTCATACAAACTTTCACCCCCTATATAACCCCTTCAAGCCATTTTTTGGGACAAAAGGTCTAGTCTATGTCTATACCAAATTTCATCAAAGTTAGTTCAGTGGTTTAGGCGTGAAAGCGTAACAGATAGACAGACAGACTCACTTTCGCATTTATAATATAAGTATAGATTCGCTAATTGGTACCAATTGAAATAATTGACTGGCCATACGTAAAAAAACCATATAATTAAAACAAAAGTCGACTCTTATTCAACCAGTTATCGCTACAAATTTCACAAAATCCTCAAAACTAAATTCATCCAGTACATAAAAGTGCCAGTTAATAATAGACCTTAACTATTCTCGAATAAAGCATATTTTACCCTACTTTATCAACAAATTTGCATACTTAAGAATCAATATTGAATCCATAAAGCTACCACCATGGATTTATGGCTACCGTTGTGAATGCCCCATAAAATATTTAATATCCTTTGTTCATTGTTACTGTTAACCTTTGCAAGTATGAAACGATTCGGACAAACTGCCAAATATAAAAGCCGCTAGGCGAAATGTAAATAAAGGGTTGAAGGTTAATAATAGCTTTTATGAATATATTTGTATTTTTTTTGTTTATATGAATTATAATATAATATCACAATAACTACACACAACGCCATCTATACTCATAATGAAGCATATAATTATAGTTATTGTGTTATGGGTGCTAGAATGCGGATGTACATGCTTAAATACCTTTTTTTTGTAATACCTTAACAACAACTGAGACAACCTCTGTACTGTGTACGGGTTTCATATAAAATATAAATATTTGTGTGCATGAACATGGTTATTTGCATTGGTCTGGGTGCGCTTTGTATAATATGTATGTATTTACAAAAAAAGTATATAAGTATATTTATTCGCATTCTAGAACCCATAACAAGTGAATTATGTGCTTATTTTAGGTCTAGATGGCGTTGTGTGTAGTTGTTGTGATTTATTTATTTACATAGGTACATATTATACATAGAATTATATAATATCTAAGTTTTAAGTGAAAACTTAAAAATTTGCCAGAGATACGTAACAGTTTCTATATCAAAAGATTGACAGGAATACCATACACAGGCAAATGGAAACATTGGAGAAATACCTACGACCAGCTGTGAAATACCCATATAGGCAGGCACAGCCTTAATTTAATAACAAACATGAACAACATTCAAATGATTTTGTATTTCCGTAACTATGATTACACGAAGCGATGTGATAGAAAATTATAATCGATAGTAATATTATAAATGCGAAAGTATTTCAGTGTCTGTTACGCTTCCACGCCTTAACCACTGAACCGATTTTTATGAAATTTAGTATGGAGTTAGAATAGACCTTGAGATATCTTTTATTGCAAAAAAATGACTTAAAGGGATAGGGGATGAAAGTTTGTATGAATAATGCGATAACCTACATTCAAGATGCGACTGTGGTCGTTACGAGCCGTGTGTTCTTCGTATAGAATGTGAGCATTCGTCCTAAAAATCAATTGAACTGTACACCTGACTTTACGCCATTTCTTTTTAAAACTTATGAAGTCATAATTATGTATTTTTACACAAACTGCTATCAAATAAATCGGTTAAGGATGGTTTTATAAAGAGTAAATGTAAATGTATGTCAGAAGTAGTTCTCAATAGACACAGTTGACATCAATAATGTTGAAATCATCCTTAGTCTAAAATTTCTTCGTATAATTGATTTATTTATTTATTTTTAAAGTAATTTTACAATTTTGCCGAAGTCGTTGACAGTATGTAATTTATACGTAAACTATTTAGTAAGATTTGTTTGTAAAAGGACACTTTGTTAATTATTCTTTATATTATAACCTTTTTAATTTCACATGCCACAATAGGGCTAAATAGACGGACTTTAAAAATTGTAATAACAAATGTATTTACTCTAATTTACGTGAAGTAAATGATTATAACTGAAGGCCATAAGCCTGTTTCAAAGTGGCCTCATTTTATAGCATCTAGAATAATGAAATCTTTCGTATTATTTACAAAATTTCTTACAATGACCTTCCATCATTTATACGTATACAAGATAACCCATTTCACCCCACACTTCTCAATATATTTATGGAAATATATCTCCGTTTGATTTATTGGGCCGCGGGACAGTCCAATTTCTATGATGATTTGGGAATACGATTTACTGCAGCCTAGTTTGTTTGTCGCCTTGTGCGGGGATTATTTACCAATAAAATATAATATGTGAATACCTATACATGTATTCAATTATATAAAGCGAAAGAGTTTGTTTGTTTGTTTGAACGCGCTAATCTTTGGAACTACCAGTCTGATTTGAATAATTCTTTTAGCGTATTATAGCCCAGTTCTCGAGGAAGGTTATAGGCTATGTAACATCACGTTACTGGCGACGGGAGCAGAGCAGTAAGCAAAGACGCGGGTGAAATCACTTTAAATAATAGTATTGATTGAAAATTCGTAACCGTAAGTCGACATAAGACTACATGCACTATAATATCAAACAAAACATTTAATTTGTACAACAATAACTTCTTATAACTATAAAAGAAGCCACATTTTCGCTTAACAACTTGTCGGTATATATCACCATTTAGATACACAGCGTCTTAACGTTAAGTCCATTAGAGAGAAAGGGTTTGTGTGTAACTGTCTTATTTAGCGTATTAAGCTAGGTGATTTGAAGTTTTATTTTAATAAGATTTTATATAAAATAGATAGTAAAAGTAAAACAAAAATGTTTTTTATAAATACAACCATTTAGGAAATTTACAGCGTCCCTTGTATTCAAACCTTTATTTAAACCCGAAAAACGGTATTTTGTTCTAAAACAAAATTAATCTATTTTTAGATTTTTTGAATGAATGATGTGGTACTTCGTTACGTCTGAAGTGTTATAGTGAAGTATTAGAAAAAAGTTTTAAATTTTGTGGTTAACTTACTGCATTTAAATAAATGTAGGACTTTATCTTTCCGAATGCACTGTACGGTTAGTAGAATGGGAGTGCAAATACACTGTTTGTCAGTTTTAACAAGACGGGAATGAACGGAAAGCTAAGCTTTTGTGGCACATACATCGATACCTCAGGGCTCAAAGGGCGTAACCGCTCACTTAGTTTTGTCTTCTCTATCGATTTGTATATTTAGAATATACAAATTTACAAAAAATGGCGTTTACGACCCCATTTTTTAGAAAATCAAACAGATATTTTGAGTTTCTAGTATCGACATGTGCCTTTTTACTTATATTCATTGGCCTACGGAAAAATTTGATAACAACTTAGCAATCAAAAAGATAGTAATACACAAGAGAATTTGCACCCTATTAAATTTAAAAATATAGTTCTAAATTCATTGTTAATTAATATAGTCTCATCAAATTGGTAAGATTTATATTACGTATCATTGTGGGATTAAAATACGTAAGATTTAGTTTCAATTTTTTTTTCACAATTCTATGCAGCAAACAACATACTTTTTATCATCATTATATATAATTAAACAAATGAATAATCATATCAGCCGACTACGTTCACTGCTTGGTCTGTCGTGAGCTGCCCTCACCCATCCATTAAACACATGAATGCCTTTCAACAATCCATCGAGAAACTCGTGGCTATTGACATAAATAAACAAGCGTCGACACTGCGAATAGGATCGATCAAGTCCCATTGACGACTAGTGACTACATTAAGAGCGTCCACATCTTAAGTGGCTTAGACAGCTCGATGAAGTACATTTGACACTACAGCCTAATGGATATCTGGTAATCGGAAGATTGTAGCGAAGAGATTGTAGATTGATAACGGTTAAGGAGGAAAAGTTAAGGATTTTGATCCACGATTAAGTTAGAAATTTTGAGTAACCATCAGTTTCTGACCTAATTAGACCTAATTAAGCTAATTATCTGTGCTATAAGCATGCTCTTAGGTACTTCACATGCGATTTAACAGGTGATTAGTAAATTTTTCGTTGATCAGCCTTTTAGAAACTGGGGATAAGTCTTGGTCTGTTATGGTTTGTTATCTAACTTGAGTAAAGAGGTTGGTGGCTAGGTATTAGATTTAAAATAGATCTCGAAAGAAGAATAATTTATGAATGTTATAGAGGTAAAAAAAAGTTTATCACTATCCCAATTCTCGACGAGCGTATTGATGATATAATAATTTAATATTACACCAATTACACACAACGCCATCTAGGCCCAAAGAAAGCATATAGGTATTATAGCTTGTGTTATGGGTTATAGAAATGCGGATATATTATACATCGGTACTTAAATACTTTTTTTGTAAATAAATACATATTATACATAGAAACACCCAGACTAATGCAAATAATCATGTTCATGCACACAAATATTTGCACTGAGCGGGAAACGAATCCGCGACCACTTCGTGGCAGTCCGTACGCATTACCACCAAATCAAAGAGGCAATCAATGATAGCAAATGATTATAGCAGAGTGATATTTATGAAACAGACACCTTTTCTGTCAATGGTATTTTTAGATGACCTATTATTACGATGCTCACAAAAAGAAACGAGGTAGTTTCATTTTCTAGACTAGAACTACTACTAAATAAACATATTAATTTGCTCATCTCATATGAAAACAATAAACTATTTACAAATATTACTACTGCAATATATTAAAACTATTATTACAAATTGCTACATCTGCTTTGTGGCCAATAACCAATGCGGCGTGTTTTGGTTTAATAATTACATCAACAGATTACCATAAAATAGATTGTATGCTTATACCAAATATTGAGTGGTTAGTGATCAACCTAGTGTCATGATTTGTTTAGGTCACCCATAATTTATTATAAAATCATCCGACATGACCTAACGACAGTTATCAACTTGGTAACAACCGGAACCGACTTTTAACGTGCCCTACGGAGCATGGAGATGCTCAGATTAAATACCACTATGTGGTCACCCATCCATGGGCCAGCAGCACTCTAAATTGGTTAACTCACTCATCGTTAACCGATCAGTAAGCGCAACAAGATATGAGCGCCTCAGCTAGCTCTCTATAGCAACAATAAAAAACTGAGTGTTTAAAGACTTGTGATAATTATGTTATAAAAATATACTAAACATTATCCAAGTCCGTTACTATCCTACTGCAGGGAAAGGCCTCTTCTCATACAGAGAAAGTATGAGCATTGATCGCCACGCTTGCTCAAGGCGGATTTGCGATAGTACCTATACCATCGTGCAAAACCAGAGCGGGTAGTTAATACTAAAAGATTTTAAAACGAACCAAGGTAATGTGTCTCGCATAGTTGATTTACTGAAGTGGCGATGGGTAAGACCCATAGCTGACAGCTGTTGGGGCAGAAATGTTCCAAAATGCCGACCATGAACCGGAAGGCACAGCGTGGATCCCTCACAAAGTGGACCGACGACCTTATAAGGATGGCGGACAATGATGATGATTCTAAAAATTAACAGCAATACTAAAATCAGACAACTTACATAAAAAAAGTCTTAAAACACAAGAGAAATCGATTTCAATACGTCAAATTGGCACCAATATACTATTACTCGAGACGAACGTTCGCAAACAACTTAAGTGGGTAGGCTGTTCGAGTGGCTCACTCGATGCGTGACACAACGCACATTTAATAGAAAACCGATGTAAAATGAAAACCTGATTACTTAATTTTGAACTTTATGTTATTAAATAGAAGATTGCTATTTCTGAAAATATATGTCGTCTTAAGCCTCTTTATCACGAAGGACATTGACGAGCTAAGCAAAGATGAATTAATATTGGATTTCATGTAACCAATATGTTTCAGGATTGTTGAAGTAAGTCTTTGTTCTATAATGTTCCTACAGAAGATGCCACTACACTTCTTCTTAGATATTAACATTGCTACGCTTGCTCAAGATGGTTTGACGAATTCAGAAAGTTTATTATAATTTTGAAAAGTCCGCAACAAAAATCGAAACCAAATATACTTTTTCTTCATCTGCTTACCTTAGCCTCTCGTCCTTTTTTTGACCTATCTCACCTTCTCATCCTTCTACATTTATCCAAAATATTTAAGAAACATGTCCAGATACTAATTAATTCTCAATTGTTTCCTCTTGACAAGAAGTCGTGGTCACGCGTGTTTCCTGGTAGCGTTTCACTACCGTTCTTCATCTGTCTCTGGTGGAAGCCTGTCTTGCGCATTTATTGAGAGATTTTGTGTTAGAGCTTTGATTTGATGGGTCCAACGCAGAGGAGATCGTCCTCTAGATCTGCAGCCATTGACTCCGCCCTGTACCACTAGGCGTTCTGCGGAATCACTTCCTATTCGCATCACATGCCTAAAGAACTGTAGTATACGGGATCGAACAAGGGTTGATAGTCGCTCCTTGATGTGTAGTTCTTTTACAATTGACTCATTGGTGCGATGTTGCGTCCAGGATATACGTGGGAGCCTTCTCCAGCACCACGTCTCTAAAGCGTCAGTACGCTGTTCCTTCCTTTCTCTCACAGTCTATGTTTCAGCTCAGGTCACACAGGTCAGGTATCATATCGACCCGTTATCATCCCACTGCAGGTAAAGGCATACAGAGAAGATAATACAGGTTCTTAAACTGTAACTATACTTAGCTTGCCGAGGCATGGTTTCACCCGCGTCTTTGCTTACTGCTCTGCTCCCGTTGCCAGTAGCACGCAAAAAGAATTTTTCAAATCCGACTGGTCGTTCCAGAGATTAGCGCGTTCAAACAAACTCTTTCGCTTTGTATAATAGTATAGATATAAAGTTTTGAATGGTAACTAATTAAAATGTTCATTTAGTTTATCATAACAGCCGCGTGGTGTTTTGTATGCACTTATGTACAGTGTCATTCATTGGACACTTCGTTAATCTTTGCCCGCCGTTTTTGGATGTTATATGCTACATGCAGCCATTAATTTAGTTAAAAGCCAATTTACTTAATAACATATTATTAATTTTTACGAATTCGTCGAATTCTAAGTAATAATTATAATTTAAAAAAGATCGACATAATAGTAGTCCGTACTACTGCGTTTCGTTCGGTGAGTGAGAGCGCCGAAGGCCCAATTTCTCCCCTTTCCTCTTTCCTCACCTCCCTCATTCCCTTCCCCTACCCCATTCCCAGTTGCCATAGTGGAGGCCACCATACCTGCAGTTTAAGCTTTTGGCATGGTGGCCACCTCTTCTGGATTCCACTGACTGCTTACCATCAGGCAGAATGGAGTCACTTTGGGAGGCTACTATAAAAAAAATGCTATGGCACTGTCTTATGCAAGCGTGGTGATCAAAGTTCACGCCTTTGACTTGCAGAGGGACAGTAGTGGGTAGCTAATTAAATAACTCACACATTACAAACTATACAAGACCTCATTAAAGCACTATATTAACATAATTTTCTATTTATGTACTTCAAAATTAATTCAAACATTTACATTAATAATAACCTTCGGGCAGAGCCCAAGTCTAACAAAATTGTATAAATTAATAATAAACACATATTTATACTTGCACCTCTTGTTTCTCTACTATAAATGCTAAATGTTACACGTACAGACAAAATTAACAACACCCGAGTTTTCTGACTCAATTATACAAACGAAATAGAGAAAATAATTTAGCACTGTGCCGCAGAATGCCACGGAATATTATTCTTACTAAATATTATAAAGTAACGCCTCTGTTTTTCTTGTCTGTTTCGCCGCTAAGTTTTTCTAAACCATGCAACAAATTTTTGTACAATTTTCACAATCATTCAGAGAATTTTTCAAAAGGATTTATTATTATAACTAGCTGCGCCCTGCGGCTTCGTCCGCGTGATCGTGTAACTCGGGAGCCAGACCGATTTTTGCGACAAAAAGTATCCTATGTCCGTCTCCGGCATCGAATCTATCATGGATATCAGTTTAGTCGTTTAGGCACATAGTAAAAGTAAAACACACACAAACACAAACTTTCGCATTTATAATATTAGTAGGATACATTCATATTATAGTAGAGAACGTATTGTAATATTGTCGTAAAAAGCTAAAGTACGTAAACCAGGGACGGATCGCTAGCTCTAAATAAATATGAGGTTATAAATTTAAAGTTGGTACATTTATTTGCTTGGTTCTGTTTGGTGGAGTGCAATCCTTCATGTGCTAACGTTAATATCTCGGATAAGGCTCCGTTTTCGCGTTGAGGCTCGAGCGTAGTGTATGGTGTAAATGTTGGCGATTTTGTGTTAATTAAAATTTTGGTATATAAGTTTGTGTAACTAGGATATGAAGACATGATGTAAAAAACGTAGACTAGTTAGATATAAACAATAAGGATATAAAAGCCCTTATTAAGCCATCGAGACCGTTAGACTTTGCTTCTTACGTACAATATCCATCTTTTGACCATAAGTACCAACCCATTCCCAAAAAAGGGGATAGGTCCGAGCCAGGCAACTATCGACCAATAGCTGTCACCTCAGTTCTCTGCAAGGTGCTTGAGCGGATAATAAACTCTTAACTAGTCCGCTACCTAGAGGGTCACTCGTTAATTAGTGACCGACAATATGGCTTCAGGTCAAAACGGTCTATGGGTGACCTTCTAGCGTATATCACTATATACGCTAGAATATATAGCCTAAGTATCCTGGGTATGGACATCAGCCGAGATCTCAACTCCAAGAACTACATCGAGTGGGTCATTAAAACCGCCTCCTGTAAACTCGGTGTCCTGAATAGAGTGAGGCGGTACTTCACGCCTAAGCAGCTCTGTCTTCTTTATAAGACACAGGTTCGTTCCTGCGTGGAGTACTACTCTCATCTTTGGGATGGCTCCGCACAGTACTTACTGGATGCACTCGATAGGTTGCAGCGGCGAGCAGTCCGTATCATCGGAAGCCCGGAGGCTACTAAGACCCTTGAGCCTTTACGGCTGCGAAGAGACATCGCCTCAATGACCGTCTTCTATCGCCTTTACCATGGAGAGTGTTCTGAAGAGCTCTTTGAATTAATCCCACCCTCTCCCTTTTTATCCAGAACGACACGTGCAGGACTAAAGTGCCACCCTTTCACAGCGGAATCTAAAGGGTCTCGAACCAAACGGTTCAGCACTTCATACTTTTGTTGCTCAATTAAAGCCTGGAACTCTTTGCCAGCGCATGTGTTCCCATCTAATTTTGATCCTGGGTCTTTTAAGCGGAGCGTGAAAAAGCATCTCACTAAGTCGCCATAGTGGAGGCCACCATACCAGTAGTTTGGCTTTTGGAATGGTGTCCGCCACTTCTGGATTCCACTTACCGCTTACCATCAGGCAGAGTGGAGTCACTTTGGTAGGATAATATAAAAAAAATAAAAGTATTCTGTACATATTTAATAGTGACAAAACTTATACCTAATTTTAAGCACGTTACGTGCAAAAATAATTGTAATATGGAGAAAGGTTGCTAAAAGCTAAATTTATAATAATACCTAAGTAAATAAAAATTAACAAAGTTTTACCACTAAGTCTCTTTTTGAATTCCGAATTCGGACCATGGTTTAATTTCATGGGGCGATTCACCCCACGGGCCGAATATTTCGTGGTGTAGAAGAGAAATGACTCATTTTAATATACACAACCACGTAAAATAAAATTTTACATTTAACTATTTTATAAAGACTAAATATAATTTGGAATTGTACAATGTAAACAAATTCGTCTCGTAAGGGATTCGTCCTCGCGACCGGGTTAGATTTACGACATCACCACACATCTATACACAAATCTAGCCGTTTCGAAATGTCTATGTTTTATTATACTATTTTATAAATTTGGCTCGTTGCCAACATATTACGTAGACAATATAGTATTTCTATACATGTCCTTCTAAGATTCCCACCGATATTCTCAAAAGATCACCTTCATAATTCTCTTCCGTTTATTTAAAAATGAAAAAATGAAATTGTAATTTTTAATCGCCTGGTTATTAATTTTTGGTAAGTTACAATTTGAAGTAGCATACAAAGTGCCACAGGCAATACACTTAACTCTTTAGGTAATTGTTTACAGCTTTCTATGTTGTAAAGAAAATTAAAAGTAAAATGTGTGCTTTACAGGCTTCAATTTGCATATTGCTACAAAAGGCAACATGTGAACTGTGGTAAATGTTTCTATGTAGGTATTATTTAAACTGTTAATTTTTTACTTCTGTTCGTTAATAAAATGATTTTATCGTCATCATATAAGTACCTATATTTACTCACACCATCTGTTAATTTGACATAAAATTTCAACTCGAACGTACTAGTTATATAAATACATAATATTTCACCTATCCAGAGCACGGCGAGGCTGATTATCTGTAATATAAGACCTCCTAGTACAGAGACCAGTCTCCCACACAGACACACATTCGCTGCTTTCTTTTAAGGACTCGTATTTATAATGATAAATTTTATGTATTTTGTGAGAGAACAAATAAATTATTGTATTGTATCACTGCAAGAAAAGGGCGTGATGCTGTCGAAATGTCATTTTAAGGACATTTTAAAAAATATCGCAATCAATATTCTTAATTATAATACAAGTTATACTTTAATTAAAGTTATCCACTTTATTTCGGCGAATTTAACACAGTGCTCAAAACTTTTGTTATTCAATAAAGTATGTGTCGTTGACATTTCCCTTGAATTATGGATGACAATGACATCGATCTATTGATTAATGATTCAATGTTTGACCAGCAGAAAAAATTCTACTACCTTGTTAACTGCCATTGCATTTGGAATGGCATTTCTGGCCAAAACTGACTGATTTTATTAGGCTAAAAATTTGCTAAGAAGAATCTCTATCGTATTACCTGAATCCAGTTGAGTAGATACTTGAATAGACTATTTTACTAAGTGCACAAAAACCCGCGGGCGAAGCAAGAACGAGTCGCTAATATAAATTATTCTCGTCTATGCTAAACTTTAAGTACATTTGCTTCATTTTTCATAATAAACCAGCTCTTTTATAATAACGGAATTATGTTAAAGAATATAATGTAGAAAGTCTGTAGAGCTTAATAGAGATGCACCACGGTACTCAGTATTCATGGGGTGACTTAAAATCGACTTACTGTATTAAATAGTGTTGTGCTGATAGAGTTGTTGATGATTTTAAATTTCATATTTTTTTTTTGGCATTTATTTTTTTTTAATTTAGGGAGATATCTGTATACGAATTGTAATGTTAAACATTTTTTTTTAAATCTTGAAATTTAGTTATTGTGTTATGCTGAGTATATAATATATTGTTATTCAAGTGGTAGATGTTTGAGGGAAATAGTTGTTTAATAGTAAAGTGC
Organism: Parascotia fuliginaria; assembly: GCA_963082885.1. Taxonomy (NCBI): domain Eukaryota; kingdom Metazoa; phylum Arthropoda; class Insecta; order Lepidoptera; family Erebidae; genus Parascotia; species Parascotia fuliginaria. Next base: position 10,858,217 of record OY720194.1, on the reverse strand, counting down.
ATATTTTACTAGCAATATTATTTACTATATTCAATAACAGGTATTTGTAGTAATAGTTGAACACTGATTAATCACTTTGTTACCCCTGTGATGTCAAATTCACTCACTTAATAAAAAAGTGATGTAACATTTTATCGATATCGATAGATATGTGTTCAGTACACTAACAAAGTGCAGAATATTTTATTGCTTTGTTATGTGACATTTTGTACAAATCAAGTAGATTCACATTTGATTTGGAGTTAAATATTATCTTGTTATTTACATGAGTTACATTGTGTGGAAAATTTAGAAGTAAGTCCAGTTTACCTGACGATGCTTTCGTTTACCGTAAGCCAGTAATATGCAAAGTTAACTTAGAAGGTACATAATTATGTATTAATTTGAAATAGTGAGTGTCCACATTAGTAATTGCCTAACAGACCATCACGACTGTAGCTTTAGGTTAATTGGCTGACATCTCAGAACAAGACTGACATTGTTATTTTGACGTTCATAAGCGTCAATGATGTCATCAAAACGAAAAAAAAGATTTGTATTTGTATTTATTCGTATTTGTATTCCTTTTTTTTATATTTCTTTCTCATTCTTTATTTATATTATATTTATCTCACTATTCCACCCACTCTTTATATCGAAGGGTTAGTAATTCTACAACAGTTTAACGGCATTATTTATCGCATGTTTGTGTCGGAAGAAACTCATAAATATATATCATAAACTCATAAATATGATATATATTCACTACGTCTGAATATGCTGATATAGTATTAAAGTTTAGTGACAAAATATTGTGTGGTAATATAATTAAATATACTATCTTAGAAGAATATATGTACACCAAAACTAAGCATCGAACACAAATGAATAATCATATATTACGACATACGAGGAGGTTTTATTAACACATGATAGAAAAAAATGTGATTAATATTTTTGTCAAGATCAATTTGTAGGCTCAAAAGTTTATAGACATGAAGTTAACTTATCACAACTCGCTTTGTCAAAATCACGATACCTTTTATAAAACCGGTCAACTACCCGGTTTTTAGTGTCAATAGGGAAATTTTAAAAGTTAAATCAGGGGGCCTTTGCCCAAAACTGAAATAGGACTCAAAGTTTTCTAAAAATCGCCGAAAAGTAAATATTGATTACAAGGTTTCTGTCAATCAGATTCCCCTGATTAATGGAAGCGTCGGGGAAAGATCCCTTATTCATTTTCACCATGCCAATCACCTCTGACGGCTGTGTGTGATGAGTCAGCAATGTTTACCTTAATAACCTTTGTGAATAATGGAAATATTTATTTGTATATTTTAATGTTGTGATATGAAACTGAAAGTCTTTTGTTTTCATGATTTGGATATATAATTATGTTATAATATATTTGTGGGTTGTTCCTCCTTCACACCACGTAGTGAGTGGTATGTACGAAGTACGAACTGCCACGCAAAGGTCTTGGCTTTAATGCCCGGCTTGGGTAAAGTGAGTCTTTTGTCAATAAATTCTCAATACTGCTCAGTTACAAGGGACATACCATAGCTGACAAAACGTGAGTGTTACATAACTCTGCCTACACTTTTGGGAAAAATGGTGTAGCGATATTTTATCTCCAGCAACAAAAGCATAATAAAAGCTCAAAATAAATTCTCCTTCTTCTTGATTTTCTGGAAGCAAATCAAGAAATACTAAGTCAATGCGTAAACTTTGCAGTTGAAAGGAATGTCAATTTTATTACTATCCCGAAGTTTCGCAGTACAAGCACGTAGTGATGCATCTGTTAACATATCGATATTTCACCAACGATGGTTTAAACCACAAATAACTTGCGAGGGTTTTGAAATATGTGTAGTACTAAATAGAGATAGAGAAAAGAACGTTGTTGTATCGAATTTTCAAATGGTTCATTTTGTTACGAATAAATTTTTATTTCTAAAACTAAAATTATAATTTTTTTGTTTTTAATTAGTACTGCTTAATGTTATAAACTTATTTAAATCAAAATCGATTATTAAGGCAAAGAGAGTCCAGAAGTGGTGGACGCCATCTCATTTACCGGCATGTCGTGGTGACTCTCACAGTAGTGCTTTAATAAAAGAGTGAGGATCATAAACATAAATTACATATAATTGTCCTTGATTTTAATCTTATATTCTTACTTACCAGTAACAAAATTCAAACAGCAATGACAATCAAGTGTAACTCTAACCAGGGTCTAATCGTTAACTTCTAACAAAATCGATTGTTATACCCAAGAAAATTCATATTAAGAATGTTAATTACATCCTTAACCCTTTCTTATCGAGAAAGCAATCGAGATAATCGTTATGACAGCATAGAGTTCATATGCGTTACCTTCATACCTTTGAACAGCCACATTTAATCGTTATGGTTATCGATATCTTACCTAACTTAACGGAAGTTACGTAATGGTTTCCTTTATGAAATAACACAGGAGTTTGACTCACAGAATTTTTACATACGAGAATAGTCATTTTATTAATAATAATATGTTATTTAGAATGGTTGTGAAAAGAGTAAACAAGAGTGTAAGTAATAGATAGTTGATTTCACACTTTTAAGAAAATAATGCAACTTTAATTAGTCACCAAAGTCTCAAGAACATCTATTTAGTTGAGTTACTCTATGTACTCCAAAGACAGATCATACTAGACAGATCAAAACGACATTGGTATCTGACTACAGTGATTTAAAAGTTTTAAAAAACAAAAACTGACTTCCAAAATATACCTATATGTAAAAACTTAAACAAAAATGAAATCGGTTAACTAAAAGTAAAATTCCTCACTAAAATGAACAAACCAAAATATCATCTATGTAGGTATATCTTGGTTTTGTTATTTTTTTCAAAAAGCGCCGTACCAATTGCCATCAAATATATAAGGCATCACGTCTGAAATATGATCTACCTTGCAAAAAATTGGCGGAGACATCGTGTAACAAATAAACAAAACAAATACGACCCGTATTGAGAACCACTTCATTTTTGAAGTCGGTTAAAAACACCAAGCTCGTCACAATCACCTTTCAAACTTACAACTACATTGAATACGTTTATTTAAGTACAATATCAGCCCTATTACATAGATATAGCTATTACAATTTTTATGCCGTTAGTGCTTCTTTTACAATGGGTCTGCATAGATTTGTTTTGCGTGACAAACAGAAATGGGTAATTTTCTTTTTAAGTCCTTCGTTATTTAACTGATTTGATTCATTTCTTCATAAGGCAGTGGGTTTTAGTAGCCTATAACATACATACATACATAGTTTCAAGTCTTTTATCCCCAAAGGGGTAGGCAGAGGTGTTTAACCACCCACTTTTTTATGTTCCATGTATCAGAGAGCGAGCGTGTTGCCATTTATCGGTCACAATTCCAGATTCCGGGCTAATAATGCGGGAAAAGCCTAATATCACTTTACCTGACCCGGGGATCGAACCCGAGACCTTTGCGTGATAAACCGTACATAGTACCGCCGGAGAACAAAGGCAATCAGTAGTAGCCTTTAAGACTCCCTAATATCACAATTTCGTATAACAAAAGACTTTCGCAGTTTATCCCGATTAGAAAGAGTTATTAAAAAAAAAACTACATGTGACAAATGTAATTCATCGATATATCGATAAAACGAAATGACTCATCTACATCGTCACTGCACCCTTTTAATATCACTTTAAAGCGACTGCCTTAAAATCACAAATTTTAATTCATCGTTCGCGTTCGTAAAATGCATTTTAATATAATTTAATTAATCGTTTAATGGTGCCATTATTTGATATACGATTAACAGTAAGTAATTAATATAATTATGAGGCCAGTTTAAATTTAGAACCGTTTCAAGTTTTCGTACTTTAAAGCTGAATTATAGAGTTTAATCGTTGAATGTTTGTCCATACTAATATTATAATCAAGTTAAGTTTGTGAGGTTGTAGTCAATCTCTGAATCTACTAAACCGATTTTGAAAATTCTTTTTGTGTTTGAGAGCCCATTTCTTGGGGAAGGCTTTGATAGGCTTTGTAATATTACGCTACGAGCGACGGGAGCGGAGCAGTACCCAAAGATGTAACTTAGCGCGGATGAAATGGCGCCGGGACAAGCTAGTTTTGTATAATTTTAAACTGTGTTATTTTGGTCGTTGTTCTATATCTATATAGTTATAATATTTCATTATTTATACTACAGTGTATATAACTTAATAGTAAATATTTGGACATATTCAAATTCAAATTTAAACTTTATTCATGAACAATTTTCACATTGTGTTTGAACATAATCACAAAACACATAACATTTTAGTAATGCCATGCCATGATGGAAAATACATTCAATTAGCAGTACCTACTACACAATATTATAATAAAATAATTTTTAACATAAAGAAAAATTCTAATATGCTAAGCTTATTGTGTGCTAAGTGTTTTTCTTTAATAAATGGCATTAACATTTATGATAAACATAGTAAATTAATAAAATATAGTCACAATCAAGGTATCAAACGCTTAACCTCTTGACTGGCCTGTTGGTCTAGTGGTTAGTGACCCTGACTGCTAAGCCGGAGGTCGTGGGTTCGATTCCCACCCAGGACAAACCTTTGTGTGATGAGCATGATTGTTTGTTCTGTGTCTGGGTGTAATTTATCTATAATATATATGTATTAACAAAAAAAAAAAAAAATGTATATAAGTAGTATATCAGTTGTTTAGTACCCATACCACAAGCAAATATAATTGCTTAATTTGGGGCTAGATGGCGCTGTGTGAATGTGGAAAAAAAAAAAAAAAAAAAAATCTTAAAGACGGTAATAGTAGATTCACGCTGATTTCAGCATAAATGGGTCGGATCAACCGGGCAAGTACTACCTTTTCATAGAATATCAACATAAAATATTATTTTTCCATGCTAATGTGTTTCGCTGAGTGAGAGCGCCGGAGACCCAATGTTCCTCCTTTCCTTTTTCGTCACCTCCTTCAATCCCATTACCTACCCTACTCCCTACACGGTAGGCAGCGGCTTCGCAGTCCCTGGAAATTATAGCAATGCCAGGAACTCTGAGTCGTCCTTGAGCGACAGTTACCACTTACCATCAGGTGGACTGTTTGTTCGTGTGCCACTGTCAGCAATAAAAAAAAACCCCTCCATTTTCTTTATTTTTCCTTATTTTTCTCATCCCTTTCTCCGTGGTCAGCAACGGCTTGGTTGTGTTTTCTAAGGTTTATTACTTTCGTAATGCTTGGAAAACACAGTCATCTCTCTAGGTTACGGTTACCACTTACCACCAGGTGGACCGTATGCTTGTTTGCCACCAAAGTGTATGTATAAGAATGTATAGCAAACATTCAAAGTCATACAACACAAAGCTATTTAAACAATTAAATGCAATAAACATCATCAGAAAGCTACAAGTGGCGCTCGACCGGAAATGCGGTAGTGACAGTAACCACAGTTCGCCATAGCGCATCGCCTTTGCGTCCACTTCCGGTGTTCACAACTGAATCGTAAGCATTTCCTGTAACCAATGTTTAACATCTCAGAGACATTTTTCTGAATGTGTTTTACATGATAATAGTAAAGAATTATCTAAAAAAGGTTTTTATGGAGGTCATTATTTGCACCTTTTTTAAAGTTATATTGGGGTCAGCTCTCAGGTCAACCAGTGACTGAATAATAATATTTTATCGTAAATGAAGCCTTGTAGTCTTCGATTTAGAATAGGAAGTTAATCTATTTCGTATCGTTATTAGAGAAATACCAGATCATCACAATATTACAATAAGTACGGCTGTCACCAATCCGCCTGTCGAGCGTGTGAACTTTTGAGGCCCTACCACAACCTCATAGCAATCTTAATGTAACCTTACTTTGTCTCTATCCTTGTTTTTAATGATACAAAATAAAAAGACAAAATATAAAGTAACATTAAAATAATACTGCTTTAAGAGATGGTCGTAGGCCCCCTGTTCTTTAAAATATAGCAGTAGTTAACTGTTCGAGTAAGTGGGTTTTTGACAAACACAAGACCACACGAATCCTTGTCTATACTATTATATAAAGCGGAAGAGTTTGTTTGTTTGAACGCTCTAATCTCCGTAACTACCAGTCGGATTTGAAAAATTCTTTTTGCGTATGATAGCCCAGTTCTTGAGGAAGGTTTAAGGCTATGTAACATCATGCTACTGGTAACGGAAGCAGAACAGAAAGCAAAGACGCAAGTGAAAACGCGCCGCGGAAAGCTAGTTAAAAAATAAATGAAAAGAACCAATTAAAATAAAACAAAAGACGCACAATCGAAAATCTCCGATCGAGAATCGAGGTTTTTTATTCTAATCTCTACCTTTGAATATCGGGGCTAAGGTTCTTTGTAAACAGATTTTGAATTGTACTTTTTAATGAATAAAATTGGTAGGTGAGAGGTATTTATTCTTATACGTTTATTTTTAAAAGTTACAATCATATTTTATTTTTTTGCTGACGCTATTTTTAAACGAAATTTTAATTTATGTTGGTTCTAAAATAAATTGCTTTCAGATTAAAACTGTTGTGTATTTTATAAAAAATGGCGCGATTTTATCACCAATATTATAAAAATAAAAGCTTAGAAACTTATATTAAATACTAACAGTTCTTAAATAGTAGAGTAGTAGTGTCAGTACACACACAGCAGTTTAAATATTACTCATAGGAAATTCTTTTAGATATCTACTAGTCTACTCCTATTTTTATGGTAATTTTTTTCTTACGTCCTTTGGAAAAACCCTGTGTCGTGGAAACTTTAAGAATAAACGAATTAATTAATAATAATAAACACATAAAACACAACAAAAATCCCGTGAAATAAAGTTTGTACTATGTTTATATAGACTACGCCATATAATTCTTGTTAAATAAAATAAACCTTATTTGTCAGAAAGTAAACTGGCAGATGGTTTGTGGTAATCGCCGTTCATGGACTGCTGCCAAGAGCCGAGTCCGTTAACTGTTAAGTATTTTAAAGCACAGTCATTATTACACGTAATTACTTTACTGCTAAAACACAATCGAAGATATAGTTAATTTATTATTAGATTTTTTGTGTACTTAACATTAAAATATGAATATTAACTGACCCTTTTCTCAGGGAAACGTTTTGGAAAATGTTGTTTACACTGCGTTGGTACAAAAGGTCCTAGTTATATTATTATCAATATGCACATTATATGATTCGACTTTTTGTATTTCTTGTATTAAGACAACATGAACAATACCTACATAAACTCACATTAGATAAATATACCTAAGTTTCTCAACACTATCACTTAGTTCGTTTCGAAATCTGATCCCTACCATATCTTATACTACTTTGATAGTCAATATAACTTTTTAATTATATAAGTAACATTTACGCTTCAGCGTTAAACATTTACAATGTAAGGCAGAAAGTAGTGCGCTAAAATTAAAAACTCCCAGACAGGCAGCGTATATAAAACTTCATTAAACACCACATTCGTTAATCTAAAGTCTGGAACGCAACATAATTCCTCCTTCGAGAGCATTTTTTCAGAGCTTTGCCCGGGATATACATAGTTTTGATTTGTTGGGTACTGACGATCACAACCTTTATTATTAACGACTAGCTGTTGGCCGGAGCTCCGCCCGTGTGTATGTCGATTACCGCATTTTTCATTTAAATTTATCCCCTTTTCCTTTTCCCATTTTCTTTAACACCATTTTCTTTTATCCCCTATTTTAACTCCTGTTGTTTCTATCTCTATACAAAATTTCAAGAAAATCGGTTAGTGGCTTAGGCGTAAAATAGTAACAGACAGAGCAAGTAATTACCTATGTGTTATGGGTACTAAACAACTGGTATACTACTTACTTATATATTTATTATATAAAATACATACATAATAAAGATAAATTACACCCAGACACAAAAGAAACAATCATGCTCATCACACAAAAGGTTTGTTCTGAGTGGGAATCGAACCCTTGACCTCCGGGTTAGCAGTCAGGGTCACTAACCACTAGGCCGACAGGTCAGTCAAACGTAACGAGAAACCTTAACGGTAATCTTTTAACCTTATATGGGAACGCTACAGTAACGTGACTGTTTTGTTCGTTCGGCCTCGTGATAACGATATCTTCAAAATTTCCCGTCCCGTCCATACAACAACCCGTCACGCATACCGCGTCCTTTAGACGAGTGGTGCGCTCATTAGCACACGAAGTCGACTGTGTCCTATTAAGACAGAAAGCAAAAGTGTACGTAATGAGTTACAGTAAAACCACCTCTATTACGTTGAACTTTAGGCTCAATTCCCCTAAACTTGTGTTATGCAGTTCTTATATTCTTGATTACCTTAGGTCTCTACTTAACACGTCTGTTTGTTATGTCAAAGGCAAAACAAACGTAAGAATTATGGAATAGTAAAGTCAAAATAATATAGGAAAACAAACACAGCTTCAAAACTGCCTCTGTGGTTCGGTGGTACTGTATAAAAGAAATTCTCAGTAATAACCTCTAGTCTGGAATTGTGCCCATTAAATGGCAACAGACACGCCCCTGTTACATGGGACTTAAAATAAGATGACGAAACTTGGGTGGTTAAACATCTCTGCTTACCCCTTCGGGAATAAAAGGCGTGAAGCTATATGTATATAACAAACACAAGAACCAGCTTGGTTGTATTTTCTAGTATTGTTTCTGAAATAGTAGACAACACAGTCACCCTTAACTTACGATAGCAACTTATCAGTTGTTTGCTTGTTTGTCATCAAAACAGTAAATAATCCTATACTATACGCATTTAGGTACGTAATACCTAACAATGAATTCACACCATCGAGAAGCGTACCTGGTAAACATGCATTGTACCTAAACCCAATTACTTCACGGCGATTATAAATCATAGTATAACAAAAGATATTTTCACATCTCGACATTACGCGTATACTCATAAGGCTAACAGTTTGTTGCAGACTGAGCATAAAAGTATACTTATAAATATTTAAACCTATTTCTTACTATACGTGAGACAGGCGATTTTTTTTTTGGACGAGGTTTCATGAATTCTTTATCATTTAAGGGAATAAATTGTGTGATTTTCAAAGCATAATTAGACTTCTTCAACACAGCGAACTGATTCAGGCCTCAGTCTACCATAAGGCCATGAGTACCTATTATCTTGTGGTGTCATCATCATCATATCAGCTAAAAGACGTCCACTGCTGGTCATAGGCCTTCCCTTTAATTTTAGTCTTAATTAATTTTTGTGATGGCATCGTTTACAAGAAATACAAATCCTTCCCCATATGAAACTGAACTAGTGACTAGCTAAGAGATGACGTGACTAAAAGAAAGAAATATAGTTCCCTACCTTATTTAGCATCGAGAGTCGAGACATATTCTATCGTTATTAAATTTTTCGGTAGTAGATCCACGCTGGTTTCAGATGAATGAATGGGCCGGATCGTCCGAGGAAATACTACCCTCTCATTAAAGATCGACGTAAGAGTAGTAGTATCCGTACTACGGCGTTTCGTTCGGTGAGTGAGAGCGCCGGAGGTCCAATTTTCCCCTTTTCCTCTTTCTTCACCTCCCTCTTTCTCTTCCTCTAACCACATGCCCAGCCGCTATGAGTGGAAACCACCATACCAGCAGTTTAACACGATGGCTTTTGGTACGGTGGTCACTAATTCTGGGTTCCACTGACTGCTTACCTTCAGGCGGGGTGGAGGCACTTTGGTAGACTAATATAAAAAAAATTCCTTGCGAAAGCATAGTAATTTACTAAACTAGTACGCAAGTAACGCGCGTTACCTGTTATTTACTTAGTTGCCTTTTATTATGCCCAAATTCCCTGATTTTGAATGAGTCCACAGCAAAAAGTTTGTTGCAATCACTCAGCCTGTACAGAACAGGACCTTTCGCTAAAAGGGAGGGTTAGGATAATGGGGGGAAAGAGGGAATGTTTGACTTCTGTGATAACGTGCCAGGTGTTGCAAAACTTGGTGACAAATTACTGAAGAGTTGAATGTGTGACGGAATGGATGTGGCATTTTAATTATTTAATTTTATTTTATATATGGCAAGAATGCTGTGTTTTCCTAACTTAGTTTTCACTTTCCTGCCATTTCCCACCTTTCCTCTTTTCTCAACTCACTTATTCTCTTCATCTATCCCACTCCCTTCACGATAGGCAGCGATTTCATAGAATCACTAGCATTAAAGAGGTCCATGAGCGACAGTTACCACTTACCATCAGGTGGGCTGTTAGCTCGACTGTCAATGTCAGCAATAAAAAACCTGTTACAGTTTATCACACTTCGCCACAATTTTTGCTATGATTAATATTAATCGATATTTACAATAGAGGGAAGGCTGCTATTGTATAAAAACATACCAAAAAGCTCTTATAACTTGCGTGCTTTGCTCTATATATCCGAAAATTTATTAATTCACCAATCAATTTATTGTACAATAATTTACATCACATTTGACAACTTAATATGCACTTTTAGGCATGGTCAATAATTATAAAGTGATAAATAAGTATGTACCTATAACATAAATGATGGATATACATTACAACGATTTTAAATGATTTTATTGGCGTCCAGAGCTGCTATGGACTGACACGCAGAAATCTTTGGTTTGATTTTCGGCTCAGGTAAAATTATGATAATGAGTTTTCATCGTAATTTTTTCTGTATTAGTTCTGAGTCAAAAGTTGTGACTAGTGAATGACTTGCTTGCCCTCTGTTGCACTTTTTTTTGCGTTTCTTTTTTCTTTTTAAAAGACAACTCCTGCACTAACAAACCAGCCCTGTGTCACCTACCCTAACATATCCAAAAATACGTAGGTACAAACCTCTGCCTACACCTAATGTTATGTAAAATTACGCCAACATACAAAACTATACAAATATGTAAATATCTATGTAAATATGTCTAATTAAAGCAAACAACCACATCCAACATTCCAACATCTCTAACATTTCTAACAAATTACCATACCTAAAATTTGTGATACAAGTCGTTAAAGACAAAAATGGGGCACATTTAAACGTAGAAATGTCTGTAGCGATATGGTGTGACGTCACAATAGGCCAGTGTTACCAAACATTTTGATTATTGTATTTATTAAGACTTTTTTATGGGTTCCGTATCTGAAATGGAAAAAGACTGAATTCAGTTTGACTACTTTATTACCTGTCAAAATCATTTTTCTTAACTGAAAGTATAAGCTGTGTATAATAAATATCTACTAAATAAAATTGATCAGTTTAAGGTTTTTAAAAGTTAAGCTGCTAGGTCACTGGGATAAAATACAAAGCTATTATAAAAATAAAAATATTCATGTAATCTCCTGCGGGACAGGCTTTGCCTAGTGCAGCGAGTTTCGCAACTTAACATTAGCCACATATTAATTGTATATTTTATCAAAGCAAATTGTTTTATACAGAATGTGGTGTGTAACTTTTTTTATGGCAATAAAAACTTATTATTATTATTCTCCTTTATTTAAATAATTTCTCAAAAATTACATTTTTAAATATAAGTATATAAAAAACATACATTTAAAAATATAAAAATTGTAGATCCACCGGCAACGGGTACAGGGACCAAGCTACTGGCGGTTAGGGCTCCAGAGATAGAAACCTCCTCACAATGCGTGCCGTGCCGAGCAGCACTGCCTTCTGGATCTGGCCCTTGACCCATCCACCTAATGCGAGCCTCTTTAGGTGTTGGTCGAGGCTCTTTGCTATTAAGCCATTGACGCTAACAACTATCGGTACAATGACAGCTGAATCCACATCCCACATGTCAACAATCTCATGGGCTAAATCAAGATATTTTATTTGCTTGTCGTTCTTAGCCTTCATGAGATTCTCGTCATGAGGGACGGTAATATCAACTATCATTGCAAGGCGTTCGGATCGATCCACTACCACAATATCAGGCTTGTTAGCTATAATAGTCCTGTCTGTGATAATGGAGCGATCCCAGTACAATGTCGCGCGACCATTCTCGAGAACCGGCTCAGGGTTGTATCTGTAGTACGGTACTTCAATATCCAGAAGATTGTATCGCAGAGCAATTTGCTGGTGGATGATCCTGGCTACTTGGTTATGTCTGTGCAAGTACTCTCCGTTAGCAAGACGCGAACAGCCGGAAACTATATGCCTGAGGGATTCACCAGGGCGATGACATGCACGACATATGTCAGTAGTGCCATCCCTCAAGATATATTTCCGGTAGTTGTTCGTCATGATAACTTCGTCAGCAATTGCACAAACAAACCCTTCGGTTTCTCCAAAGAGATCGCCGAAGCGTAGCCAGGCAACGGAGGCAACATAGTCTATATCGGGCCCATGTAAGGTCCGATAGAACCTTCCGTGAAGCTCCTTGCTCTGCCATACCATTCTACGGTCATCCACACTGAGTACTACAGGCCTGCGCCAGTTCTCTTTAGCCAGGGCAAGCGGAGTAAGTCCACTATCCACTGCAACCATATCACGATGCACACTATCGCCCATCTTGTGAAAATAGTCTCTAAGGTTGCATATCTCGCGATTGTGGAGGGTTTTGGCATTTAGAAATCCCCGGTCCCCACATTTTCGCGGGATATACAACCTCATGACAGATGAACGCGGATGGTGCATACGGAATGCTGTTAACAATGTGCGGACTCGCCTATCCAGGGTATCTAATTCAGTCTGTGTCCACTTGAGTATGCCGAAGGAGTATGTAAGAAGAGGCATGACCCAACCATTACAGGCGCGCACCTTGTTGCCGCCTGATAAGTGACTTTTTAATACTTTTTTTAGGCGGCTGAAAAAGCGCTCCTGTAATGATTGTTTCATATCTGTCTCCTTGATGCCCAACGACTGCGACATACCCAAGTATTTATAGGTGTCAGCGATTAGAAGTGAACTAAGATGAGTAGAATCAGATAGTTGAATTCCATCAGATTCCACTACCCTGCCACGCTTTACATGCATGACTGCACACTTGTCCACTCCGAAAGCCATGTTGATAGAATTACTGAAGTTTTGAGTTAACTTCAGTAACTCTTTCAGCTGGGGTTCAGTTGGTGCAAATAATTTAAGATCATCCATGTATAGCAGGTAGGCCACCTTATATCTGATATCTGTAGGTTATCTGACCACCTCTACGCAGCCTATAACCTAAACCTGAACTCTCCAGCATTGAGCTAAGAGGGTTCAGGGCCAGGCAAAACCATAAGGGACTCAGACTGTCACCCTGGAAGATACCCCGCCTAATCCATAGTGGTTCGCTAATGCCTGGAGTTTGTCGACACTCTGGATAGGTAAGGACCGTTGTCCATTGCCGCATGCATGTCTCCAAGAAGGTGCGTACTGTAGGGTCTACTTTATATAACTCCAGCACCCTCAAGAGCCATGAGTGCGGCACGGAATCGAATGCCTTCTTATAATCTATCCAGCATGTCGCCAAATCCTTTCGGTTACGGCGAACCTGCTGGCTAATGGTCACATCGATAAGGAGGAGCTCCTTAGTACCACGGGACCCTTTCTTACATCCATTCTGCGAGATAGACATAACCGAATTAAATTCAATATGTTTCGTAATTTTGGTTCGCAGAATGGATGTAAGAAGTTTATAGACCGATGGTAAACACGTAATCGGTCTATAATTACTAGGTTCCGTAGTACAACCTGTCTTATAGAGCAGGTGAGTATAACCTGTCGTAAGGAAGTCTGGTAGCAATCCACTCTCCAGGGCAGACTGAAATTGAGATGCCAATCGAACATGTGAGCTGCGTAGCCATCTCAGCCAAAAGTTTTGCAGTCCGTCCATTCCCGGTGACTTCCAATTAGCCATAGGACGGACTGCATTAGCTACGTCTTCAGCTGTGATGACTACGCTATCCATTTCTGCAATTTGCTCACATGCTCGCTCAACATCTCGCATCTAGCCACCTTCAGAGTGGCTGACTGGTACCGACCAGATACTACTCCAAAACTCTTTGGTCGCAGTAGCATCTGGTAGCTTACCATCGCTGGTCCCAGAATTTGATTGCTCCCAGCTCCTATATACCCACCTTTGGTCCTTTTGAAATATGCGGTTGACCATATATCGATCCACGCGTTTTCTATATCTGCCAATTCGGTTAGCCCATGCATATACCTTCTGCTTTAGGAAGTCGATGCGCTCTGTGACCCGAGACAAGTAGTGGTGGGGACTAACTCCCGTCCCCGAGAATGCTTGGCTCACAAAGCGCATCACTCTCGGACGTGTATTTCCATTCCTAAAGCAGATTAACTTCCCAATAAGCACCCTTGCTCTAGCAATACGCTGTTCAATTCTGTACTGCCAGACTGGTGCAGAAGTCCTGCGTGGCATAGGGGTGTCAGAAGTTGGTAAATGGACACACGCCAATCGACACACTGCAACAGCCGCACAATACAGAATTGAATGCGTATCACTCAGACTTTGGCTATGATCGAAGTATTCCGGTAAAAGTGAGTCAAGGGTACTTACTAGCGTTAGGTTTCTTCTACGCATCGGTAACCGAGGCAGACGCGGTCTAAATTCTTGAGGTGCGAATCGATAATCATCAATCGCACATTTCAAAGCGTCCCAAACCTCCTCATTGCATTGAGTGTCTACAATAGGAGTGCTGTCATCTCCATCCACGCTAACAACACTCTGTATTGCCAGAGTGCACGGAGTATTGGTTTCATTCTGACCTTCCTGGGTGGAGATGGCAGCAGTAGATTGTACACACTCTGATCGCAGCCTATCAAGTACGGCATCATCCAACATTCGACAGCGTTGGATGGCCCGCACCTGATCCGATAACCTTTGAGCTGTAACATTGGTAGATGGTTCAAGATCCTGAAACAGAGCAAGCATTCGACAGCGATACGCAGTGAGGTTGGTTCCTCCCTTTGTTGCCGCAAAATATGCGCGCATGACGTTCTCATTTGTTGTTGAGGACCATCGCATGCGCTGCATATTACCGCCGGTAGCGAGGACCCTATTCGTATTATTATTATTATTGTTGTTGTATATTCCATATATTTTAAAATTCAACCAAAAAGTTATTATAGAATCTCTCATTGTACCAATCTTGAAAAAATGCCACAGTTTTGACTGTTAAAAGTTTATCTACACACATCAGAGGCCCTAGACTAGGCCCTAGAATCTTGGACACTTGTCTAAGGCCTCAGGGCCGAGACGTGCCCGGTATTGACAATTGACAATTGACCGATATATACTCCCGGCCGGGTCACGTCTCGGGTACGCCCCGGGCACGGATCTGATGTGTATAGATAGAGCTTTAATCGTCCTCCATAGCTATTTGTGTGACATCACAATAGGCCAGACTTTCTAAACATTATGATTTCGCACGCAGCCTATTTACGTTTGAGTTAAAATGTAAATTTCCTTTTGGATATGCGAGGACTATATACTAATGGCTCGCCACAAGCCTTTTGTTAGAAAGTCTTGACATTGTAAAAAAGACCATATATATAATAGTTTAAGGTTCTAGTTCCAATGAAAAGTTAAAATGTATAATATAAAATATGCATCACACTAAAAATCACCTCTTATGAAAACAATAATATAAGTCGTGAATTATTTCATAAATAAAAAAATAGAACAACGACATCATGTCATTATCATATCAGCCAACACTCCCAGGAGTGTACCAGGTACGAGTGTCCTAGGACCCTACATCAACCTTAAAGCAGTCTTGTTATAACCTTACTTTATCTCTATCCTTGTTTTTAATGGTACAAAAGAAAAAGACAAAACACAAAGTAAGATTAAAATAATACTGCTATGAGGTAGTGGTAGACCCCCTGGATGTAGGCCTTTCCCAAGTTTCGCCATCTTAACCGATCGTGAGCCCTCTTCCATCGGTTGCCCACTACCCAGGTCAGTTCACCCTGTGAGATATCGCTGCATATTGCGTCTTGACGTCATGCATTCGTTTAAAAATTACAATAACTTGGTATACATACATACATAACTTCACGCCTGCCGCTCATTATTAGAGCAAGCAGAGACTATAATAATAATAATAATAATAATAACCATTTATTTCAGGCATTTAGAGCCCATAAAATTTCAATACATAAATAACAAAATAAAAACTATGAACTAATACATATTTTATATAATTTAAAACTAAAAACTACTGTATACGAGAGGTCGGCGTCGTGTTTCGCTGCCGGGTGTCAAGTAGCCAGCCGCGGAAACGGCGATATAAAGTGAAATACGTACACAAAGTAATATACTATATTTAAATGTCAATAATTATTATACTAAAGTGTTCAAATCCTGGTTGGAAATGGTAAATAATTTTCGTCTTAGGTATAAAATTCACACAGAGTATCACCTCTTTTGGAAAGTGATTTCTCTGACGACTTTATTTATAAATACACTGATTTATAGAATGTCTATGTCCATTTTAAACATAACAATTATAAAAAGAATACCTGTTTCAAATATAACGCCTTCATACCAAAAATTACCTACACGTTTTAACTTGACATTCAAAATGCGCACATTTTCAAATATTAATATGGAAATTAAACAGTTTAAAAGTCAAGTCAGAAACAACCAAAACAAATGGAATTTAATAAGAAAATGAAAACCTTGGCAAAAGTCTACACAATGTAGTAAGAACAAAACTCTTGATATTGGTGGTATGAAATTTATGAGCGAAACTCGGGGCAAACAGTTTGTATGTTCCCGTTTACATTAAATATAATACTTTTAAAATGCAATTAGCAACTCGTAATTTACCGTGTTTATTTTCAAGTTTATTTCAATAAGCCTTGAAGTTTTGGATGTTTAAGACATAAGATTTAACGTTTAATTCTTGAATAAGGCATAAGTTCTCGTGTTCTTGGTAAATAATTATATTAATGCGGTATTTTACGCTACTAAAAAGGACGCTGCAACGTTCTTTTCGTGCAAACATGCGGTATTTGAAAGTAGTCTTGGTAAAAAAAGCTTCCCAAATTAATGCATTTTGTCAACATTTGCATTGATAGTCATTGCATTGGAGCCGCTTTAGTAGGCTATTATAAAAAAAAATTTAACTGTTTAGCCACAGATCTTTATCAGAACTTCAGTCAAAACTCGTTTTCTGCTATATAAAAGTCTAACCTAATCAAAACTTTATATTAACGATTTTTGACATAACCACCACAGTTACAGCAACATTTTCTTGAACTTAATTTTAAAACAGTGTTACTCACGATTTATCTGGAATTTAGCATACACATTCAGCAGGAATGACAATTTTATAGACTAACAGTGATTTTATTTAAAAAAACTTTATGCCGAGATTCTTGAGAATCCCGATTTTTCGTTTGGTGCTAAAGCGCTGTCGCTAATAGACGAATTGTAAAAGAGATTTAGCGCTGAACGATCCTTTTCATAAAATCGGGTTTTCAAATAAATATCGGTATAATAGAAAGCTACTGTTAATTTAATATGATGAACATTTAAAGATGGCAGACCAGGGGCCCTACCACAACCTCTTATAGCAATCTTATACCTTACTTTGTCTCTATCCTACTTTTTAATAGTACAAAATAAAAAGACAAAACGCAAAGTAACATTAAAATAATACTGCTATAAGAAGTAGGCCCCCAGATGAATGCTCATTAAAAGATTTCGTCACAATGTTTTGTTTCATATCGCCACCGTCTATCAATTGTCCTATATCAAAAATCGCGGCAGCCAAGCGTACAAAATACTTTGCGACGTTTGTTAATGACTACAGTTTTGAACGTCTCGAGTTCGTACGAGAATTAATACTCGTTGATCGTTGCCCCGGCAAATATGTCTTTTCAAAGTTACATTTTAAATATTGATGAAAATTATTTTTCACTCTGAAATAAGTTGACTGCCTTCGTGGCACAGTGGGAACGCAAGCGACTGCTGTGCACGAGGTTGTGAGTTCGATCCCCAAACGAGACAAATACTTTGTGTGATCCATAAATATTTGTTCATGTAATTTATGTCCGTTAATTGTATGTTTGTAAAGTTAAAATAAAAAAAGTGTTGGTTTAACTTATTCTTTGTAGTTTTTCATTACGGGTGGCAACAGAATTTTCGGTAGCTTTATAAGCCATTGCAAACAGTTAAAAATAATAATGTTAGATGGCATCCAACAAATATTTACAAGCGTTTGTTCGTTATTATTTGATGGGATTACTAAATACACTCTATCATATTTTCATTTTTTTGAAAGTCACTGTCTATAATAATAATACACACAACGCCATCTAGACCCAAAGTAAACATTTATTATAGCTTGTGTTGTGTTATGGGTTTTAGAATGCGGATATACATTCTTAAATACTTTTTTTTTGTAAATACGTACATATTATACATAGAAACACCCAGACCAATGCAAATAAACATTTTCATGCACACAAATATTTGAACTGAGCGGGAATCGAACCCGCGACCTCCGCGTGGCAGTCCACACACAGTACCACCAAACCACAGAGGTTGTCATGGCAGCCGAGCTCACTAATATTATTTGAATATATTCTCAACACGATTGGATAAAATTGGATAAAATCTTGTCCGGTATGATTAGTTTTTAGCATTTATAAATGTTTATTGGATGGAATTATATATGTTGGATCTATAGGGTAGATGTCTACCTAAACCAAAAAATAATGGCGTAATAAAAATAATAAGATTCGTAAATATTCAACGGTAATTGGCACGAAACCAGAAATGAAGTACAGATACCTTTTTTACCCCGAAAATCTTTAGATTGTGATCGGTGGCATTCTCATAAAAAATCCAATGAATGTATTCATATGGCAACACAACACAAAATATACGAGGTACGGGGCATGACTATCTGCCCTCTGAAGTTACCGCCATGATATATGTATAACTAGCTGCGCCCTGCGGCTTCGTCCGCGCGGAAAATGGTATGTGTTTAATTAATGTAACTTGGGAACCAGACCGATATTCGGGATAAAAAGTATCATATGTCCGTCTCCGGTACCAAATCTAAGTTCATACCAATTTTCATTAAAATCGATTCAGCCGTTTAGGCGCTGAGTGGTAACAAACACGCACACACATACACACACAAACCTTCGCATGTATAACATTAGTAGGATAATACAAAAAGTTGCTTTTATGTTTAATCTTCGAAGTCAAGGCGGTGTCTAAACGGGAATTTCGTGGCAAGTTTGAATGTATTCTGTGTACTTGGCTCATGTAGAAATGTAGAAGCATTGTCATCATCATCATCATATCAGCCAAAAGACGTTCACTGTTGGACATAGGCCTCCCCCAATTTTCGCCAACGTGGCCGGTCGTTCACCGCCCTCATCCATCGGTTGCCCGCCACCCTTATAAGGTCGTCGGGCCACCTTGTAAAGGGTCTGCCCAAGCTGCGTCTTCCGGTTCGTGGTCGCCAATCTTTTTTTTTTTTTTTTTTTTTTTTTTTTATATTTTAGCCTACCAAAGTGACTCCACCCCGCCTGATGGTAAGCAGTCAGTGGAATCCAGAAGTGGCGGCCACTATACCAAAAGCCATCGTCTTAAACTGCTGGTATAGTGGCCTCCACTATGGCGGCTGGGAATAGGGTTAGGGGAAGGGAATGAGGGAGGTGAGGAAAGAGGATAGGGGGGAAATTGGGCCTCCGGCGCTCTCTTTTTTTGTTTGTACACGGTAATCTCTGGCACTACCAGTCGGATTTGAAAAATATTTTTGCGTATGATAGCTCAGTTTTTGAATAAGGTTATAGGCTATGTAACATTACGCTACTGGCGTCGGGAGCAGAGCAGTAAGCAAAGACGTGGATGGAATCGCGCCGCGGATAGCTAGCGTTTTATATAATCGTTTTTATCTAAAGATTAGACAGTCTGCTTGTGACCACGGCCGGTGTAACCTGGTCGAAACGTCAAGCAAAATAAGGTATGTAAATACCTAATGCATGATCGCGTGAATTCCCGTATGTTTATAAATTTGTATCATGCAACGCAAAAGTTTAAAAATAAATATAAGATTTTTATTTTATTTTCTTTAATTTTGTTCTACTACGTCGTTATATTTTGTGCACAAAAAACTATTAGTTTACGCCAATATTGTAAGAGGGTTGGTACTTCCTCGACTCATTCATGCTTAAATCAATAAAGCTTTATTAACATGACATATATCTGTATTCATTACTACTGCAATATCTTCATCAAACTCCACTAAAAGCCCAACTAAGACTAATCATTTCTACATTATCCTTTGAGCAGCGACTGCCTTACCATCTAAAATCTACCTCAGAAACATAACATCATAAGTCTTATATACATCCTACTCAGAACTTGCATTTTATACATAAGCATACAATATCCCCTTTTGACTAAATGAACTATCCTTTGACTGTAGCACAGTTCTAGTATTCGCTAGTTAAGTCGAACACAAATACTTGAGTGTGCCGGCTTAAATACCAGATATGTGTAGCTTAGAATGTGTTGTGTAGTTTAAGCTGATAGCGGGTAAGTAAGATCAAAGATTAGGAGATTATTTTAGTTATTAAGAGCGTTTACACAAAAGAGTGACAACGTCGCAATTTAGTGTCTTGTTTTCGTGGGTTTCAGAGCTATCTATATATCTATTTAAATATAAAAATGAATCCCTATTTCCCTTGGTCATGGCATCACGCGTGAACGGCACGATCAATTTCGTTAATTCTTTTTTTGTTGTGTTTGTTATTATCAGGAGAAGTTTCTTATGCAAGAAAACTAAGAAAATTGCGCGGTGATTTAGAAAGTTTAAGATTCTTAACCACCATAATTATCATCACTACATAGTATAAAACAAAGTCGGTTCCCGTTGTCTGTCCCTATGTATGCATAGATCTTTAAAACTACGCAACGGATTTTGATGCGGGTTTTTTTAATAGATAGAGTGATTCAAGAGGAAGGTTTATATGTATGTAACATGTATAATATAGTAGAGAAACATTGATAAATTTAGATGTATTTAACGTGATGTCGTAAATAAACAATTTTTTTGCGCTTACATTGCAACGCTGGCTAAACCCTACAAGATAGATCAAAATAATGTACTACAGTATTGTACACTTTAAAAAGGTCTACAAAAGAGTCCTCAATAGTATATGTGTATCTCTAAGGGATAACCCACAATAATCATTTTTATCCTTTACATTTTATGAGAAATAATGGCTTATTTTCGAAGCAATTTTAAGCAAGACAGCATTTATCCTTATCAAATTAAGTATCTTAAATACATTGTGCATTTAATATATATCAATAATGGCCCTTGGAGCATGTATTTTAAATAAATATTTTCAAAGATATTACAGATTAAAAATGCAGGGAGGGATATAGCGGCAGGGGGCCGGCATTCTGTACTAAAATCAAATATACTACAGAATGTGTGAATACAACGTTCACAGCATTTGTTTTCTTCGCACGGGCAATGCTGTTACTAAATATAGTATCAGAATTGCACCCGTGCGAAGCCGGGGCGGGTCGCTAGTATTTTATAAATGTTCTCAACATTTTTTAGAATTACGTGAAAGTTGTATAAAAAGTAAGTAACCATAATGCTTACAGTTATTTTACTAAGAAAATAACGCAATGTAAGTTTCCAACGTCTTATTTGCATACATTACAAATAGAATTGGAAAATTCTAGAGTGGCGACCACGAACTGAAAGAAGCAGTGAAGGCTGGCCTCTCACACGGGCGGCAGATGACTGGAATGACGTTTTCAGATTGATGAACAAAATATTCATTACAAGCTCTGAATTATGGATGGTTTTAATGAAATTATTATACAGTAACTGCGCTCCACGTTTTCGCCCGCGCGTAAAATTTGTTAGTAATTTGTATCCCTCAGGAACCAGACTCATTTTCGGGATAAAAAGTAGCCCATGTCCGACTCCGGCACCAAATCTATCTACATTTTCATCCAAATCGGTTCAGCAGCTTAGGCGCTGAGTGGTAACAAACAAACACATACACACACAAATTTTCGCATTTATAATATTAGTAGAATCTTTCTCATTTGTGAATCAAACTCAATCTCATTCATTTAACTAGATTAAATGTGTGCATAAATAACATAACCAGGAATCTATCTAAAGCCAAATCGTTGACCGGGCACAGGCATGTGAAGAACCGGCAGGTTAGCGACCAGAGGGAATTTTAAATAATTTGTAGAATGTAAAACTCAACTAGATGCGTTAAGCAACTGTACAAAATATACTTAAAATTACGATTCGTCCGAAACACTACTTAAAAATGTTAATAATAGTTACATTCCTGTTTCGCCCGGATCGGACGAAACTCAGCAGCCGAAACGCCTACTAAGCCCAACTGCAGTAAAAACCAGCAGTTACCACATACTACTGTTACACTGCCAAAAAAATCGAGTATTAGGATTACATGAAAAACAATTTCAAAGTTATTTTTCTAACAATGACCTTTTGGTTTGACCTATGTATAGGAAAAGAATGATGTATTTTCTCAGCAAAAGGGAACATTTGTCAGTGTCCGATTTTCTAACTATAAGCCAAAAAATATTTTTCTTCGAATGTCACCGATACGTTATCACATAGTAATGTTTCTCAAACATTTTCTTTCTTTCTTTTTAAAAATAAAATAAACCATTTCATTATTTAATATTCATTTTATTATTCAAAAGTTTCTACACAAAAAAAAATATCAGACGCTTTACGCTTTATTTATAGAAGTTTTAATCTGAAATTTTACAATTCTACCTAGCTTTTCGCGGCGCAGTTTCACCCGCGTTTCGGCTTACTGCTTTGCTCCCGTCGCCAGTAGCGTGATGTTACATAGCCTATAACCTTCCTTGAGAACTGGGCTATTATACGCACAAAGAATTATTCTAATCCGACTGGTAGTTCCAGAGATTAGCGAGTTCAAACAAACAAACAAACTCTTTCGCTTTATATAGTAGTATAGATTCGCTTAAACGACACGAAGTTTTAATGTCGCTTTTATGATCTTTATAATCTCTTCAGTCTATAGTTAACAGGTAACATTTTCTATTAGGTTTCTCCAAATTATTTCTCTTTTTATTTATCTGATGTAAATATTGCACAATCATTAGCTTGAAGTCTAGTACAATACAATTCGTAACCGCAATATGGTGATAATTGTCAATCAGCCTTAAGAAATCGTAGTGTTTAACGCTCATACTTTCTCTATATGAGAAGAAACTCTTCTCTGCAATGAGGGTGTTAGAAAAATTTTCGCTGCCAGTTGGCGCCACTTCAACTGTCACATTGGGTCAATCAGTGGTTAACTTTCAAAAAGCGCTTGACAGCTAGACCTGACGCATCAGTGCTGCCACCTCGTGGGTGAAATTTTAGAAAACCCTCTCAGCAATTTTCTTTTGTCCTTAAGCACGTAAATTATTCATTTTGTAAATTAAACATTAATATTTCCGAAATAAACATTGATAAATATTTTTTTTCGATAGCGCTGTCAAAATGGAAGACCTCTTACCAAAGTGGCGCCAACTGGTGGTGAAAATTTTAAACACCCTCATACTGCGCTGGTACGATGAAGTATGAAAGTAACAATGCCGGTTGCTAGTATTTACTTAGAGGAGTGGTGTCTCTCTTTCTTCCTAGCATTATTCCCACATTGTTGTGGGATCTGCCCTTCGCGTCTTTCTTCTCCACTCCACACTTCTTACGGTAGCAGATCCACGCTGATTTCAGCATGAATGGGCCGGATCGTCTGGGGAAGTACTACCCTCTCATAGAAGATCGACTTAAGAGTAGTAGTATCCGCACTACTGCGTTTCGTTCGGTGAGTGAGAGCACCGGAGGCCCAATTTCCCCCTTTTCCTCTTTCCTCACCTCCCTCATTCCCTTCCCCTAACCCCATTCCCAGCCGCCATAGTGGAGGCCACCATACCAGCAGTTTAAGACGATGGCTTTTGGTATAGTGGCCGCCATTTCTGGATTCCACTGACTGCTTACCATCAGGCGGGGTGGAGTCACTTTGGTAGGCTTTAATATAAAATAAAAAAAATCCTTGTTGGACTTGGCGTCTGCGGAAACATTGATGTCGTCTGTCCATTTGACTTTCGGTCTGCCTCTATTATATATATATATATATATATAATATATTGTAAGCTGGAGTATTAAAAAGATTTCTTATTATATTTACTTAACCCATATTTTCACTTGCACCACACCTCTTGCACTCAAGGCAGCTCTTACTTAGATACTTAGAAAATTAAAATAGCAAACATATTATTGAATAGCTTACCAAGATAGTCTACTGTTATTACTAAGTTCCTTTATAACAATGTTGGCTGCATATTTGTAGACAAAAAACTTGAACCATTATTGTTTAATAATGCTGAATATCTTGCTAAGAAATGCATGTATAGGTTGGTTGCAAGATGCGTTGTATTCTATTATAATGGAAATAATTGCAGTGTTATTAGTTTATTAAATAAGTGAAAAGAATGGATGAAAGTAGAAAAAAAGATTTATGGGGCCGCCCTAGATGGACCATTGGATGGACTTTTTTAAAGATATATATCATCGTTTTTGAACCCTAACTGACTGGGCTATTATTAAACATTTAGGTCAAATTCTGTTATGTTAAATTACGTGGACTTTTTAGGTCAAATTAGGGTGCATTAAAATTTGGTTGACGTCTATTGTGGATATTGTGACCTTGAAGACCTTGATTGACATCCCCGTGATGTCAATGTCATGTAAATCATTCTGTAAATTGTCACTTTAATTGACATGCACATTAGTTTCATTTTAGTGTCAGTACGATAAGTCTTAATCAAATAAATTAAATTGAATATCACGGTTTTTTATGGCATGAAATGAAATGAAGTGAAAATATGTTTATTCATATAGGTTAATTAAATTAACACTTATGAACGTCAAAGTTTACAAAATGTCAGCAAATTAACCTAGAGCCAGTTCACTGACGAAGTAGAGCCATGAGAAGAACTGGCAAGAAACTCAGGCCACTCTTTTTAATCGCCAGGTTATTACAATTTTTGTAAGTTACAATTTTAAGTAGCATGCAAACTGACACTATATTGCAATACACATAACAGATAAACATACTAGAAAGCTAAATATTTAGCTAAAATATTATTTAAATAAAGATATCAAAACATAAACAGTTAAAAAGTAACAATATAAAGTACTTATGCAAAAAGTAACAAATTTTCTTAAACATTAATAACGAAGCCCACAGTAAATTACTGCCTCGACCGTTCACGACGTCTGTCACTACACAGCCTGTGGCATGAACCTTTTTCATATATTTTATTCACAAAATGACTTATAGTATAGTAGGAAATGTATTGTAATAAAAATATGATTTGAACTGCTGTGTACGGACTACCATGAAGAAGTCTTGGGTCGGAGTGGTAGCCAAAGATGAGAAAATCAGTATGGGATAGCTCGAAGTATTGGAAATGACAACAGCCTCGTTACATGAGACCCATATCTGGCGACACTTAACAGCCTACCTTTTCTTTAAAAAAGCGTGATATTAAGTTACAAGGTGTTATTTTTCTTTAAACTGAATATTCTCGTAATTCTAACAGCTGGAATCCAGTCTAACCATAACAAACAACCGATACTTACCTGACGTCTAAAATCAACACTTTACACCACGATTGAAAACTTACTGACCACAACACACACATATACTTACATTTAAATCTCAGACTTAGCTCTCTAATAATAAAGTTGATATTACAATGCAGTGCCATATGTAAATCGATTGAATTGTACAATTATGTGTGCTATCCTGTGCATCAAGAACACCATAACTATATAACACAAGGTTTTGGAAAGTCGACCTAAAGTTTTATAATATAGAATTCATTTTCTTATAGCCTGTTGCTTGCCTTTGTGAGTTCTACTTCGTTGGGCAGTATGTACAAACAGTGAGCTTGAATGCGGTCGAATAGAACTATGTTTTGGTATTGACTTTGGTTTGGTGTGACTGAGGAACTGTAAATTGAATCGATTGAATACCTAAGTCATTGTGATATTTGTTTCAGTTTTTTTTTAATAATTAGAGCTTTTTATATTACAAGTAAGGTAAACATGGTTTAATAGAAAGAAAAAAGGAAGAAACAAAAAGTATTTAATTCTGCTCAGAGGCGATATACAAAAACAAGAAAAAAATCTAATGTTTAAGACATACGCTTACTATACACGAGGTTTGGGTTCGTAACTGGGTAAGTACCGATGTGATTTATATTGCCTATTTTTAAATTAATCTACTCAAGCTACTCCACTAGTTTAATGGCATGCAGTCAGTGGAATCCAAAAGTGGCCACCATTTCAAAAGGCCTCATAAAATAGCTTTCTTTCTTTAAACGACTTTCAAAAAAGGAGGGGGTATATATATATATATATATATATGTGTGTGTGTTCGCGGACAACTTTGTCGTTTATTTCAGATTGTTTTTTTATGATATACTAGAAGTCCACGCTCGCTTCGCTATCAAAAGTTTCATTCGATCTCACAACAAACTTCTACGCTTCAAATATCATAGCAAGAGTGTCGATTGCATCATTCAGATTTATAAAGCAGCTTAAAATATTTATCCGCTAAACGCGTTGCCGGTTTAATTTTTTTATTTCTAAAGGTGAAAGAATTTTTCAAATCAGTAACGCATATTTTTAAATCGTTGCAAACAAACAAACATACAAGAAATCAAATCTTTTCTCTTTATAATATTAGTTTAGATTTTGCTTGTATTATGTATATCCCACAGACATTCGTAGATTCAAGAATCTTTTGAACGAACAAACAAATAAAACCGCAACAAAGTCTTCTTTCTCTTTAAACTAGAAATCTGGCATTCTTAAAGCTTCTAGGAAGTATGTAACAATGTTATAAAGCCACGTATTTTAATCAAAGTTTGAAGCTAACTCAATTCATTGGAATGAACTGAATTCTCTTACATTGTATGCACTTGCTATGCAACATTGATTACGAAATGTTTTTTAACCCTTTCATGGACACTACTAGACACAATAGATGTTTTATTGTCGTCACGGCTATATACGTGTGCTGTATTAACAAATTATATAATATCTACATAGAAACATTTACCACAGTTCACATGTTGCCTTTACCTTTTGTAGCAATATATGCAAGTTGAGGCAGCCTGTAAAGCAAACATTTTACTTTTTATTTTTTCTTTACAACATAGAAAGCTGTAATTGATTACCTATAGAGTTAAGTGTATTGCCTGTGTCACTTTGCATGGTACTTGAAATTGTAACTTACAAAAATCTTAATAACCTGGCGATTAAAAAGAGTGGCCTAAGTTTCTTGCCAGTTCTTCTCATGGCTCTACTTCGTCAGCGAACTGGCTGTAGGTTAATTTGCTGACATTTTGTAAACTTTGACGTTCTGTTAATTTAATTAACCTATAGGAAAAAATATATTTTCATTTTCATGTCCTGGAAAGTGTTAAATAACTAAAATGGCAAGCAAGCATGCCGTCTGATGGTAAGCAGTAACTACGATCGTAACCCAAAAGTATGGAGTCCTGTAAAAACCTTTTCTTTCTTGAAGAACGTCTACCCGATCTCACCCATCGGTTACCAGTCATCTGACACTGACTGCTTAACTCTTTACAAGGTCCTCGATCCACCTTACTACTTCACTGGTTCAGTAGTATTGTGTACTGTCACGCAGAAGGCTCTAGTTAGTTAGTTAGTTAGTTAGTTATCTTCTATTTATTACTGACAGTGACAGACGTGCAAACAGCCCACGTGATGGTAAGTGGTAACTGTCGCTCATGGACGACTCCGAAGCCGCTGCCTGCCGTAAAGGAAGTGGGGTAAGTCAAAGGGTTGAGGGAGAGAAAATGGGAGTTGGATCTCTGAATCAGATAAAGGTAAATTATTTTTTTCTGTCGAGAATTTCTCAGTCAGCCCGGAGTCTAATACTGTGCCCAATAAAATGTTACGTAGTATCCAACAGGTGGAGTCGGTGTATAGGTATGGCGTATTTGTTGCAGGCAAATGGTATGAATCCGCCGTTTATAAACTGTCTCGGCATATTACATAACGCTGGATATGCTACCAGCTGTGTGTATACCTAATTGGGGATGTTTAAACTAGTTTGGCAACAAATTCGTATATTGCATGAGGTCAAGTTCTAACCTAATCTAACCCAATCTGCCTTTGACATGTTACATAACACGGATAACTGCGAGCGTTTACAAAATGCAGAGGCAGTATGTAAGAGGCGGATTCATACAATACTGTGACGTATAACAATTCATCAAAATTTGAGTTGGTATATTGGATCAAATATTGGCAGAATTACATTTCACACCGCTAACAATAGCGAATGCTTATTACAGTCAGTGCTTCGAGTAAATTAATTAATAAGCTTAATGTACTAAGCAGTTGTATCGCTTACATTAAAATTATTACCTACAACCACAAATACTTTAATATTTACTAGCGACCCACCCTAGCTTCGCACGATTTTACGGCATCTAATTAAAAATATTTAGAATTTTCAGTTTTTCTCTATGTTAAGGAAACCATCCGGAAGCGTCTTTAGGCGATAACTAGTTTTCTTTACTATCTAAGGAAACCAACCGGGAAAACAGAAAGCGCCTTTATGTGCTACTTCCGTATCGGAGGCCCAAGTTTCCTTTTTCTTTCACCTACCTCTCCCTTTACGATAGGTAGCAGCCTCGCAGAGTCCCTGGCATTGCAGGAGCAATGTCAGAAACTCTAAGTCTTCCATGACTGACAGTAAACATTTACTATCAGGTGAACTGTTTGCTCTTTTGCCACTGCCGGCTCCACTCATCTCTGTATCACAGTCCATCCCTATTTACGTGATCTCATCTAACTGATCTCGCTTTGCTTCTAGAGTTATTTCTACCACGTACACGATCTGAGAACGATCCTCTGAAATCTCTAGAACGAACTACTTACTTCCTCTACTTCCTATGCGATGTCCTTTTTCAAACGAGGTTTAACCTTGTTAGGGGATTTGCTGGCATATTGGATATTAGGCAGATAGAATATTTAGTGATAATAAAAGACAATATTACGTAGCTAACCGACCGCCGCAACCTTGTTAACCCCATACTTGAAGATTGATATCGGACACGCAATGTCTACAAGGTGTCTTATAGCCATCAAAGATCGCCCATCACCATAATCGGTAACAGTTTTAGGGCTCCGTATCTGTCAAGGGACAACTGAAGTTTGCAGGATGTCTTCTCATTGTCCTGTAATATCCGTCTTTTTGTCGATCAACTACAGTACACAAAAACGTGTATCAGACTAGAATTGTAGACAAGTAGTCTCTTGAAGTTATAAAAACACTCGTGTGCCCACCCCAAAAACACCCTCATTTGAAACGAACGGCGAAAATTGCAGCGAGCGTTTTTTGTTGGATACTGAAGATACCCCACAATTTATTCTTATTTTAAAAAATGGCTTTAACTGTCGTCATAAAATTCTTAATATTGTCAACTTGTCAACTAATTGCATGCCCGAAATAGGTAAACTGTTAAAAGTTATAAAAAAATTATCAACTATTGTAGATATATCTTTATCTAGTTGTATACAGGTTGCAATTTTATATAAAAGAAAAACAATTATGTAATGCTATAACAAGTTTTATGAAACAAATTATATATCCAGATAACAGAGAAAAAAATATTTTATTAGGTTTAAATGACTTCTCCTTCTCTGAACATTTTTGATAGTGGATAGAATTTACTCTTAAATGTGGTACCTACTTTATTAAAAGCCTTGATTTAAATTAAATAAATTAATTAAATATTGTATTTCAAAGTACAATACCGTTTTTATATCAGAAATATAGTAAAAATTTCAATTAGTCTTGCATATTGATAATTATATCATTTCCAAAAACAATGCAATATAATGACCGACGTTAGGTGGTTGTGTGACTCAAATACACGTTAGGTGGCTAAGAGTTAATTTTTTTTTTACACGGCAACAAGACGGATACCATTTTATGAAGTAGAAAGAACTGTACGAGAAATTTTGAAAATAGTTAATAATTCAGTACGCATGAAATGTAATTCCCTTGAATTCGTTTGTGTTTCTTGTATTATTAGAACATTTTTAAGTCACAAGAAGGCATAATTAATACAC
Source organism: Parascotia fuliginaria (assembly GCA_963082885.1). Taxonomy (NCBI): domain Eukaryota; kingdom Metazoa; phylum Arthropoda; class Insecta; order Lepidoptera; family Erebidae; genus Parascotia; species Parascotia fuliginaria. The sequence continues at coordinate 10,828,011 of OY720194.1, read as the reverse complement.
TTAGGTGGCTTAATTACTAAAGACAAAGTTAAGTAAACAAAGTGCACCGTTTACTGCTACTCACAAGTGACTACGACGGAAAGAGTGAGCTCACTTTTTCCGAAGATGACACGTTTTCGTGTGCTTTATGCGTGGTATGAACGATTTAAATGTCTAGTTAATTTACCTTAATTCCACATATTTCAACCAACACAAAACCCGATACTTTTTGTCCCCACAGTAGACAATGGGTAGACAATGTACCCATAATTTCCCTCATGATATCGACACCCCCTTACCATACTAACCGGGTCGCTCGTGTTCGGAATATTTAACTACCTTCCAATTGATTTGTAGTATGTTTTTTCGATACTGATAATTTAATATCCATACGTGTTTCCCTTAGCATTTTGTGATAAAATATGCGGACATTTTGTTTTGTCACCGCCATTTCTGTTCGTATTTTCTCTTCTGGTAATTTGGCAGTTTATTAATGAGGTTGTTTAACATTTTTGATTATTAGCGTATACTTTTTTTTATATATATTAGCCTACCAAAGTGACGCCACTCTGCCTGATGGTAAGCAGTCCTTATGAATATAATTATTATATAAAATCTCGGCGTTAAGGCTTAAGAAGTATGTCTATATGTATCAGTATATACCTATATAAGCATAAGTATGCCTTGAAATAATATGTCCCGTGTGGCATACACCCACAACCTCTTGCACGGCAGTAGCACGTTCACTGTGCCACTGAGATAAAATAATCAAAATAAATTAAAAATATAGATTGATGGTTTCAAAAGACCTTGCTTTATTATTCTTTTTTTTTGTACGAATAAGTGACAAACAATTACCGACTGATGGTAAGCAGTTACCGAAGCATATGGACGCTTGCAACACCAAAGGGCCTAGACAAGTGGCATAAATGCTAATAGAATAGAATTGCGCAAGTCAAGGAAGGTAAATAATCCAACCTATACTATTAGCATTTATGATACTTGTCTGGGCCCCCATGAGTGACCGGGTTGCCGATCCTGAGAGCATACATTTTTAATCTATTCTATGAATAGAATAGATATCAATGCCTCTTGTCTAGGGCCTCAGGAATGATGGGATTGACATATGCTAACGCCAACCCTTATGTCAATCCCATACATTTTTTAATCTATGCTATGAATATAATAGAAATCTATGCCACTTGTCTAGGACCTCTGTAAACGTTTTAACTCCTACATCTACAGTTTTATTCAAAAAAGGATGGAAACATATAGGTCATGCATTTTGGATCTTTCTAGTATAATCCCTAGAGAGGGTTATCTCTGCAAAGCTTTTACCCTCAAGAAACTTGGTATGCTAAAAATTTCCTGTAATACTGTCTTTACAACAATATCAAGATAAAAAGCTCTTTGAAAATGTAAGAGTTTTAAGAAAATGTATTGTAAAATTTATACTGTTATAATAAGTGGAAGAGTTTGTTGTTTATTTGTTTGAACGCGCTAATCTCTGGAACCTACCAGTCAGATTTGGAAATTCTTTTTGCGTATGATAGCCCAGTTCTCGAGGAAGGTTATAAGCTATGTAACATCACGCTACTGGCGACAGGAGCAGAGCAGTAAGCAAAAACGTGGATGAAACCGCGCCGCGGCAATCTAGAATGTATTATATTAGCTGTTAAAGTAACTTTCAAGTTCGTTTAAATATAACAATAATATCACGGTGAACAGCGGCTTCGTAGAGTCCCATGCATTGAAGATTTTCATGAGTGACAGTTAACACATCATCATCATATCAAAGACGTCCACTGCTGGACATAGGCCTCCCCCAAGTTTCGCAATCTTGGCCGGTCGTAAGCCGCGCTCATCCATCGGTTACCCGCCACCCTTATAAGGTTATCACTTAAGCTATTAGTTTTTCTGCTACTGAAATGAAATAACGAGTGGTTAGTGATCAACCTAGTGTCAGGATTTGTTCAGGTCCGACTTGACCTAACGACTGTTATCAACTTGGTAACAACTGAGACCGGATTTTAATGTGCCCTCCGAAGCACAGAGACGCTCAGATCAAACACCACTATGCGGTCACCCATCCATGGGCCAGCCGCACTATATGTTGCTTAATCTGCTATGAGCCTGCTTCTGTAAGTAATTAAAGAAGTTTGATAGTTTACCGCGCGAGAATCAAATTTACTACCTATTGCTACAATCGTACTTCCACTCCGTCACCGAGTGGCAAATATTTAAGTAACTTACCCACAAAGGTCTCTTAGTGACAGGTAGGATGTTGCACATATGACAGCAGGGGGAGATATTTTGATGTATCTATAGGCGATGGCACCTGATAAACGAATCGTGACAAGGGTATACAAAAATGTATTTACACCTTAATATTTTAGGTGTGAAAATATGGAGTGTTTGTGGTTTTGGTGGGTTGGCTTGTTTATTTTTCTGTTTTAGGGGACTTCACGAAGCCACTGCCCACCGTTAAATTATTAGACTACGCTTAGAATTACTATTATTTTATTCTGTGATACTATTTTAACGATATGACCTTAGTTTTTTTTACTGCTCTGCTCCCGTCGCCAGTAGCGTGATGTTAAATAGCCTATAACCTATGACTGCCCTGTTGGTCTAGTGGTTAGTGACTCTGACTGCTAAGCTGGAGGTCGTGGGTTCGATTCCCACCCAGGACAAACCTTTGTGTGATGAGCATGATTGTTTGTTCTGTGTCTGGGTGTAATTTATCTATAATATGTACGTATTTACAAAAAAATGTATATAAATAGTATATCAGTTGTTTAGTACCCATAACACAAGCAAATATAATTGCTTAATTCGGGGCTAGGTGGCGCTGTGTGAATTTGGTAAAATATTATATTATTATATATTATTATTATAACCTTTCTTGAGAACTGGGCTATCATATGTCAAAATAACTGGTAGTTCCAGAGATTAGCGCGTTCAAACAAACAAACAAACAAACTCTTCAGCTTATTATAATAGTGTAGAAAACCTTTCTTCTTTAAGAACGGATCCGGATCCAATCTTTTTTAAGAACGGAGTTTTCAAACACAAAAATAAATATTCAAATCCCACTAGCAGTTCCAGAGATTAGCGGGTTCAAACAAACAAACAAACAAACTCGTACATATAATAGTATATAGATTATAAAGAAGAAATTGTTTAAGCAAAAGGCAAAACTGTATCAAAATCTGTTGCTTGGTTTATACGAAAAATAGACAAAACAAAAACAGCTACTTTCTTTATTTGAAACTATATAAAGATTTTTCTCGATGTTCGATGAGGCTATTCCTATGTCGATCCGATGCATGCAAATGCCAACAAGTATCAACTGCTGTAAAAAGAAGGTCTCGCTTCATATAAACAAAATACAATCTTATTAAAACAGTAACAAATTAAGAAAATCTCAAGTGACATCAATGAATCGAACAGTAATCGCTGTCTCAATAATTTATATAAAGAATACGCTGTGTCAGCAACCAATACGTCCCAAGAAAACTTTCCTACTAAAGAAATAGACGAATTTCTTCATGGCGTTTTTCCTTATGGAGTAAGCAGGGCAGTCATAAATATAACTAGTCGTTGTTGTAAATACAGTTGAGTTATTATTTTAAAAAATTGTATTTCATACTTAAGAACTACTTAATAATAATACCAGCCTGTTTACTGTCCCACTGCAGGGCAAAGGTCTCTTCTCATATAGAGAAGGCATGAGCATTAATCTCCAAGCTTGCACAAGGCGGATTGGCAATTTCAAACTTTTAAGTCAAAAAATATATAAGTCGAAATGGTCCAGTGGATAAGGCACCCGCTTCGTAAACACGAGGTAGTAGGTTCAAATCCGGGCAAGTACCAATGTGATTTTTCAAATCATATGTACTTTCTAAGTTTATTTTGGACATTTCTGACTGACGGTGAAGGAAAACATCGTGAGGAAACAAGGACTTAAAAAAAAAGTCTGAAATTGCCAATCCGCCTTGAGCAAGCGTGGTGGTTAATGCTCATTTCTTCTCTATATGAGAAGAGGCCTTTGCCCTGCAGTAGGACAGTAGAACAGGCTGGTATTATTATTATTATTAAGTCAAAAAAACAAAAAAAACATCACGGGGAAACCTAGATTTAGAACTACTTAAACAAGCAAAATATATTATTAAAAAACAAAAAGCCTGTCTGCCTAAAACAAACTGTAAATAAAGAAATTCGTTTTTTTTTCGTCTAAATTTTACATACCCTTAAGCAAGACCCACCTGATGGTAAGTGTTAAGAGTTATCAACCAACTGGACACTCGTGTGTCCACTTGGTGAAATTAGAAATGAGTATCACTTATTATTATTTCGTCAGCTGGGCAGGCCAAGATTTTAACGCGTGTCCACTTAGTGAAATTTGAATTAAATTATTTAACTGGACACACCTAGTTTTCTTGCAAAGAAAAGGTACAGGTTCATAATCGCTCATGACATCTTTTGAAATTGAACAAACACTTCAAAAAACACTTGCGTAACAATCAACTATATATATTAGATGATTTATTAATATAAAGACAAGCATTGATCGTTAGATCGACAAAACGTTAATAATATACCTAATAATTTTAAATCATCACTAGAACATCACTAAAAATCAATTAAAATTATTCATGTCTTTGGCTCTGTTTTCTAAGCTTTGCAGAAATAAAGCTTCAAAAACACAAGCAAGACGTTGCTGACCATCAGAAAGAAGGGGATGAGGAAGGAAAGGGAAAAGGAAGAGAAGCGAGGCGATAACTCAGCTCAGTGATTCAAATGACATCGCTACAATAGCAATTCTATAGTGTATATCATACTTATAATTATTTTAAGCAGACATGAGTGTTATTTACGGGTATAATATTATACTACCAAATTTAGACATTAACAACAAATTTACAACAGAAAACCAACACCACTTTTTCCGACCCCAGGTATCAAATCCAAAACGACAAGGCTTTATTTCAAGTTTTTATTCTTCACAAGATTAAAATTTCAACATAATATAAAATATTATCCGTGTCATGCTCACATTGGGTGTAACAGCAGTCGTTTAAGATGGAATTATTCCACGGTTCTGCCTTGCCACGGCTGTCACGTTTCGGCAATTAACTACGGCAATACTGGCAGAACAGCAAACCCTCTGAATCATCGCCTCTCGGGGTAATACTGTAATTTTATCCTCCAACAAAAAAAAATATGACACATTTTACTTTTCTGAATGAGAGTATTTTTTTTATACTGAGGAGTGACTTTTCAAAACGGCTTATTTCGGGTTCCCAATTTTACTTATTTTATGTACACTCACATTATATGACGTGAAGTGTCCGGTTCTAAAGTACTTTAATCTCGAAGAAAAATGGCCATAGAAAATGCTTTCCGCAACAAAATAGCTTAATTCACGTTAATTCTCGTATATTCACGTTAATTCTCGTATTTTTCTTGGTCCTGAAAAAAATGACCATACAGAAATAAGCCATTTTGAAAAGTCACTGTCTTGTTAATAAAATACGAGTATTTATAAAGCCCTGTTTCGCCACTTACTGATAAAGTGCGTGATAACCCATACGAAACTTAACTGACAGATAGGACTCAGAAATCAGTTTCACAAGTGCCTGTTAACCTTAACTAAGTTTTTTTCTCACCACAACACATAATTACATAACCATTATTACATATTAACTTATATAATCAATCTGTACATAGGAATGTAGGTATACATATTGTGGGAGACTGGTGTCTGAAACTAAGCTCGAGGCTTGTATTTAACTGACAAATAAACACTCTAAAAATATAAGACAGATTCAATTAGAAGATGTTTTATCTATTATATATCAGACACTTTATCAGTTAGTGGTAAAACAGGACTTTAAACTGTTGTTAAGCTTGCTAAAATGTAATAATGTTAGTTATTAGTCATGTTAATAGCATGCTATTTTTGTTACGATATTGTTAAGTCTTACTTTTGATAAAATGAGTAAGAATATAATCGTTGTGATGACGTAGTAGTTATGTATTATGTACAAAATTAAAGGTTTGATACCTTTTGCCCGACTGCCGAAGTCAAGCAGGGTAATTTTTTTCGAGCGTATGTGTGTATGTATGTATGTATGTCTATTTATTTGGTACGCTCTGTAGCCTATATGGATTATTAAATTTTAACGTAATTATGAGGTGTCATTAGAATCATATTCAGAGTCACAGAGGTTAGGTATAGATCTATTCTATTATATATAGCGGACGAGTTTGTTTGTTTGTTTCAATGCGCTAATCTCGGGACCTACTAGTCTACGGATTTGAAAATTCTTTGCGTATGATAACCCAGTCCTCGAGGAAGACTACTGGCGATGGTAGCAAAGCAGTAAGCAAATACGCAGATGAAACCATGCCGCGTAAAGCTACTATTATATATTTTGTTTGTTCAAATTTATATTATGTACATACTTCTGATATACAAAGTAGGAAAAATTGACTTTTTTAATTAATTGCCGCACGTCTAAGGACTTTACAAACATAAAATCAACTGTAAGACAAAATACACTTCGACTAACAAATATGGATTATTTAAAGTACTGTCTCGTAAGGGAGGTAGCCAACCTTTGTGTCACCTAGGCAGTCAAAATATGACAAAATCGAAGTCACTATTAATCCGCCTTTAGCATATTTAACTTCTGTTTCTGATTTTCTACACGGAGGATCAGAAAGGAATAAAAAATAAAATTAAAATAAACCGATCCTTCTTGGTATCTGATTAAGGTGAACAGACCGGAATAACTCCCTTTAGCAAGCGTGGCTATTAATGTTCATACCTTCTTTATACCAGAAGAGACCTATACTCTGCAGTGGAAATATAATGTATTAAAATATATTAAAATAAGACCAATGAATTAAATTTTAATATGTAAAACAACACTTTGCAAAAAGTTTAATATTAGTGGAACGCATGCGTAAATTAAAACTGTCAGCCACCCTGTTTATAGGTATACCCATGATAAGTGGCCACGAGAACTGCGGGCAGTCTCATTATTTCTTAAACTAGCCACCCGTCCCGACTGCACGTGGGTACTAATATTTTTGATGATGATTGAAAATCATTATATATTACGCACACATGCGCAGACACTCAAACTTTTAATTTCTTTTTTATGTTACCTACTATATAACTACTTGTTTATCATATAAGTACACAACGATGTCTCTTAACCTGTAGGGAAGCCTTTAAATGTATTAATGTTACTATTTGTATGAACTTTTATGGTAATAAATGAATTAATTATTTATTATCATTATTATAGTACGCATGTACTTATTATATAATTAACCTTCAGGAAGAAACGCTCTAAAAGTCTCTTACTCCAGTCAATAAAGAATTATAGAGTGCGTGAGCGAGTAACTTAGCAATTTCTTCAGAAACGTGTTTAGAATAATCAGGAAGTGAACATACTAAAAGTCCCCTCTCCTAGGAGGTGGCTTCTCATGGCTCTACTTCGTCACCGAACTGGCTTTAGGTTAATTTGCTGACATTTTGTAAACTTTGACGTTCATAAGTGTTAATTTAATTGACCTATATGAATAAACATATTTCATTTCATTAACAGTATCTCTAAATTGTACAATCTGTTGGTATTACCTCAGGTCTCGGGTTCGATTGCCGTGTATAATTCATCATCATCATATCAGCCAAAAGACATCCACTGGTGGACGTAGTCCTCACCCAATTTTCGCCACTTGGCCAATGGATTCATCATATACAAATTAATATAAAAACTCCCTAACTCCGCTATCGTTATGGCCGTACCTCCCCACGCAAGTGGGTCGGCGCCCGTGGAATGCAATAAGACCGGCGGGTTACGTCGACGCCTGAAAAACTCAAGTCTCTCGTATACTATTGTAATGTCGTTTATATAACCTACTCGGGATACTCACAAATGTGACTAAATGTGGTTAGCTCCACGCATATTTATAATTGTAACAATCTGATTGTAACTATTTAATGTAAATAATCAAAAACTTAAAAAAGGTTATCTTAGTTCCACCAAATCAAGATACGGCGCGCGGTGAATAGATTGAAATGAGATTCGCCATAGACGGATTATACTGTTACAATGTACGATTGCATATAATTCCAAATCAGGTAGTTGTATATAATTCCAAATCTGGGTATGTGTTGTGTCCGTTTATTGATTTTTTTAAATTAGATACAAATTGATTTATAATACGGGAGTAGTCTCTGCTACGTAATAGTATTGTGTAACTTATTTTGTTCGTTTTTTTTTGTTAGCGTAAAGGGGTGTCACTGCTGGGCAAACGCCTCTCCCAAAAGTTTTCAATTCTCCTTTAACTCCAGTGTTGCCTTGCCGGCCTTTCCGAAACCAAACCAGACTGATCGTCACGCCATAAAACTATATTCATTTTTAATTTCTTATCGGTAAGACTCGAAGGAGGACTACAGATCGGTTTAACCGTTCAAAAGTTGATGTCATTTGGCTGAAATAAAAATGATGAAGACAACGACAGGGGTTTTTTGAAGCGTCAAAAGAACAGCATCTATTCAAGCTTGAAATCTGTATAATCTCAAAAATAAATTTCACATTACCTTCCATAATCTATGATATTACATTAAACAATGTCGATTATTATAAAAACCATAAAAGCCAACAGATTTTAACCAACATTACATAATATACTGAAAAACAAAAACATTAACTAACAATAAATCAGAATGGAGTCCATTGCTGCAAATATTAAATGACACGTTAAGTTGCCGCCCTTCGTGCACAGCAATGGATAATTTCCCATGAAAATGTTCGTATAAATTACTCTGACCGAGTTTTTTGCAAGGTAATTTTGATTTATGAGCAGTTCAATGAACTGCGTGATGGGCTAGTGGCTAATAACCGTTATGGTGCTTTGCTGAGAGTTTCGCTTAGAGACTTTATTTTGACAATATTAAGAGCATATAAGGTACATAGTGTACCTTTTATTAAACATTAATAATTATATAACATTGTAATATATTCGGCTCCTTGCTGGCTGCAGCATGCATCGGTGAAAGCCATGACTCAGTAACTTGCGAGTAAGTGGTACGATCAGAAAACATTTATTTGCTCTCATCATAAGTACAGGTTAACCATATCCTAACTTATTATAAACAAAGAAGAAGAAAAAACAATTGTGAGAGACAATAAGGTCCTAACTTTTCGTTTCGTGTCACTTGGCAAGCACAAAACAGCAGCAAATATGGCCATGATGAGGTTTTTGGTTTATATGCAGTAATCTACTTAATATTTTATCTGTGTCTACAAATAAATACATTTAGACAGATTAAAAATAAAATAACATGGTACTGCTGGCATGGATGGTCTCTACCATAGCGGCTTTTAAAATGATTTTTAACGCTTCGCTTAGAAGATCCGATGTCAAAATTACTCGTAGAAGGAAACACAATGTTAGTAAAGAGTTTCAGGATTTAAATGAGCGAAAGGTTGGCTAAAGGAATTCTTTAGTAATATATAATTAATAGCTTTCCGCGGCGCGGTTTCACCCGCGTCTTTGCTTACTGCTCTGCTCCCGTCACCAGTAGCGTAATGTTACATAGCCTATAACCTTCCTCGAGAACCGGGGTATCATACGCAAAAATATTTTTTCCTATCCGACTGGTAGTTGCAGAGATTAGCGCGTTCAAACAAACTCTCTCGCTTTATATAATGGTATAGATTATAGATTATTATGTTCTCATCATAGAATGGTGGCTTGAACGACACCTACAGACTAAAAAGGTTGAGTAAAATGTTGTCCAGCCACCACTGGCGGCTAAAATTTAAAAGCACAAATTTATTTCAACACCAAAATCTTTGAAGTGTTAGTTTTGAATTTTTAAGCTCAATCCGGTTCAGGGTAAAACGGGGTGTTAGTTCCTCTCTCTACCCTCCTCTAATCGCTGGCCGTTTTACTTTTTTATCAGCTTTGAAAGGAATAGTTTGCTCTCCAGTTAAGAATCGCTTGGTCTGAATTTTAGAGTAAAGTTGCATCTAGTTCGTTTTATACTGCGATTTTAGAAAATTAGGATAATTTTGTATTTTGTTTGCTATTTAAATAAGTGTTTTATTTGTTTATTGATTTGTATGTTTACTTGTTTTTTATTTTTAAACATTGTCATAGAAATTAACCGATTATAATTTCAATAAACACTATCAATGAGAGCTTAGTGAAAACAATAAAAGATACGAGTATGCGATGTGAACTCTGAATTTTTCCTACACACTTACTTCTCCAGAACAATAAGCTACATACCTTTTTGTAGTGAAATCTAATTTGCCCATAATCAATCACGATATTTCATAAATAAAATGTCGGCCAATGTATACTTCTGTAGTATTTTGAGAACCCTTATATTTAACTCAGTCTTTGGTATGATGATTAAACTCACAATGACGATTAACAAAAGCTTTTAAAATAAAACTTTGACAAATTGTACCTAATTGTAATTGTAAGTAATAGATACGTATAAGTTTTATTTCTGACAGTTAGAAAATTACGTTTAATTCCACAACATGTTGCGAAATATAAAACTAACAAATATTAAAACTTTTAAATTGCATCCTTGAGAAATAGAGTAAAATTTTCTCAATTCCCTGAATCCGCTTGTTGTTTGTAAGTTCTACATTTTTTTTTTATATATATTTTAGTCTACCAAAGTGACTCCACCCCGCCTGATGGTATGCAGTCAGTGGAATCCAGAAGTGGTGGCCACCATATCAAAAGCTATCGTCTTAAACTGCTGGTATGGTGGCCTCCACTATGGCGGCTCAGAATGGGGTTAGGGGAAGGGAATGAGGGAGGCGAGGCAAGAGGAAAGGGGGGAAATTGGGCGTCCGGCACTCTCACTCACCGAACGAAACGCAGTAGTAAGGATACTACTACTCTTAAGTCGATCTTCTATGAGAGGGCAGTACTTCCCCGGACGATCCGGCCCATGCATGCTGAAACCAGCGTGGATCTACTACCGTCGTACATACTTGGGGAAATATATAATTAATAATCCAATAAACTTTAAAACTTATTATAGTGCTGTAAAGTTGTTAATACTTTGTCAGCGATATATTACAATTTTAAAATAAGCTAAGAGAGCTTATCGCAGTTCTTTGCAATTAGGGTAGTCCTATGATGTCCAGACTTCGCCTAATTTATGTCATAACATTCTATCCTCTCTATAATGCGTTTAGTCTACATCCATTACTTTTTCAGGTTGTTTGTTTACCTGGCGGTCTTCAGTTTTGAAAGACAATCCTATATGTAAGGTGTATAGACTATAAACATTACATAGAGAGACAAACTCGCATTATATTGTTAGTACGCTATCATAAATTCAGATCGTAATCTTTTAATATTTTAATGGGTCAATCAATGCGCTGCGTAATGTATATTACACTTTCTGAATCACATATTTTTTGTTGATTGCTCTTTAATTTGTATAATGTTTTGGTTCTTTTTTTATGTCCTATCATTTTACCTAATTGCAAAAAGTGTAACTATCTGATAACGAAAATAATAAATTTATTCTACTTTGCTTAAATAATTTTAGCTTGACGCTGACAATAGTAGCAATTGTAATAGGAGTAATCTCATATTTTAGTAGTAGTCAGCCTGCGTAAGTAACGCTATTAGTCCTCCAAAATAAATTTAACTAAAAACAAAATGCAAAATCTAAGTTTCCAAAATGTTAAATCGTTGAAATTTTGTACAAAAATATTCCAATTGTAACAATCCTCGTTTGAGACAGTAATAATTGTTGGCACGTCTTCGCTAAATCACTGACATGCCGACAACGAGCTCGATGCCGGGATTAAATTTATTTAAGTATTCGCTTAATCTTCAACGATTAAAGTAATCTACTAGCATTAGAAACCAAAGAAATTTTTACAAAGAAAATTATACGGCTAAATCTTATGGAATAGAAAGATGAGTGAATTCAGAAGAGATAACAGTTTAAGGAAGCACACATGGAGTTTCACTAAGAGATGACGCGATAAGCGAAGAACATTGCTATACACTGCCAAACACAGGCCTTTAAGAATTGATGACATAACAACAGGTCTTTGACATTCTGCACCCAGCTTAACCACGCTTAACTACGTTACTTCAAAAGTAATATTTATTTTTCAGAAAAAAACGAAAACCGACTTCAAAACTATACCTTTATGTACAAACTTAAACAAAAACTAAAAGTAGATTCCTCATTCTAACTTGAAAGAACCAAAACATTATCTATGTCATTCAAACATTATCTATCCAACGCAAAAATCCCGGTCGGCGGTCGCAGTCGCCCCTGGTTTAATAAAACTTGCAGGCAGGCGACGCACCTCAAGCAGTCCGCATATAGGGCCTAGAACAGTGCTAGGCAACGCCAGGATCCGCGGGTCAGGGAAGAGAAGCGTAACTTCAATGCCGCTTCCAGATTCAACAAGAAGGTTATCGCTGAGGCCAAAGCAGAACACGTTGCCAGAATTGGCGAGAGGCTAGAAAGCTATCCTTCAGGGAGCCGTGCATTCTGGTCTTTCGCCAAGGCTGCCCAAGGCAACTTCTGCTCGTCCAATCTCCCGCCACTGCGCAAACAAGACGACATACTGGTCCATAGTGCATAGGAAAAAGCCGACACTCTAGGCCAATTTTTTGCCTCGAACTCGACTCTAGACGACGGGGGAGTCACACCACCTAACATCTCGCGGTGTGAAAGCTCAATGCCGGAAATCCGCATCACTCAACGCGCGGTCAGGCGAGAGCTCAGGCTCCTAGATGTCCACAAGTCGAGTGGACCAGATGGCGTCCCCGCAGTGGTTCTGAAGACGTGCGCCCCTGAGTTGACTCCCGTTTTAATGCGCCTTTATTGTCTCTCATATAACGCTAATAGGGTTCCATCTTCGTGGAAGGTAGCTAACGTCCACCCGATCCCTAAAAAGGGTGACCGGTCGGACCCGTCAAACTACAGACCGATAGCGATAACATCCTTGCTGTCCAAGGTTCTGGAGCGAGTTATCAACTCCCAACTCCTGAGGTACCGTGAGGAGCACCAGCTGATAAGCGACCGCCAGTACAGTTTCCGACATGGTCGGTCAGCTGGTGATCTTCTCGTGTACCTCACACACCGTTGGGCAGAAGCCTTGGAGGCCAAGGGTGAAGCTCTGGCTGTCAGCCTTGATATTGCCAAGGCGTTTGACAGGGTCTGGCACAAAGCACTTCTATCGAAGCTAGAGGGACTCTGCAGATGGATCGCCAGCTTCCTGGATGGTCGGAGCATTAAGGTCGTTGTTGATGGTGCTTGCTCCGATACCATGATGGTTAATGCTGGCGTACCACAAGGCTCAGTGCTCTCCCCAACGCTGTTTATTCTGCATATCAATGACATGTTAACCATTGATAACATGCATTGCTATGCAGATGACAGCACGGGTGACGCGCGGTATACTAGCCAACAGAATGTCCCTCGGAGCTCCGTGCATGAGAGACGGTTACAACTTGTGTCTGAAGTTGAGGGCTCTCTCGGGCGGGCTCTCGAATGGGGTGAGAAGAACTTAGTTCATTTCAACTCCACGAAGACACAAGTATGCGCGTTCACTGCGAAGAAGGACCCTTTTGTTATGGCGCCTCAGTTCCAAGGAGTTTCTCCCCGTATCTCCGATGACATTGGGATCCTCGGCGTTCAAATATCCAGCAAGGTCCAATTTGGGAGTCATTTGGAAGACAAAGCCAAACTGGTGAGCAAAAAGCTGGGCGTCCTGAACAGAGCCAGACGGTACTTTACGTCATCTCAACGGCTCGTGCTATACAAAGCACAAGTCCGACCGCACGTGGAGTACTGTTCTCACCTGTGGGCAGGAGCCCCCAAATACCAGCTCGACCCACTTGACTCCCTCCAACGGCGAGCTGTTCAAATCGTCGATGATCCCAATCTCACAGACAAATTGGAGTCACTGGAGCAGCGGAGGGACTTTGGCTCTCTATGCGTGCTCTATCGTATGTTTAACGGAGAGTGCTCTCGAGGAACTGTTTGACTTGGTGCCATCGTCTCCTTTCTATCATCGCACCACTCGACATCGCAGCAAAGTTCATCCATACTACCTGGACACGATCTCGTCTAGCACGGTTCGTTTTCAGCGTTCATTTCTCCCACGTACGTGCAGGCTCTGGAACGAACTACCAGCTGCGGTGTTTCCCGAGCTCTATGACATGTCCTTCTTCAAACGAGGTTTAAAGAGAGCATTAATATCACGGTAGGCAGCGGCTTCGCGGAGCCCCTGGCATTGCAGAAGTCTATGAGCGACAGTTACCACTTACCATCAGGTGGGCTGTTGGCTCGTCTGCCACTGTAGGCAATAAAAAAAAAATATATATATTTTATTTTTGTTAAATTCTTAAAAAGCGCTGAAGCAATTGCCATCAAATTTATATAGGAGCACGTCTGAAACATGTAGGTCAAATTCCAAAAAAAAACTTTGCGGAGAAATCGCGTAACGAACATACAAAAAAAAACATACGACTCGAATTGAAAACCACCTTCTTTTTGAAGTCGTTTGCACAAACTAAATTTGTACTAACAAAAATAACAATAAATCCGAAACCTACCCAAGACGACAAAGAAAATTTCCGTAATGATGTCTAGATACGCTGTTGCTAAATTATATTCAATAAATCCTCTAATAAACCGGAATTGTGTTACAAATTTTGTTGTATTTTCTGTTGTAAAATTATAAATTATTATTAATATATAATATATTATTTATTTGGTTACGGTCCTCCCTATTAATTGTTTAATTTAATTTAAGATTACTATCCTACAGTAATTAATATCTTGTGAAATATACCAAAGTCAAGTTTTAATAACGTTTAAACCTGCAGAATCTATGAATTGATCCATTCTTCTTATCATGGGTTCATGGTCAACCTAGTGTCAGGATTTGTTCAGTTCGCTCATAATTTATTATAGAGGCATCCGACTTGACCCAACGACTGTTATCAACATGGTATGTAACAACCAGGACCGAATTTTAATGTGCCCTCCGAAGCACGTTAAAATTAATCCGGTAATCGTGACAGAGCATTATAAAATTATGGACAAATAGCCCAAGGATCTTGGGTACCATACTTGGTTTATTGGTGAATTGGAATATCTCACAACTGTAATTTTCGGGTCATGATTGGAATTTTTATACAATCTATACAGCTGAACAGTTTATTTTATTGAACACGGTAATCTCTAACTATGAGTAGTAACTCTAAGAACAGCATGACTCCTAACGAGGTGGCACGACGTCCTCATAAGGGTGGCGGGCAACCGATGGATGAGAGCGGCTCACCACTGGCCAAGGTGAAATTACTAAGAGGTAGGAGGCAGTGTCCAGTAGTAGACGTTTTTGGATGATATAATGAACTTCATTCTTACTACGAATAAATACATTATTTGCGCTTAAAACTACATTTTAATTTACTGCATTCATTTCTTTATTATATAAATTGTACTCCCTCTAACCTGTATAAAACGATATTCTTCTTCTTAGCGCGTCGAGATTTTGTCATACTAGAACTGAGCTTCAGATGTTGCGTTATCTGTAGCGATGAACAATTTTTGCAAGATGCAGATGTTTGGGCACGCAAGACACCCCATAAGATGTTCCATCTTTTGTAGAACGACAACGCATACACAATTTAGCTTAGTATCGTCGATGAATCCCCAACTGGATAGTTTGTCCTTACTCCGGCTGACCTTAGTCCGAAGTCTATAGCGATTCAAATACCCTAATTTTTGTGTCAGATCGTCTCATCGTAACCCTTTTCAGCCAACTCGCCGTAAGCATTAGCTGATGTCTCTTGATTTATGTTAATGAATCTTTAATAAAAATGTACCTTTATTCATATCTGAGTAACATAGTTGAATAAACACGGGGTTGAAACGAAAAGTTTATAAAGGCGAGAGTGGCCTTGGGTGAAGATGTTTTTCTGTGATATTAAAAACGTGCATTTATTTTGAAATACAGAGATGCAAGACACGTACAAAAATTGTTAACAATTGAAGAAAGAAGAAAGAAAAAGATATATTTTTGTACACCAAACAGAACACACTGAAATTAATACAAAGGTAAAACTAAAAGTAATAATTACTTAATTATTAAAAACTAAAATCAGAAAACAATGTAAAAATAATGCTTACAGGCAACTGTGAGCATTATTTTAAAAATATAAAACCACATCTCCCAGCCTGACGCGCCCGATTACAAATTATCGTTGTAGTAGTTTAGTCTCATCAGAGGCCCTAGACAAGTGGCAAAGATTTCTATTCTATTCATAGAATATAAATAAATAGGGGCGCCATAGTTGTGTCTGTCTTTACTAAAATAATAAATGAAATTTCATGCAAATTAAATAATAATATGTAAAATAAACGTGTAAATAGGATATTATAAACATAAATACCAAATAGTGTAAAGTGTGTGGAGTAAATTATGGACATTTGTGTGTAATTTTGAAGCATGCGTCTCTGTCTGTACATGATATATATGGGTACCTACATAGGTAGCAACTATTGTTTGCTCGCGACCGACGTCAGCAATTCTAAGAAGTTTATACGAAACTTTTACTTATATTATAATTTTATACGAAAGCTAGGTCTTATAAATGACACCTTCTTCTCTTTTTATTACGTTAACTGAGCCGAAGATTGTGTCAGCTATTTCTGCCAGCGTCAAGTGTAAAATAATATTCTCGTTGATTATTTTAATGATAAATTACAATGATAAAATTAGAAAAAATGTGGGTGAAATTGCATGTTAACCATCTTTCGTGAAAACAAAAGATGTTCATCTAAATTACACTTAATTTGAATATTTTAATGACTGTTAGACTGAGTGCTGACTGCAATAGGTGGTTCAAAGTAATACAAAGTTGTGTGAACTCTAAAAAATTCAGAGTCTGGACACAGAACAATAAAGTAATATTACATATTGCATCTGAGTGGAACTTGTGTTCAATAATTGTATGTTTGTAGGAAACACAGAGATTATTGCCTAATATGATAGTTATCTTTTAATTGACAACATCTGTGGTTCGTTGGTACTGTGTATGGACTGCCACGCAGAGGTCGCGGGTTTGATTCACGCTCAGTGCAAATATTTGTGTGCGTGAACATGGTTGTTTGCATTGGTCTGGGTGTTTCTATGTAATAAAATGTATGTATTTACAAAAAAAAGTATTTAAGTATGTTTATCCGCATTCTAGAACCCATATCACAAGCTATTAATATACGCTTACTTTGGGTCTAGATGGCGTTGTGTGGTTGTTGTGGTAATATTTATTTATTTAATTTAACATTATGTCAGGTAATTTTTCCGAAGCAAATTAACTAATTAGGTAGAACCGTGAAAAGAACTAGCATGAAACTCAAGCCTTTTTGTAAGTAATGATTTAAAATAGCAAGCTTCGTAAAGAACATAAATTTAACTTTTTTTCATAATATTAGTTCTTTTTTTAACTAAATATCCTAAAGCTAACTTAAACAGTTCATTTTAGTTCAACTCTATTCAATCCCTTCTTGATGACCGCCTCTCTTTGATGGACACTTTGTTACAAACAATGAATATTTTTTACCCAACCCCTTCAATGTCAACGCTGGGCAGTTTTTTTAAGAATGAATATATTTTTCCAGTCTGTCAGTTTTAAATAGGTTTCTTGTCATTTTCGAGTTGTATGGGTTGATTATTCACTGCACAGATAATACAATTTTTATGTTGAAATTTCAGGCTCGATTTTTAAGTTAGCCAAAAAGTTTTTTCTGAAATTATTTATTTATTAGGCCATCCAACAAATGTTTAACTAATACAATTTTTGTATAATAAATATAAAATATATGGCTAAGTTTATATTTAATAATAGATTGCCACAGCATGCATTGATATGTGGATTAATATTAATGTAAGTAATAGATATGTGTTATTATTATAAATTTTCCAATTTCCTCCCTTTCCTCTTTCTTCACCTCCCACATTCCCTTCCCCTAACCCCATTCCCAGCCGCCATAGTGGAAGCCACCATGCCAGCAGTTTGAGACGATGGCTTTAGGTATAGTGGCCACAACCTTCTGGATTCCACTGACTGCTTACCATCAGGCGAGGTGGAGTCAGTTTGGTAGGCTAATATATGAAAAAAATTTAACAGAAAAGGAATATATACGTAAGTAATAATAATAATAATAATATTCTACCACATTCACACAGCGCCATCTAGCCCAAATATATATATGCTCTAAATTAAGCAATTATATTTGCTTGTGTTATGGGTACTAAACAACTGCTAAACTACTTAAATACATTTTTTTTTGGTAAATACATACATATTATAGATAAATTACACCCAGACACAGAACAAACAATCATGCTCATCACACAAAGATTTGTCCTGGGTGGTAATCGAACCCACGACCTCCGGCTTAGCAGTCACGGTCACTAACCACTAGGCCAACTGGCCAGTCAAAATTATATTATTATTATTATTATATACGTAAGTAACAATTTATGGACCCTGAAAATGTGCCACGACTCAAAGAGTTAGTTTTTTTTTTTATATTTTGCGTAGAGAGACTGCTATATAATAAGTATAGGCTGAGAGTTCTATGAGGCATGTAAATAAGCTCACATTGATGATAAATGTTAAATTTAACTTATGGCCTAGGTTGTGATAAGAAGAAAGAAAGAAAGAAAGAAAGAAAATACATTTATTTGACGTAAGCCACAGACAACACATAAATTTGCACAATACACAATAATAATTTAAAAAAAAAAGTAATAAACAACCAAAAATTTAGGCACATAACATAGATTAAATTGTAAATAGGCACTAGGTATGCTGTCGGCGTGCTTACATCAAACGGGTCGCCAACTCAGCATTTGCTGGGCATGATAACACCCAGCGCTGGTTTTCAGTTGGCACCCCCGCAGTGACACACGGACAGAGGAAACGAATATATACTTATATATACAGAAAAGTAAATATAAATAAAAGCTGGGGCATGGACAATAAGATAAATACAATATTATTAAATACTTATTTATTGACATACATACAATATATATATTCTTCTATTCTAATTTACTGCTATTTCTTTTATTTTTTACATTCTGGCAAGCGCAGGGTATTTTGAAAATAGACTTGCACGAGACGCTTCGTAACACCTGTTCGCTTTGTTCTCTAGTCTGTGACCCTGTTCGACAACATGTTACCACCACAGAAAATATTTATTCAAAAATGGAAGACATTGAAGCTGTTGTAATTAATAACACCAACGTAAGTAAATTATATAATTCCAAAATATTATTATATTATTATTATGTAAATATATTAAAAAAAAAAAAAAAAAAATAATCGTCGTAAAGAAAAAAATAAAATAAAAAAAATTATAGATATAATTGTATAAGTTAAAACCAACTTAAATTATTAAAGTCGTGAGTAAGAACGTTTACGAGTCATGAGTTCCCTTCCCCTAACCCCATTCCCAGCCGCCATAGTGGAGGCCACCATACCAGAAGTTTAAGACGATGGCTTTTGGTATGGTGGCCTCCACTTCTGGATTCCACTGACTGCTTACCATCAAGCGGGGTGGAGTCACTTTAGTAGGCTAATATAAAAAAAAAACCGACTTTAAGTATTGGATCGGTCAGTGCTAAAGCTCTGTCATAAATAGACATATTGACATATTGTAAAAGCGATTCAGCTATGAAAGATTAATTGCATAAAATGGAGATTCGAAAGAATCTTAAATAACATTGTATTGTGAATTACTCTATTGTCAAATGCTTTGTCAGCCAGTAAACAAAATGCCAGGTTAATTGGCCAAAGAAATATGCCGTTAATGCCGTTTGTGCCATACAAACTGTCCTCATAACATTCATAGGATATATTTGTACTATTATTTATATTTTATAGCGGAAGATGTTTCAGATGTTATCCCGATTCTTGAGGAAGGTTATAGGTACAAGCGACAGAAGCGTTGTAATAATCAAAGATGTAACTTAGCGCGGAATACTACTAGGGAATATTATTTACATCAAGATGGCCTTCAATGTAAAAGGAACATAAGACAACAAGTCTTTACAATAAGTATTAGTCTTATGGTTATTGTTATAAAGTTTAAACTTCCAGAATACCTTATATCGTTTTACATCACGTAGAGTGTATGTATAAAGTTTTAAGTAAATATGACGCTGAAGTAAAATTTTTCCTTTAAAATATAATATATTTTTCATAAACTTTACATAGCACAAGCGGTTGTGTTAGAGATAATTTTTTTAGTTACGTTATATGTAGGTGACCAGCAGCCGCTGTCGCTGGCACCGCAGTATTATGCTGAGTGAGGTCCAATACCTGCACAGATGTGACATGCAAACAAACGTTTTTATCATGTTTAAAAAAAACATACATTTGTTAAAGTTTAGTTTTTAGTTTTAAATTTATGGTATCTATTTAGTAGTAGGAGGTGGGTTTGGGTAGTTTTATTATTTATTTATATTATTATATTTCTTTCTTTCTTTCTATTGTACTTCTTGCTTTTTACGTACCTCTGTCGTTCGGTGGTACTGTGTACGGACTATCACACAGAAGTCATGGATTCAATGTAGAATACATATATTTTAAAGTCTACTAATAACTTGACTTTTGTCTAGAAAAACCGAGAATTTCAATGTTATGTAGTAAAGAAATTTGAAAAGCGTGTAAAAGATATAGGTCGTACCTACTCATAGTGGCAGAAACGCATTGATTCATTAGCTGAAAGACGTCCACTGCTGGACATAGGCCTCTCTTAATTTTCGCCACCTTGGCGGGTCGTGAGCCACCCTAAAAGAAAGAAAAAGTATTTATTTTTGCCCAGAGGCGACATACAATAAATAAGAAAAAATCTTTCAAATAAATCTTTTAAACATGCCTGGCGGCTCCCTGCACCTGTGTAAGCATTTGGAGCCCACTCAGCTTATGCTGTGGTGCCAGCATCGGCGGCTGCTGGTTCAACTCAACTCAACTCGAAGCAATTATTTCATTTTGATCATAAAGTATGATGCTTATCAAAAGTCAAAATTACATGAAGTCAGCCAAATCTACAGCCAGTTCGCTGACGAGGTAGAGCCGTTAGAACTGGCAAGAAACTCAAGCCACTCTTTTCAATCGCCAGATAATGACAGTTTTTGTATGAATTACAATTTTAACACTCAACTCAACTAAAGAACCATACAAAGTAATTATTAGAAATCAGTCAATTAATATAATTACTAAGATTAAAGAAAGGACAGAGAGAATTTCAATGATTTAGTTTCATCTAGTATGGTAATTTGACTACGTATTTTAATTAAATCGGTATCAAAGTTCCTAACAGCGCTGGTTTTCAGTGGAACCTACGGATAGGACCCTCATCCATCGGTTGCCTCCTATTCTTATCAGATCATCGTCGGTCCACCTTGTGAGAGATAAAAGATAATCTAATTATAATAGCTAACAAAATAATGAAACAAAGTTCAGATTATTATATTAACTGATATAACTAGTTGGGTCGGACGGAACAAATTGTAGGAAATGTGTCTTTTTAATCGAAATATTGAGTTGGATACATTCAAGCAGCAAGCGAACAAGCAATTCATAGAGACATAAAAATAAATATCAAAAATGTATTTGATAGAATCAGTATACCGCGAATAGAGTTCACAAAACCGGTTGAACACAGACACTTTCTTTTTAATTAGATAATACTGTTATAATTTATTATTTATCATAAGATTGGTCTCATGACAGACATTTTGACCATTAGGATGTTTTTTATTAGGAAATTGATGCCTATACAGAGTGTATACGACGGTATGACATTAAATGCAATTACGTATAGTATGTGACATTATAAAGTGAGACAAAAAAAATCTACTAAATATCTTCAATAGTTTAGACACAGGACAAATTTTTTAATTTCTTTAATTCTAAATTAACACTATGTAAGTACGTCAAACGGTCACTGACTTAAGTCATAATCCACGTCGAAGGATAAACGTTGCCGTTCATTACAGTTCAGTGAACTTGTCATAATAAAATGGTGTATTACTTCGTTACTATTAAAATATTATTTATTTTGTTAGAAAATTTCAAATTTTTGTTTTTCGTCAATTTACTTTTGTGATTAATTAGAAATCATTATATGGGCTAGTAACACCTGCCTTTTCATTTAATGTCAAACCGTCGTATACACTCTGTATAAGAAACTGGCTATCCGCGGCGCAGTTTCACCCGCTTCTTTGCTTACTGCTCTGCTCCCGTCACCAGTAGCAAGATGTTAAATAGCCTATAATTTTCCTTGAAACCTGGGAATACACAAAAAGAATTTCACAAATCCGACTGGTAGTTCTAGAAATAAGCGCGTTCAAACAAACAAATTCTTTCACTTTATTTAATAGAATGGATATAGATTATGGGTTCTTAGTAATACTTTAATGAATACTCTTCCTATAAAAATGCCTATAACATAAAATTGCATTGTATTCAAAATAATACAATATCAATATTTTTTAGTAAAAAGTAGGCACACTAATCTTTCCATCTAATAAATAGGTCGGCGAACCAAAGCATAGGTAGGAACAAATTGAACAAAACAAAAACGATAACTCACTGAAATAAATCAAAACATACTAACTCTGCTAAATATCTACAGCCAATCATTTATTTGTTCAAACTTTTGTTAACAAATCACACCTTTAACGCAAAAAAGACGTAACACAATAATTATGCTATATTGAAATCTCAATCTTGTTTTATTTTACCCAAAGGTTAAAATTGCCTAAATACATTACTCTTAAATCACTTTGAAACAGTTGAAAATGTAAGTTATATCTACAATCCATAAACGTAGTACCTACCTGTTTAAATTATTTTTAAAAAATATGAAGCGATAACATTTGATTTCATAAAGTCACATCTGTTATATTTATCGGATATCTATACTCATATATTACGGTGGCGTGTTGTTTTAAACAGCGTCATTTTGTAAAGGAAAGTTAAACTTATTTAATTGTATAAGTTTAGTAGGTGTCAGCTAATTTGTTTACTGTCATATAGTTAGCTAAACTCGAGCCATGAAAGGAATTGGCACTAACACTTAAATTACTGTTTTTAATCACTAGATATTTATTAATAAATAAAACTATTTTTTTTTATTGCTGATAGTGACAGACGAGCAAACAGCCCACGTGATGGTAAGTGGTAACTGTCGCTCATGGACGGCTCAGAGTCTCTGGTATCGCTCCTGCAATGTCATGGACTCTGCAGCTGCTAACTGTGAAGGGAGTAGGGTAAGGAGGGATTGAGAGAGGTGAGGAAGAAGGAAAGGAGGGAAATTGGGCCTCCGGCGGTGACATGATATAAAAAGATCTGTTTATATATTTAATATTGTTTTGTTTATGTTAGCCTATCAATATGACAGCATTCTGCCTAATAGTAAGCAGGTAGTGGAGTTCAGAGGGCTTAGATAAGTGGCATAAATGCATTAGCATTTAAAAATAAGTTAAATGTTAAATGCATTAGCATATAAGAATAGATTAAAAAATGTGTGAGGACATAAGCTAACGACAATGTTGGCGTTACCTTATGTCAATCCCATACATTATTAATCTATTCTATTCTTTTATATTCTATTAGCGTTTATGCCACTTGTTTAGGCGTTCAGATAATTCAAGTTATAGTGGCGAATAGCTTGCATAGTAGCTTTAACTATGATACCTTTTGAGAGGCTTTTTCACGCCCCGGTTACTCCCTCGTATGCTATAATATCAGATACAACAGAACTTTTTCTAAGCACATGAGTGAATAAAGTTCTAGGTTTTAACTGAGCTACAGAAGTATAAAGTACTGAATCTATTGATTCTAGACCCTTGTAATAGCACTGTAAAAGGATAGCACTTCTTAAATCGGTAGTTCTTCTCACGATTACTATCATTTTATTAATATTCTCTTTTATTTTAAGCCACCAAAACTGAGTATTCAAAAATCAACCTTATATTCACTATGTAACGAGTAAAATCAATCGGTTTCCATTATACATCTAATACTTATAAACCGTAACCATTATTTTGTCACCATAAAAATATTTTCCAACAAAAAAATCACTAACCATCTTTTTCGATAGGTCACGAAACCTATTACAAGGATTAGCATATTTCATTAACCCTCTCAGTGCAAACGTAAAACGCTTTTGTAGACTTCGACCTTTTGACCTTAGAGGAGGGTTGAAATCAGATGGAACAATGGAGGTATGTACTACGATCAAACTTTGGTAGGATAAGGCGTGACGCAATGAATTTGTCATTTTGGACATTTTTCTTTTGTAAAGGTTCGAGAAATTTGGTTTTGTGTTTGAGCTTGTTCAATGTCGATATTCGAATTTATTAATTTAATTAAACAATTGTTTTTAATTTATTATCGGTGGGGCTATATGGGATAGGGGATATTTTTTTTAATTTTCTGTCTTTCTTAGGAAGAAAGG